>JANAVB010031818.1:8970845-9293345 GCA_029216955.1 Iris pallida
GAACAATGGGATAACTGTACTCGGCGAGTGCCTTAGTGCACGAACCATACCGTGCCTTTGTGCACGAGTTAGAACGGCTAGAACATTGAAAGACAATAGACGAGCGCCCTAGCGTACAAGCCACGGACATTGAATGCTAATTCATAGAACATCGAAAATACGATCGAAACGTGCCTGCGTGCACGAGATAATAAAAGATGGCTTCGTTGTGAAAGAATACAGTTGTGGCATGAATGTGGCGGAACTGTTGGATATGACATAATGCCTCGAAAGGTGTTCGGGACCTTCGGGTCGTTCGGTTGACGAGCATTGAGTTGAGGCATGATGCCATTGAACATTTAAACGAAGTATGAAACGTAAGAACATAGAAAGTTGACGGAAGAAATACGAGATGGTAATACGGCATGGTGTCCTTCGAAATGTCCACAGCCTTCGGGGCATTTGTTGAGGACATTGGGGCGTTGTGCCAATTGAAATAGAGATAAGCGAACTTGCTTGGTTGTATGAAATATAAGATTCGTTGCATGGTCAAATGGACTTAAAGACTATTTTCCGTGCACGGGTGTTTCTTCCCTCGAACGTGATCACCAGGGCGCTGGGACCGTTCGGCCTAGGAGGGACTGCGATAATCGGTATTGTTGGTGCACTTCGACTAGACGGGTAGCGACTGTCTAGTGAATGTGATAAGCCACTTACACGAGTACTTCGGGGGTCCTCGGATCGTGTGTGGTTAGCAACCATAACTGAGTGACTGTCATCTTACAATTTCGATTCGATAAATATAAGTCCATTCTTGCTTGACAAGCTAGTGACCTTCTTATAGTTAAGGGCGAGGGGTTTGGAAGTGCAAGGTATACGTATCCTGCATGGATGGATCCGAATAGAAGGCACTTATAACATGACAGGGAATACAGATAGGCGTATTCACCTTGCGTCGGTGCAAGGGCGAGTGCGTCGACTTGGTAAGTCGCACCACGAATCAAACACGAGAATGCTTGCTTGCCTATTCAATTCGAAAACATGCTTTACGCTTTCAAATATGCCATGAAATTAACCCTAAGGAGAACATAGCAAGATCATAAGCTAAGTTGCATGATTCAACATAAATATTAAAATGTCGATTTGGAAAGATGATCTTTGCTTCAGTACATGCGAGGACGAACGTACTGATCCTCCACCAGCTTCATGCAGGATGCAGGGAATGGATGGCTCGCGGTGAAGCATTGCTTGAACGCGTTGAGGCTTGGAATGCCGAAGCGTATTGAAGCGTGCGATCGCATTGACGCTCGGACTCGCGACAGGATTGATGCGGCCGAGATATAGAAGGCATGATGTATGGAACGGTGAAATCCTTTGTGGGCAAGAGAGAGCCTGCGTGTTGTAGCTAATCTGGTGAATTCCGTTAGGCTATCGAAAGCCTTTGTAATCTGATTTTGAAGATCAATAAAGAGATTTGTTTCGTATACTCTGTTTTCCTTTCGTTGTGAATATCAACTCAAAAGATAACCATTTGAGAACTTGTCATCTTGCCTTGCACGAGCGCAACTCCAGGCTCGTGCGGCATTACGCCCCAGCGAAGACGATGATTCGGGTGATTCCAGGTCGGGGCGTGACAAATTGGTATCAGAGCTCTAAGCTCAATTTTCTCTGGACGTTTGCTTCATTTCAATTCTAAAACGTTGCCCACCACCAATCGAAATCACTCTTGACTCTACTCGATGCCGCACTGGATGTTCCATACAATAAGTCTAATACAAATCATGTAATTTTACCGCATGTTGTTTGGAAATTACATGGTGTTAGTTGGAAAAGTCGAAAAAGGTTTGTTGCTGCAAGTGCAACAAGTTGCGAGATATGAATTCGAGAATTTGTTGCCGTAGATGCAACACGTCGTGAATTGTGGTTTGAGATATTCGTTGTTTACAACGAACGATACGAGAAATGTTGGTTGCATCGATACAATGATAGTCGTGGAACGTTGCTGCAGCAATTGCCACGCGTTGATTGTAATGATGCGTTGAAAAGAAAATGAAAGTCAATATCGAATGTGTTGAAACGGATTTGAGCATTGACTTTGAATGTCGGAAAAAATAAATCTTTACACGATGTGCAATGCGTATTGAAAGGAAATCGATACACGAAGTACGGTAAATATCGAAAATAAATCGTTGTACGATGTACAATACGTATTGAAAGTAAAAATTATTACACGTGGTGCAACGCATATCAAAATAATCGATGCACGAAGTGCAACGGATATCGAAAGTGAATTTTGCACAAGATGCAACGGAAGAAAAATAAAAGTTATAAATCGAGAAACGAAATCGGTTCGATTGCGCGCCGAGCTGTGTTGGCAAATGAATGCATTGGCCGAGTTATATCGAATTTGAATTAATCAAAGTTACAGTTGTGATCAAGCACGATCACTGCGGAAATCGTGAGTCGGAAGGAAATCGTTGGTTCGTAAAGAGTACGTTGTGACGAAAGTAACTTAATTTCTGGATGGTATATGGCATACCACCGATGCAATGAATGGTTCAATTCTGAGTGGTATATGTAATACCATTTGTGCGATGAATTGCATCGACGTTTTGTGATAATTACGGAAGGTTTGTCCGCAATGGACGGGATAGCACCGAGACTCGATTGAGAATTTGTACGATATTTTATGGACATTCATGATGATTTCTTTTCTATGCCACAGATGAAACTTCTTCATGCAAGATGGTGTGCTGTACTAGAACCTGAGAGGAGGTCTATTGAGCTCAAAATCTAAGAACTTGCCAATCCGGTAAGTAGTCATATATTGGAGCCATCTATTGTCATTGCTCCGGAGGGTAGACCGCCAAAAAGAACACATAAGAAGAAGCTCCATGATACTAAGTGAGAACCCTCACTATTTGAGCATATTGAAAGAAGCGTGGAACGTGTAGTCATTACGAAGAGGATGAACAAGCTCGCTACTTGCAGAAAGATGCAGAAAACTAGTGTTATTACAGCGCTTGTTGTGTATATTAGTGCTTTTTTGCCCACCATACGGGAATATATTTGGTCCATAGATGATGTGTCGAAAGACGGCCATTGTGGATTTCACGTGCTTGCACGACATCTAGGCTACCCCCCAAAGACGGATGGAGACAAGTCAGAGCAGAGCTATATTCTGAGTTGTTGTCTCGTCTTCCATTCTACAGTAAAATACTTGGCCAAGAACATGTTGGAGAATTATTGACAAGCATTCTGTGCGATGCCCAGACCACTGGACCAGAACATTACTTGGACGTACCATCTGCTGTATATTTATTCGCTAACAAGTACAAGCTACCAATTATCGTTCTTTCCCAGAACATGAACAATACATTCTTTTCAATGTGCGCTCCTCCCGCAGAGTACAATATATCCAACCTACATACCATTGGATTCGACAAAAATCACTTCGTTATCCTGCGGTTGATCGGTCACTCTCCTATTCCTCCTCCTGCGTCAGTTTGGTATAAACATGCTCCGGAAGAATCGATCTCCTGGGTAGTACCATACACCGATGCTATATGTAATGCCTGTGGTTCGTATTACGTATTTTTGGAATACGTGTACGTATTTTATCTTGTATTGTATGATTCCTTGCTTAGCTTTCCTTCATGGCTTGGTTTATTCTTGGGTTGGTTCGGCTTGGCTTGGTTTTTCTTTGGTTCATCATGAACCAAAGGTGAACCCCTACCTACCACCATCATTAGTATTTATTAACCCATTCTCCTTTCTCTCTCCTCATTACTCTTTTTTTTCTCCTCCATAACTTTTTTACCTACCAGAGAGAGAGAGGTCTAGGCAAGTGCAGCTTGCTTCATGGAGGAACTCTAATTTTATTGTTCCATTCTCTTCTTTACAGCATTCTAACATACTTTAGTACTTGGCATTTTTACTTTCCATGGCCAGATTCTTGTAGATCTAAGTTTATCTTATTTTCGGATTTTTTGGGTTTTGATCTACTTAATCTTGTTTTTCTCAGTTTTAATGGTTCCATGTTGTGGAGAATTTTGTTCTGCCCCATTTTGACTTATGAAAGTTCAGATTTGGACTCTGGATGAAGGTTTCATGGAGCTTGTAAGTATGGGTTCATGGTGTTCTTCTTCTCGGAAATTTTAGAGAAGAAGAACAGTTCTCTGGCCGCATGGCAGTACTTGACCGCATGAATATTCATGCGGCAAGTCGCCCAGTCGCATGAGACCCTTGTATTTCAGCCGTATGGACTTGAACCGAGCGCATATACCTGAACTTCTCAGCACCCCATACGAATGGAATTCCCTGGCCGCATAAGTCCTCAGTCCCTTCCAGCCGTATGGGGTCCAACTCGCCCTCATCCGCATAAGCCTACTTCCTTCTTGGCCGCATACAGCCTTTCCTATTGGCCGCATGGAGCTTCGATCCGCGCCAGCCGCATGGACTCGCTTCCCGTCAGCCGTATGTGCACCCATCACTCCTAGCCGCATATGCCACCGTCCTCCCCTGGCTGCATGGGACTCGGTCAGTTCAGCCGCATAGGGCTGAGGCCCCTATTCTGCCGCATGCGCTCATCCATTCCTAGCCGCATGAGGCCCACTCTTCCGTTGGCCGCATGAGACCCGACTTCTTGGGACCGCATGCGCCCTTGCCTTCCTGGCCGCATGGGTTCTAGTGATCCTGAGCCGCAGGGCTCCTCCCTGTGCCTTGTCCTGCTATTTAATTATTATTATTATTATTATTATTATTATTATTATTGTTAACTTATGTCTTGTAATCTTAGTATAACTTGGGTCTTCTGATTGAATGCTTGCACTATGATGCCCTGCACATGTACCCTGAACACGACAGTGATCCATAGTGGTGCACTCTTGACAAGTAACATGACCTGATGGTGGCCCGTCGTGGCGCACTCCTGACAAGTAAACTTGACATGATAAGCCTGACATGATATATCTTGATAAGCTGTTGCAACGGCTACCTGACATGACATGACCTGTATAAATAACCTGGACACCGTGGGCGATTGTGCTTGTACAAATAATCCAGTCCTGTCTTGCATCATGTCTAGGATGGGACTCCTGAGTACCACGGTCAGGAGTACCTATTGAAATGGACTAAGGCTAATAACTAGATTAATACATTAGTCATAAAGAGATCTCCCAGCTACAGGCAATCTCGTTACCTGGGTGCGATTGGGATCTGTAGCCTGCCGTCAAGTAGGGCATATTTCTAGTACACTGTCATGTTTTGCACCCTTCAAGCTACTTAAGGGTACATACGTTTCCTGGACGATGTACCCACCTGAATTCAACCCCTAAATTTTGACCTGGGTAACCTGGATGGTCTGCAGGGCTTGTGGCTGTGGAATAATCTCACTACATCTTGCTAGTAACTAGGCCTGTGATAACCCTAGCTAGTTAAAGTATCAAGCCGTACTTATTGCTTGGCCGTGATTGTTGAATGGGGAATAATTAGTCTAGTCTTGCCTTGATCCTGTATAAGATTGTTACATGTTCTGATTTTCTTATATTATCTTGCTGATAAATAGGAGAAACCAAGTTCGGTTCAGACGAAGGGTTACAATCCCGGTCCTTGTTTGGTTTAAGGATTGTAACCTGGTTATCTGAATGGTTCCATGGTTATCTTACCGTATATCCTCGTAATGTTATATTTCTTCAGTTTTACTATATATTATTATCTTTTGTGCTAATTACTAGTTTTAGTTCCTAAGTGAAGCTTCCTTTGTGGCACTTGCTCTTTCTGGGGTCTGACCCAGCTGGTTTTGTATGGCCAGATTTTGGAGCAGCTCCAGAGGATTTACCGACCTTCCAGCCCGATGGTGGCCACTAGACGTAACCAGGGCAACGAGTGGGTTATTTTTGATCTCCTACTTTATTGTAAAAATATTCTTTTGAGGCATTTAGCCGACGAGCACCTGTTTAGCTCAATTGTACTTACTTACTGTCTGCCTACGGGCTGTAACATGATTGACAGATCCTATGGTTGATCATGTATGACTAAACTCTTGCTAGTCCTAACATTTTATAACGACTAGCTTCATGATCAGCTGAATATGTAATATTTGGGACGCCTTATTATTGTATATTTAATGATCATATATCTTGTAACTTTTACCTACTTGTTTGTGATTGAGACACTAGGCTTGTTCATGACCATAGGAGACTGTTGGCTTGTAGTAAACCCTCATGTATCTAGACAGCCGTGACCGTATAGCGAGATGGATTCCATTTCTTATACGTAGCTGGCTATGTCTGTCCCCGCTCTCCAGTATTCTGGTTCTGGGGCGTGACATGGTTTAAGTGGTGGCCCATGCAGGTCTTGTAAATCAAGATATGTGAGGGTTTACCGAATAGATGTCTCAATCAGTATTCGCCCTTGATCTCTGCTCGTATCTTCTGAATCCCTGGATTCTTGTCCTGATCACATGCTTGTATCGTTGATCTATCCTGGTCCTTTCTTATTGTTCCCCATGTCGTATTCTTCAGCGGCATCGTTCCTGGACCTGCCGGTCAGCGAGGCGAAGCACTTTCCGTGGATCAGCAACAACCCGGGGATCAAGCCCAGCATTCCGGAGTAGCCTCCAGAGTTGTACCTTCTAGCGGAGAGCCACCAGTCCAGCCAGTTCAGCCTGCCGAGCCTGATGATGGCACTTTGGTAGGTCTCGTCAGGACCTTGATAGCTTTCCAAGATCGCCGAGGAGATGCCTTGCACCAGGCAGTGACGGATGCTCTGACCAGAGGAGGTCATCAGGGTAACAGTGCGGCCAACAGCTTCAAGCGCTTGAACCCTCTATTCTTCGATGGTAGCGAAGATGCTATCGCTGCAGATGCTTGGCTTCAGGACACAGAGGTGATTATAAAAGCAGCCAGGACCCAAGAGAATGAGAATGTAGCCGTAGTGCGCTTGCAGTTATTAGATCTTGTCCGCAGCTGGTGGACGGCTCAGGCCGTTGGATTAACAGCACCCATTGCTTGGGCGGTATTCAGAGAGAGATTCCAGACCAAGTATTTTGATGCTGTAGCTCGGTACGATCTACAGATGAGGTTTACCAATCTGAAGCAGATGGGCAGGACGGTCGACGGATATGCGGCCGAGTTTTCGAGGCTCAGTCGGTTTTCTTCCACCATGGTGGCAACCGAGTATGATAGAGCCCAGCGATTTCAGCAAGGGCTTCACCTGGAGATTTTGTTAGCAGTTGAGCAGTTTGAGCATCAGACTTTTGATACAGTCTTGAGAGCAGCTAGGAGGCATGAGTATACCTCCCAGAGGATCGTTGATAGGGCCAGAGGTTGGAAGAGATCCCACGGCTAGATGAATCAGTCTTCAGCCCTAGCCCCGACAGCTAGGGCTTTGACTATTGGAGCTCCGAGGCGAGCGGCCTCCGTAACGTCGGTTCAGCATTCAACCCCGACGTACCCTCAGCAGAAGCAGCAGAAGCAGTCTTCCGCAGTGGGATGTTCTCATTGTGGAAAGCCAGGCCATGTAGTGGCAGAGTGTCGCAGGGAACAGTGATTGTGTCTGGCTTGTGGAGCAGCAGACCATAGGATTGGATCCTGCCCGAATAAGGGTGGTTCATCATCGTCCAACCTTTCTAACTCTTCGATGAGAGGACCAGCTCCGGTCCAGCAGCAACAGTATCCATTGCCGAGGCCCTTGCCGCCTCAGTCCCAGATATTCCAACAACAATACCCCCAGCAGCATGCTCAAGCCCAAGTCTTGAGTCAGAATAGGCAACGAGGATTTCAGCAGAGGGGACCAGCACCCCGAAGGCATGGTCATGCTATGGTGATGACCGCAGAGGAAGGATTGGCACCAGGAGAGGTAGTGGCAGGTACTATTCTCGTCAACTCATTTTCAGCTTCAGCTTTATTTGATTCTGGTGCATCGCATTCTTTTATGTCTGCACGATTCGCGACACGGATAGGATTGGAGCCCGAGTCATTATCAGTAAGGCTCAATATACTTACTGGTAACAGACTTGTGGGAGTCGATAGAGTATTTTTCTCCTGTCGGATCGTAGTTAGCGGAAGGAATTTTCCGTTAGATTGATAGAATTTTCGATGGCCGATTATGATGTGGTCTTAGGGATGGATTGGTTGAGGAACCAGTATGCTAGAATAGACTGCCATATTGGTAGGGTTGTTTTTAACATTCCAGGCGAGCCAGAGTTTTCCTTTTCCCGAGGCAAAGTTGAACCTTCTCCTCCAGTATTGCGGATGGCAGTAGCAGCAGTGCAGTTGCCCCGGATAGTCGAAGAGTTTCCAGATGTTTTCCCAGAAGAGCTTCCAGGTATGCCGCCAGAACGGGAGATCGAGTTCACCATAGACTTGATTCCTGGGACAGCCCCAGTATCAGAGAGAGTCTACAGGATGGCGCCGTCAGAATTGGAGATCTTGTACAAGATGATTGGAGAACTTTGAATCAAGGGATTCATTCGTGCTAGTGGATCGCCTTGGGGAGCCCCGATGTTTCTTGTGAAAAAGAAGGATGGTACGTCCAGGTTATGTGTTGATTATTGTACCTTTAACTCAGTGACAATCAAGAACAGATACCCTCTCCCGAGGATAGATGACTTGTTTGATCAGCTCAAAGGGGCAGCAGTATTCTCGAAGATCGACTTACGCTCAGGATATCATCAGATCAGAGTCAGAGAGCAGGACATCCCGAAGACAGCTTTCAGGTCTAGGTATGGGCATTGGGAGTTCCTAGTGATGCCATTTGGAGCGACCAATGCGTCGGCTATATTCATGAATCTCATGAATCGTATTTTCATGCCTTATTTGGATCAGTTCGTGATTGTATTTTTGGATGATATCCTAGTCAATAGCAGGAGTGAAGCAGAGCATGAGCAGCATCTCCGTACGGTTCTTCAGATTCTCAGGGAACACCAGTTGTATGCCAAGTTCAGTAAATGCGAGTTCTGGCTCGATCGCATTTCGTACTTGGGTCATATCATCACTCGAGGAGGAGTATAAGTGGATCCCCAGAAGATTGTGGCTATTGAGTCATGGCCAGTGCCTAGCACAGTTGCAGAAGATCTTAGTTTTCTTGGTTTGGCCGGCTACTACCGGCGATTTGTTTCAGACTTTGCTCGAATTTTATCGCCATTGACCCAGTTGACCCGCAAGGAGGTGCAGTTTGCTTGGACAGTAGAATGTCAGGATTTTTTTGAGAAGTTGAAGCGAGGCTTGATGACGACTCCTATTCTCGCACTTCCAGATGGAACTGGAGGATTTTCAGTATATTGTGATGCTTCAGGCAGAGGCCTAGGATGTGTTCTGATGCAGCATGGGAAGGTAATAGCTTATGCGTCACGACAACTTCGTGATCATGAGAGGAATTACCCAACCCATGACTTGTAGCTGGCAGCAGTAGTGTTTGCACTTAAGTTGTGGAGGCACTACTTGTACGGAGATAGGGTAGAGATTTTCACCAACCACAAGAGCCTGAAGTATGTTTTCACCCAGAAGGATCTTAACATGCGTCAGAGGAGGTGGCTGGAGCTTCTTGTGGATTATGATGTCAACTTGCAGTACCATCCAGGGAAGGCCAACGTCGTTGTAGATGCATTGAGCAGGAGAGCCAGAGTTTATTTCCTAACAGCACAACCAGAGCTGTTAGCAGATCTTCAGAAGATGGATATTGAAGTTGTTCTCCCTTCCAGTATGGCATTGATGGCCAGTATGCAAATTCAGTCGACCATAGTCGAGAGGATCCAGATGGTACAGTCAGCAGATTCCAAGCTTCAGGACTCAGGGCAGAGTGTGAGGCAGGACGAAGACCAGAGTTGTGTGTTCATGAAGACGGTACACTTAGGCATGGTAAGCGTTTTTGTGTGCCCAGTGGCGATATCAGGCAGGAAATTATGGCAGAGGCTCACAGTTCACAATATTCCATTCATCCGGGCGGTACGAAGATGTACCGAGATATTCGTCAGCACTTTTGGTGGAATGGCATGAAGAGGGAGATAGCCCGATTTGTCTCTCGTTGTTTAGTCTGCCAACAAGTTAAGGCTGAACATCAGAGACCCGCTGGACTTCTTTAGCCCTTGCCGATTCCAGAATGGAAGTGGGAACATGTGACCATAGATTTTGTGTCTGGATTACCTAGGTCCCCAGTTGGTCGAGATGCTATTTGGGTTATAGTTGACAGGCTCACGAAGGTAGCTCACTGTCATGACCCGCACCCTAGCGTTAGGGCACGAGACGTGGGTACGTCCAGCCTACGCCGCAGTGTCGGCGGTAGAACGCTGTTCTAGGTCAATATCACATCTAAAACAATATGCTATACTCTCCAGACGGAGGACAACACATAAGGATACTATCTCAATCACAACTCTAAAGATAGATAACAGCACGATGAAATAGATAAGATAATCCACAAGAGAGAATCAGGAGTGATAGTAAAACTGTTATATTAAACCAACACAAGATTTCCAATACAACTCTAATACAAACAATACAGAAAATGAACAACCTCTAGGTAAATACTCCAAGCTCTACCAGTGTCCTCTAGGCTAACTGTGAACTCCAAGTACCTGTAAAATTTTATCAACAGGTCCAATCAGGACAGGAACGAGCACATATCTCTCACAACAGTTCATATCAGGAATGGACATATAAAGCAAGCTATAGAAAATTATACATGAATCGCTGTAAAGAGAAATCAACAGGAAAGAAGATATAACTGAGATATAAATATGATAAATAAAGAATATAACCTTCTACGTGAAATAGAGCATGAATTGGTTATGTAAACAGCTTGGGTTGCACATGCATACAACTACGGAAAGAACATGGATAACAACTACTGGGGATAATGATCACATAACCAACTACACTCTCCCTGCCCCCAACTAATACACAAGGATCGAAGCATGTTATGTTATTGCACATGGATAACAACTACTGTATACATGGGACTCATATGGTCATGAGTGTACATGAATAACACATGAGTGCACATGGATAAAAGTGAATACATGGAGTACATGATGAACATGATAAAGTACATGAAACATGACATACTCGATGTATCCGAGGGAATAACATCGCATGAAAAGATCCATAGGGTACCGATCCGTGTGAACTTCGTGTCAGCATCAAGTATACTAGTCTATAACAAGAGTACATATCCAAAGAAGCATGAAAAGATCAGAGAATGTACTCGCCTGGTAATCCAAGCCGCTGATAAATGTAGATGTCCAACTGGAGTCACAGTGTCCTATTTAGAGCAATCACAAGTCACAAAAGAGTCTAACATGAAATAAAAGTAATCTACAGTACATTCTAGATAGTTCTAGGTCCCTCTAGGTCAAAGTCCAATCAACAAGTCCACTAGGTCAAATTAGAGTCAAACTAAGTCAACTAGTCAAGTTCTAGTTCAATCCGGGTCAAACTAAGCCAATGGTTGACCTTTTAGTTGACTTTTGGTTAATATAGTCAACCTGGTCAAAAGGGGATCAATTGTAGTCTCTAAGTATTAAACTATGAGGTTGTACTAATTCTGAATTACGGAAAAATAGGAATTGGCTAACTAATGGTGACACCTAGAGAAAATATCTACAAACATTATCAGGATGACAAAACAAATATCACCAACATGTCTAGAAGGGTCAAATCAGCTAGGATTGCCTGTCCTTAAGTCCAATTTCTGGATACAGGGGCAAAACAGTAATTTTGGGCGAAAACGATATCCGCCGTTGGACCCGCTTTGCACCGAAAAGCGTGCCAGAGTAAACGGTCTCTAAAGTCATCAAACTACATGTCTACGGATCCAGTTTTCCGATACGAACCCAACCGTATGTCCAAAGTTGGATTCCGGCGGGCCGTGCACAAAATCGCCCGTTGAGTGGGACCGTGGGGCCCGCAAAACGACGTTCGATTCAACTATCTCAGATTTGGACCAAACTTGGCATGCAGGACCAAAAAAATGATACGGTCCTGTTGGCGCAAGTTTCGTCTCGATCTGACGAACGTGCACAAAGTAATTGGAGAATTTGTAAAGTGCACGATACGGAGAATTTCGACGGATACGCATCAAATTCGTCGCGCACACGCGACCAATTTGAATTCCGTCAAAGCCTACACGACTACGAAACTGTTACACAGCTCTCGATGCTTTCGGTTCGCGACCACGTCGTCCCGATTGGCGTGACGCACGTCGTGTGGAACAATTTTCAAGTTTTCAAAACAGATTTTTGGAAAACTTTGGGATTCGATTTCTCGACGCTCAGTCGATGATTTCGAATTCCACAAAAAGGGTTATGAAGCCCTACATGTTGTCTAAAAGTCTCTTCAAAAGGTTTTCTAAAATTCCTAACTGGTTGATCAGAATCTATCTCGAAACATGAGGGTTTCGACTAGAAAACTGTTCTGATTTTTGAATGGTTTTTCGTCATGTTCGCATCTGTCTTATGGGCAACCTAGCGCTTAATAATCCAATCTACCTAAAGGGAAATTAAGAGGGATATACTGGGTCCATACCTGAACAAACGGTTCGAAGAACCGTCGACCGTGCGCGGAGAAAATGCCACACGAAGTCCTCGTCGCTGCTGTTGCTGTTGCGACTGGCTCGTGCGCGCGGGAACGTTTGGCCGGCCGGCCTGCCGCCGGCGATGCTCGGCGGTGGCACGCGGGGGTACGCCCAGGCGTTGGGTCGGCGCTGGGGTATGGAGGCTAGGGTTTCGTAGTAAACTTCGATCTCTTCCTCTACGTTAATTATAATCGAGGGGGCTCGGTTGATACAGAGGCTCGGGTTTATATATACGCTGCAAATATATAGGGTTGAAGGTTGCTCGGGTTGGGGGAGTCCCACTGGCCGGGGCTTAGGCCTGGGGAAAACGGGCCGGGCTTTGCCCTATGGGCTGAGCTCAGGGCTGCTATTGTTCCTTCTTATTTCTTATTCTCTATCTCTATCCTATATATACATGAATATCTATATACCATTATACATGAATATATATACACACATTTATATATATATATATATATATATATATATATATATATATATATATATATATATATATATATATATATATATATATATATATATAACCCAATAATATCTATATACACATAAATATATCCGTATATATACAATTATATATATATACGTATATATACACGCAATATATATTTATATTGTAAATATATATATATATAAATATATATATATATATATATATATATATATATATATATATATATACACATACGCACATTTCATATTATTATACATATATATATTTTATATATAAATGCTTATTTACATAAATACATATATACACGTATTCACCATATTTATCAATATATATATTTCTATATATGTACAATACACATTCACACACATATATATAATACGTAATATATATACACATGTAAAATATATATATATATATTTGTATATAAATATACGTACACACATTACTATAGGTATATATTCACACAAATACATATTTATATATATACACTTATACACATATATCTTTACATCTAAATGAATCCATAATACCAATAACCCACTAAATAACCCAACGAGTTTTGGTGAACAGGTCGGGCCCTAGGAAAAATTGTACCAATATTCTAAAACTATATTTAAATATTAATAATACCCATTTGTATAAAAACCAATTATCCTTAAGTCTACCCAAAAAGCTAGAAAATATTTGTACATACCTAAAAATATGCCTACATAGGCTTGGGCTTGGTTTGGGTCCAATTTGCACTAGTTTGGTGCGACCGGGTCACCTAGACGTCAAATAATATTAATAATTAATAATTAACTATTTAAAATGGTCATGTCACAACTTGGCCTGGTTTTTCTAGTTAGGACATCACTATGGCTCGGCCTTCTCTACCAGGGCTAATACACTAGTCAAAGCATGCCACTGCACTACCCGTGCCATAATTCCTAGTCATCTTGTACTCCAAATCTCAAGCATGGATAAAATTATCTACCGTAATAATTAATTAAAATAATTATTCATAAAAACTAAAAATCACCATTTTTAATTAAAATAAATAAAAATTTCTAAAATTTCGGGAAGGGAGGCTACAAATCTACCCACCTTAAAAATAATTTTGTCCTCGAAATTTAGGCCGGTCGTACTCCATCTAGGTCAACACCCAACAATCAAAGACTCTAAAGATTTAAAAAAAAAATTCATACAATTAGGAAGAATAACATATGCAGGATCATGGTCAAATCATAGGAGTTGAATGTCTCACCTAGGTGTATAAGTCATACTAGATCAAGCCAGTCATCGGGTATAAAACATACAAACAGTCTAGGGAGTCCAATTGGAAGGATAAGGGAACGCCGATCATGAAGGCCGTAGAGCAATCTACCAACCTTTATGAAATTGGCAACTATCAAAGAACATAACTAGTAACTAACTCTGAAGGGTTACCAATTCCAAATATAATTAAGAAAATCAAAGTCTAAATCACGACTCATCAATAGCACACACAAAATCCAAGCATACTATATATATAAGAAAATTTTGTCCCAATACGATCTAAGTTGATCAATCAGGATGAATCGATGTTTGGGCAAGATAGAGAACGAGGTCTTTGAAGTCTGAGCACGAGTATCCAAGATTTGAAATCCATGTCACAATTGGTTTAATTCAATTGAATAAGATCCCAATATATTGGATGATAAGAAGGATGACCAAGTCAACTGGTCGGTCGAAGGAATTAGAATTTAAAGGATAATACAAGGGTATAGAATGGAATCAATTTTCTCCTTTGGATAGGGAAGCTATATGTGATACCTCGGGTCTGTCTAGTAAGTATAGTGTCTTGTCTTTCTGAAATATGTGAAAGACAGACAATAAAGAGTTCAAAGGCGATATTATTGAGTACAATACGTGGGTCATAGACGACAAAATAGTTCAAAGGGGAATTGTCAAGGCTGTCGCGGATGAGACTCTAGGACAAGTTTAACTATGTCTCCATCCACGTAGAATAATATATGAAAAGCGAACCAAAGTGCAATAGGTTGATCAGACCATCTTGCACCGGTTCTGATTAGACAATATGTTAGTGGGTGCCGGCCCCCAGTAATATATGTCATGATCAAGCTCGAAAAGAAGATAAGCTTGCAAAACTGGTTCTAAATTAGCAATATAAGGTAGTCAAAATATAAGTAAGGATAATGATGAAGGAAATTAAATAGTCTAAGTGAACTTATCAATGTGGTTCACAATGACTAGGATTTGCTGGGTAGTGAGGCATTCTACCCACCTTAAAAGAGTTAAACTAATAGAGTGATGGAACAACGGATCAAGCCATCAAGATAAGGTACAAAGTTGAGCATTTAAAGAATCAAGCAGAACACCACCACATGTCGGGTCAAAAGAAGTGAGTCAAGTTGGATTTCTAATTGAAGTCGAAAATAGTTGGTATTATGGTATAGATCATAGTTAGTCATTTCGACTCGAAAGTCATATCAAAAGGATAGTATACAAGGAGATGAGTTTAATGGGACACGATATGCCCACATGAAAATGGACTCGTCTGGGCCTTGTACAAAATTTGTTGGAGGGTAATAACTAGTATTACACTCCGAATATCAAAGTCATGGTAAGAAATGTCAAGGATCCAAAATAGAAAATGGAAGTTCAAGAGGTGACAATTAATGCACAAAGTAAAGGAGATCAAGTTGAAGCACGAAAAATAAAATCAGTTACAGAATAAAATAATTTAAGGATACAGTTCTAGAGAGAGAATACTGTTAAGGAACGGTCAAATCATTATTCAAATATTACGAACGGTTAGAGAGTCACAATAAAAGATCTAGATTTGAAGAAAGTCAAGTATCATCTGCCTCTGAAATCCTGAAGTTCGCCTGATCATAATTGCCAATCGTATCTTTACCTTACTAGTCTCCCTATGATAATTCAATCCTCATATGTTTACCATCCAGATTTTACAACCTTCCGTTATCTAAATCCTTACCATGATCATCATAGGCAAGATTCTAAATTTTTAAAACATTTCTCATGAAGCATGCCCCTTCTTATTAAGAATCAATACTATTCATTTTAAATCAATTTCCATATTTCTTCACATTGTCCCAATTTAGATCCGAAACCTCTAACTCAAGTTTATGAGATCTTTAAACTGTTTAAATTGTTTTTTTTCCGTATAATTCAATTCACAAAACCTCTAGGCCTTACAACTTATTTTCCATCGTAAAATCAATCTTCATATTTTCTTCGACATACACCCATGAATATTATTCTCCCAATTTTTTTTTTCTTCTTCCTTTTTTTTTAAATTCACAATAATGTCCAAATTTCTATAGCCTTGTGTCCTCTCTATCCTTAGTCATTTCCTTGCAATATCTTGTTCAATTTCATATCTTTATTGAATACCATTTAATTCTCTTTTCCATTACTAACCTTCTTTAAAGCCTTAGGGTAAAACTGTCCGAGAATCATTAACCAAAATTTTGAAGTTCTCAAACTAAGTTGACCTTGAATATCCTCATCAGTTTTGAAATACACTTACGAATTATTCATACCAAGTTTTTTCTAAGTGTGGTTTGTTTCCATACTGGTAGTATACATCTCTTTGATTTCATCCTAGACCTTCACCACATATCATTCTCAAGTTTTCATGTTAACATCCAACCTTTTGGATTCCTACAAAATCATCACACGATAACCAGTTCAATCATTTCCAAGCTACATGATTTACGACACTTCCTCAACCTTTTCTATGAAATTACGAAGACTCAAGGGTTACAAAGTATGTAGGTACGACAAAGTTTAAGAAAATGGGAATACAAGAAATAATGGTAAGGAAGGAATAATGAAGATCCGCTCAAAAGAGACGAATCAATCAAGATCAAATTCAAGAGGAAAAGGAATTCAAATCAAAATTCGTAATGAGATTCTCAAGGGTCGTCCCTGAAATCTCTCTGTAACACCCTGTTTTCTGAAATTGGAGATTTTTGAAAATTTATTATTTTTATTATTTATTAGTGGTATTTTAGTCATGGTATGATTTTCTGGTGATTTCAGTTAAGTTAAACCATTTCTAAAGTCATGCTAAGTCATGACTTATGACTTTGTGATTTTGGTTAGTATAACTTAGTGTAAACCCTAGTTTTCTCTAACCTAGAAGTTGCCATGACCATGATAGCTTAGCCATAGGCTTAGAATATCAAATTTGGGGTTTTTGACCAAAAGGGTATTTTGGTAATTTTCTAGATTTAATTTGTGATTATGTGATTTTAATATTATTTAATACTTGGTAGGTCTCATGATTAGTTCCTAACCTATCCTACCCTAAACTAGTAGTTAGCCCCTAACCTAGAATCATTAGGGTGATGTTTAGGTCATGGGTTAAAGTAGATAATATCTAGATATTTCATGTTAGATATTTACATTAGATATTTTATTTAGATATTTTACATAAAGTTATGTAGAATGAATCCTAGCCATAGGATAGCTTTGAAACTTGTTGGAGAGCCCACAACCATTGATCCTAACCCTAAATCAACTCCCATGGCCGGCCAAGCATGCCCCCCCCTATATGAACACCCCCATCTTCACAAAGAGCCTCATTTTCAATGTATTGAAAACCCATTTTTCCCTCAACTTCACAAAGCCATAACTTCTTCATTCCTTCACCAAATTGAGCCCCGTTTGTTGCGTTGGAACCCCCTACACTTGAGGATGCTAAAGGAGGCTTAGTAGCAAGGTTGCACAAGGATTTGGATACCCCAAAGTGAAGAGGAAACCCCCCCTAGAAGGTTGATTTTCATGATTTTGCACATATAGGTAAAGTGTTCTAAACCCTATCAAAATAGTGATTTCTCTTCATGGTTGCATGCATTAGGATACCATGGTCATGTAGGTCAAGTTTGGTAGGATTTTTATGTGGTTTGGTGTCCGTATCGGACACGTATCTATGTTTGAAACTAGGCGTTTGGTGAAATGCCACATAGAACATTTTGTTAATGTTTTTCAAAACAAATTTGACTTTTGGGTAGCCCTAGATCCCTAGGTCACATCCCCCACTGACTGAGCACACTTTGGACACTGTTCGTGTCCAAAACTGGACACGAACCCACTGTCAAAACACTACACTAACACACTGTAAACACTGTGCACACTGTAAACACGTGGGTGTTTGACACTTTGTATTATGTCCACACATGTCGTGGACACAATATAGACACATGGACACACACCTAGACCCTAGGCCTACCCCCTGACACGAGCACGTGGCCCCACGTGCCACGTGTGAAGTACACGAACCCCCGACACTTGTGCACGAGGCACTGCGTAGCTCCCCTGCTACCAGACCCCTCGTGTGGACACGACACGACACGTGGACACGTGCCACTTGGCACAGACCTAGGGGCGGTGTCTGATAAGACACCCCTAAAGTCTTGTGTCACGACGTGTCGTGTCGAGGGAGAAAATCCACTCGCACGGGTCGTACACTGGCACAGCACACGCGTTCAGACCTCTCTGATACGCACGTAGAACTCGGACACGCGGACACTTGGACACGAATCAGGTTAGTGGACACCTAGTAGACCCCTAGGCGAACTTTCCCCCACGAGCACGAGACACATGGACACGTGTGTCGTGTCCTAGAGTGAACTGCACGCGTGCACGACGCTGTGCACGCGTGGGTGTATCTGGATTTACCCGATTGGGTTCTTTTGTGTTTGGACACGTTGTGTCGTGTCGTGGTGTAGTGTCAGGGACCCTAGACACTAGAGGATGTTGTGGGACACGATTACCAACCTAGAGATTCGAGTCCTAGCTCGGTTTCGTGTGTGAAATCGAGTTTACCTACCTAACCTATACACAGTGCTAATTTTCCTGATTTTGGGTTTTTCCTAGTTCTGTAAAAACGAATTTCAAATCAAATTTTAATATGATTTGTATATGTATTAGTATATTTTCAGTGTATATATATATAGTATATATGTATGTGTGAGTGTAGGTGAAATTTCATGGTGTATACATGTATATACATGTGTATATACATGTATGTATATAGTGTGTGTGTGTTGGGAGCCATAGTGGTTCCAGTTTCCTGGAACCCTCCCCCTGCCTACTGTCCAGACCCCCCTGTTTCAATCTCTCTCTCATACTCACTGTCTCTCTCTCTCTCTCTCTATGTTTCTCTATATATATATATAGTATATATATATATGGTATATATATATATATATAAGTTCATATATATGTGTATATATATATGATATAGATATATGTATATTGTATTAGGTTACTTTAGGTCAAAATATATATATATATATATGTATGTGGTTGTATATATATATATGTTATGCATTTTGGGGTTTATGGTTAGTATGTATCTATATATATATATAGATATATATATATATTTGACTTATTTAGTTATAGGTTATATGAAAACCCATCACTAGCCTATGGCCTAGGGTTATTGGCCTATGGTTAGGGCTAGCCCTAATGACCCTAAACCCATGTTGACCCTTGTTGACTGAAAGTTGACCAAAGTCAACATTTGGTCAAAAGTGACCTAGTTAACCTAGAAATGACTAGGAATGACCTAAATCAACTAGTTTGACTAGTTTGACTAAAACCCTAACTAGTTTAACTAGTGTTGACCATGTTTGACCTAATTACCCTAACTGACTAGTCTTTGTTTGACCAATGACTTAGCTGGTCTAAGTTGATCTAGACTTGATCCAGATTGATCATGTTGACAAGTATTTGACTAGTTGATTAAAGTGTTGACCAGGAGTTGACTTTAACCTAGATTAAACTTGTTTGACCTTGTTTGATCTTGTTTGACCTTATTTGACTTAGTATGACTTCCTGTGACTTAGTTTGACTATTAGAGTTGACCAAGAGTTGACTTTTGACCAGTTTGACCTAGAATCATGTAGTATGCATTGTATACTTTATTTTTATCATTGTGGATACATTGTGACTTGTATTGCTCTGATTAGGAGCCAGACACCTCTCCTCAGACAGTATATCCTCTTCAGACATTCAGTTATCAGGCGAGTACATTCTCTGACCGTTTCATACTTGTTCAGGCTTTACTTCTCGCTCTAGATTACTTTACTTGTTGCTGTCACGTTGGTAACACGGATTGGTACTATATGGATCTTTACTTGAGATGTTATCCCCCTCGGGAGCATCGGGTACTTCATGTTATGTGTGTTTCACTATCATCATGTACTCATGTGCTTCCATTATTCATGTACACTCATGTGATCATGTACTCTCATGTTTACTGAGCTCTCATGTATACTATCATGTGCACCCTTCATGGGCCCCATGTGATATCATGTACAATAACGTAACTAGTATAGATCCTTGTGTATTGATTGGGGAAACGGGGGAGTAGAAGTGGTCATGTGAATAATTCCAAAGTAGTGTAATCATGTGCAAACTCAGTAGTGTAATCATGTGCAAATTCTAGCCATTCACATGCCTATCTTGTGCTCTACATCACTAGTCACTACAGTTCTCTATATACAGTAGATATTTCATTACAGCTATCTCTTTTACAGCGTATATTTCCTTTCAGCAGTTCATGTATCTTACTCTATTGCCTGTATCGTATTTCCTAACATGATATGCACTGTGTGAGATGTTTTGTGCTCGTTCCCGTCCTGATTGGACCTGTTGAAAATATTACAGAGGATGAGGAGGAGGCCCTGGTATCTACCTATTACGGAGCAGGACTAGATGACACCTATGTTGTGGACCCTCAGCAGGATCCACCTACAGCTGAGGAGGATGTTCCAGTAGTCTAGACCAGTTTAGTCTAGGCAGTCTTTCTAGTTGTCTTTTGTCTCACATCTGAGTTGTATTTTGAGATGTTGAGTTATGTACTCTTAGACTGTATTATGAGTTGACATTCTGGATGTTATGTATCATAGACACTTAGTCTTATTTCATCTATGCTATGGTTCTCTTTGAGTTACTATCTATCTGTTCTTCGTTCTTCTACCCTAGATGTGATTGAGATTGTTTTCTATTTGTCACCTCCATTCGGAGAGTATAAACTGTACAGGTACCTTATACTGTTAGATGATTGACCTAGGACAGCGTTCTACCGCCGACACTGCGGCGTAGGCTGGACGTACCCACTTCTCGTGCCCTTACTCTAGGGTGCGGGTCGTGACACGTTTTTAGTGGTGGCCCATGCAGGTCTCGAGTTTATGTAGTGGTATTCGAACTAGAGTATCACTACAGCCTGCGATAGGATTAGAGGAATAGGCTTAGAGAGAATGGATACTCAATCACTGCTAGGATACTTTGAGAGATTCCTGGGATGACCCTTGAGAATCTCATTTGAAATTACGATTTAAACTCCTTTTCTCTTGATTGAATTTGATTTTGGAGGACTCACTGTAGAACTTTGAATCCAGGAATTAGTTGATGATTTTGAAATTTTTGTAGTTGTTGATTTTAATTTCTTAGTGTTAGATTAATACCTTTTATTTTTTTAGGGTACTCAATCACAATTATGAGAAAACTCTTATCTGTTTCTTGCCATCTAATCCTCTTGCTAATTGCTTACCCTTGAAATGAACTGTCCCCTCTATTCTGCATCTTGCTTAAACTTTTTCTACCAAACTATGTGACTGTATCCCAACCCTGACTTACTCGACATTCCTCAAATCAAGACTTTATTGAGACCTTCTAACCTTGACCCTTGATTGATCGAACCCTAACTATATTCATCTGGTAGCCTATCTATCCCTAGGACTGTGTTCCTAAATTATTTACTAGATTCCTGATTTTATGAGTTAATTTGATCTTCTTCAATTTTTGCATCAATTATCACGTCTTGAACTCCCACTTTCTATTCTAGATCATTGGACGTCCTTTACCGTGACTTAGATATTCAGAGTATAAACACTAGCTGTTACCTCCTAACAAACTTCGCATGTAAGACCTAGACTAGCCTACCTTCATGTAGGTATTCCATGTCCCACTAAAACCCGTCTCCTTGTACTCTATTTCCTTGACATGATTTTCTGGTCAAATGGCTAAACCCTAACCTCTACCATGATGCTAAATTGGTTCTTATTTCAGTTAGAGATCCACCTTGGCTCAATTCTTTCGACCTGGCATGTGATGGTGTTCTGCTTGAACCCTCAAATACTTAACCTTGTACCTTACCTTGAATGCTTGACCCGATTGGTTAAGAATCTTGGACTATGTATCTTCTTTCATCATTTCCATCCTTACTTATATCTTATGCTATAAATTTATCCTTAAGTTTTACAAGTTTATCCTTTTCGAGCTTGGTCATGACATATTTTATTGGGTGGCCACCCACTAACATATTGTCTAATCAGAACCGGTACATGATGGTCTGATCAACCTATTGCACTTTGGTTCACTTTTTCATGTATCAATCTACGTGGATGGACACAGTTAAACTTACCCTAGAATCTTATCCACAACAGCCTTGACAATTCTCCTTGGAATTATTTTAATCGCCTATGAACCTCGTATTCGTATCCAGTTGAATTAAATTTATCATGACCTTGATCTTCATCATTGGATGCTCGTGCTCATACTTAATTGATTTCCCATCTTGCCCAAATCTCTATTTTTCCTGAAATTGATCAACTTAGATCGTGTCAAGACTAAAATCTATTGTGATTGTTTGTACCTAAATTTTCAATTTTCTTTTTTATGGAAGGATAACTTTAATGATTTCTCAGTTACTTGTTAATGACCTATTTTCATATAGGATGGTAGACGACCCTATAGCCTTGATGATTGTTGTTCCCTTACCTTCCGAATTAGGACACCTTAGATTGTCTGTACGTTTTGATACCATAGGACAGTCTTGATCTAGAATGACTAGTGCACCCAGATGAGACCACAGACTTTCCCATTTAACCTGTCCCCCTGGTACCACTATTGCATCACAAATTCTGGTTAAAATTTGGCCATAGACCCTTCCCACTCTAAATTATGATCACCGTAGACACATTACCGTGACTTTTAAAATTTGGAACACAAGACTAGTTGTTTTCTCAAAACCAATTTCACATACGTAACCTAGACATGACATACTACACCCATGACCTTAGTGTGCCACTTAGGCATACCATTGCATGCTTCATTTGCTTAGTACGATTTTTCTGACCCGAGGCTCCATCCTGATTTATCCCATGGAGTTACTTTTGGCTTCGATTTGAATTCAGGACACCATATGACCTGAAACTGCCAGCCAATTTTTGGACATGACCCAGTATAGGTCTACTACCCCTATTTGGCTTGTTGACCTTGTATGTTGCCTAGGTAGTGGCTTCGTCCTTGATTGTTGGTGGTTTGACCTAGGAGGAGTACGACCATCTAAATTTCGAGGACGAAATTGTTTTAAGGTGGGTAGACTTGTAACACCCTGTTTTCTGAAATTGGAGATTTTTGAAAATTTATTATTTTTATTATTTATTAGTGGTATTTTAGTCATGGTATGATTTTCTGGTGATTTCAGTTAAGTTAAACCATTTCTAAAGTCATGCTAAGTCATGACTTATGACTTTGTGATTTTGGTTAGTATAACTTAGTGTAAACCCTAGTTTTCTCTAACCTAGAAGTTGCCATGACCATGATAGCTTAGCCATAGGCTTAGAATATCAAATTTGGGGTTTTTGACCAAAAGGGTATTTTGGTAATTTTCTAGATTTAATTTGTGATTATGTGATTTTAATATTATTTAATACTTGGTAGGTCTCATGATTAGTTCCTAACCTATCCTACCCTAAACTAGTAGTTAGCCCCTAACCTAGAATCATTAGGGTGATGTTTAGGTCATGGGTTAAAGTAGATAATATCTAGATATTTCATGTTAGATATTTACATTAGATATTTTATTTAGATATTTTACATAAAGTTATGTAGAATGAATCCTAGCCATAGGATAGCTTTGAAACTTGTTGGAGAGCCCACAACCATTGATCCTAACCCTAAATCAACTCCCATGGCCGGCCAAGCATGCCCCCCCCTATATGAACACCCCCATCTTCACAAAGAGCCTCATTTTCAATGTATTGAAAACCCATTTTTCCCTCAACTTCACAAAGCCATAACTTCTTCATTCCTTCACCAAATTGAGCCCCGTTTGTTGCGTTGGAACCCCCTACACTTGAGGATGCTAAAGGAGGCTTAGTAGCAAGGTTGCACAAGGATTTGGACACCCCAAAGTGAAGAGGAAACCCCCCCTAGAAGGTTGATTTTCATGATTTTGCACATATAGGTAAAGTGTTCTAAACCCTATCAAAATAGTGATTTCTCTTCATGGTTGCATGCATTAGGATACCATGGTCATGTAGGTCAAGTTTGGTAGGATTTTTATGTGGTTTGGTGTCCGTATCGGACACGTATCTATGTTTGAAACTAGGCGTTTGGTGAAATGCCACATAGAACATTTTGTTAATGTTTTTCAAAACAAATTTGACTTTTGGGTAGCCCTAGATCCCTAGGTCACATCCCCCACTGACTGAGCACACTTTGGACACTGTTCGTGTCCAAAACTGGACACGAACCCACTGTCAAAATACTACACTAACACACTGTAAACACTGTGCACACTGTAAACACGTGGGTGTTTGACACTTTGTATTATGTCCACACGTGTCGTGGACACAATATAGACACATGGACACACACCTAGACCCTAGGCCTACCCCCTGACACGAGCACGTGGCCCCACGTGCCACGTGTGAAGTACACGAACCCCCGACACTTGTGCACGAGGCACTGCGTAGCTCCCCTGCTACCAGACCCCTCGTGTGGACACGACACGACACGTGGACACGTGCCACTTGGCACAGACCTAGGGGCGGTGTCTGATAAGACACCCCTAAAGTCTTGTGTCACGACGTGTCGTGTCGAGGGAGAAAATCCACTCGCACGGGTCGTACACTGGCACAGCACACGCGTTCAGACCTCTCTGATACGCACGTAGAACTCGGACACGCGGACACTTGGACACGAATCAGGTTAGTGGACACCTAGTAGACCCCTAGGCGAACTTTCCCCCACGAGCACGAGACACATGGACACGTGTGTCGTGTCCTAGAGTGAACTGCACGCGTGCACGACGCTGTGCACGCGTGGGTGTATCTGGATTTACCCGATTGGGTTCTTTTGTGTTTGGACACGTTGTGTCGTGTCGTGGTGTAGTGTCAGGGACCCTAGACACTAGAGGATGTTGTGGGACACGATTACCAACCTAGAGATTCGAGTCCTAGCTCGGTTTCGTGTGTGAAATCGAGTTTACCTACCTAACCTATACACAGTGCTAATTTTCCTGATTTTGGGTTTTTCCTAGTTCTGTAAAAACGAATTTCAAATCAAATTTTAATATGATTTGTATATGTATTAGTATATTTTCAGTGTATATATATATAGTATATATGTATGTGTGAGTGTAGGTGAAATTTCATGGTGTATACATGTATATACATGTGTATATACATGTATGTATATAGTGTGTGTGTGTTGGGAGCCATAGTGGTTCCAGTTTCCTGGAACCCTCCCCCTGCCTACTGTCCAGACCCCCCTGTTTCAATCTCTCTCTCATACTCACTGTCTCTCTCTCTCTCTCTCTATGTTTCTCTATATATATATATAGTATATATATATATGGTATATATATATATATATAAGTTCATATATATGTGTATATATATATGATATAGATATATGTATATTGTATTAGGTTACTTTAGGTCAAAATATATATATATATATGTATGTGGTTGTATATATATATATGTTATGCATTTTGGGGTTTATGGTTAGTATGTATCTATATATATATATAGATATATATATATTTGACTTATTTAGTTATAGGTTATATGAAAACCCATCACTAGCCTATGGCCTAGGGTTATTGGCCTATGGTTAGGGCTAGCCCTAATGACCCTAAACCCATGTTGACCCTTGTTGACTGAAAGTTGACCAAAGTCAACATTTGGTCAAAAGTGACCTAGTTAACCTAGAAATGACTAGGAATGACCTAAATCAACTAGTTTGACTAGTTTGACTAAAACCCTAACTAGTTTAACTAGTGTTGACCATGTTTGACCTAATTACCCTAACTGACTAGTCTTTGTTTGACCAATGACTTAGCTGGTCTAAGTTGATCTAGACTTGATCCAGATTGATCATGTTGACAAGTATTTGACTAGTTGATTAAAGTGTTGACCAGGAGTTGACTTTAACCTAGATTAAACTTGTTTGACCTTGTTTGATCTTGTTTGACCTTATTTGACTTAGTATGACTTCCTGTGACTTAGTTTGACTATTAGAGTTGACCAAGAGTTGACTTTTGACCAGTTTGACCTAGAATCATGTAGTATGCATTGTATACTTTATTTTTATCATTGTGGATACATTGTGACTTGTATTGCTCTGATTAGGAGCCAGACACCTCTCCTCAGACAGTATATCCTCTTCAGACATTCAGTTATCAGGCGAGTACATTCTCTGACCGTTTCATACTTGTTCAGGCTTTACTTCTCGCTCTAGATTACTTTACTTGTTGCTGTCACGTTGGTAACACGGATTGGTACTATATGGATCTTTACTTGAGATGTTATCCCCCTCGGGAGCATCGGGTACTTCATATTATGTGTGTTTCACTATCATCATGTACTCATGTGCTTCCATTATTCATGTACACTCATGTGATCATGTACTCTCATGTTTACTGAGCTCTCATGTATACTATCATGTGCACCCTTCATGGGCCCCATGTGATATCATGTACAATAACGTAACTAGTATAGATCCTTGTGTATTGATTGGGGAAACGGGGGAGTAGAAGTGGTCATGTGAATAATTCCAAAGTAGTGTAATCATGTGCAAACTCAGTAGTGTAATCATGTGCAAATTCTAGCCATTCACATGCCTATCTTGTGCTCTACATCACTAGTCACTACAGTTCTCTATATACAGTAGATATTTCATTACAGCTATCTCTTTTACAGCGTATATTTCCTTTCAGCAGTTCATGTATCTTACTCTATTGCCTGTATCGTATTTCCTAACATGATATGCACTGTGTGAGATGTTTTGTGCTCGTTCCCGTCCTGATTGGACCTGTTGAAAATATTACAGAGGATGAGGAGGAGGCCCTGGTATCTACCTATTACGGAGCAGGACTAGATGACACCTATGTTGTGGACCCTCAGCAGGATCCACCTACAGCTGAGGAGGATGTTCCAGTAGTCTAGACCAGTTTAGTCTAGGCAGTCTTTCTAGTTGTCTTTTGTCTCACATCTGAGTTGTATTTTGAGATGTTGAGTTATGTACTCTTAGACTGTATTATGAGTTGACATTCTGGATGTTATGTATCATAGACACTTAGTCTTATTTCATCTATGCTATGGTTCTCTTTGAGTTACTATCTATCTGTTCTTCGTTCTTCTACCCTAGATGTGATTGAGATTGTTTTCTATTTGTCACCTCCATTCGGAGAGTATAAACTGTACAGGTACCTTATACTGTTAGATGATTGACCTAGGACAGCGTTCTACCGCCGACACTGCGGCGTAGGCTGGACGTACCCACTTCTCGTGCCCTTACTCTAGGGTGCGGGTCGTGACACGTTTTTAGTGGTGGCCCATGCAGGTCTCGAGTTTATGTAGTGGTATTCGAACTAGAGTATCACTACAGCCTGCGATAGGATTAGAGGAATAGGCTTAGAGAGAATGGATACTCAATCACTGCTAGGATACTTTGAGAGATTCCTGGGATGACCCTTGAGAATCTCATTTGAAATTACGATTTAAACTCCTTTTCTCTTGATTGAATTTGATTTTGGAGGACTCACTGTAGAACTTTGAATCCAGGAATTAGTTGATGATTTTGAAATTTTTGTAGTTGTTGATTTTAATTTCTTAGTGTTAGATTAATACCTTTTATTTTTTTAGGGTACTCAATCACAATTATGAGAAAACTCTTATCTGTTTCTTGCCATCTAATCCTCTTGCTAATTGCTTACCCTTGAAATGAACTGTCCCCTCTATTCTGCATCTTGCTTAAACTTTTTCTACCAAACTATGTGACTGTATCCCAACCCTGACTTACTCGACATTCCTCAAATCAAGACTTTATTGAGACCTTCTAACCTTGACCCTTGATTGATCGAACCCTAACTATATTCATCTGGTAGCCTATCTATCCCTAGGACTGTGTTCCTAAATTATTTACTAGATTCCTGATTTTATGAGTAATGACGGGAGGAGGACCAGTGCCTATTTGGCTTGTTGACCTACTGCGGAGATTAGTAGAGTAATGACGGGAGGAGGACCAGTGCCTATTAGAGCTAGCTATAGATGCTCTATTACTATAGCCGGGAGAGAGTTTGAGGGGCGATTCTTTGTGATGCCACTCCCCGGTTATGATATCATATTGGGGATGGACTGGCTTAGCTATGCCCATGCATCTATAGACTGTTATGAGGGTAGTATTTTGTTCAGTCCCCAGGCACAGCACCATTCAGTGTCAGGAGGACAGGGCCGGAAATCAGCCAAGAGCCGAACTATTGTGCTACAGTCGGGGACGCAGCACCGCCATACCCTATCATTAGGGAGTTTATGGATGTATTCCCAGAGGATCTTCCAGGACTTCCGCCTGACAGAGAGGTGGAGTTCACTATAGATTTAGTGCCGGGTTCATCACCAGTATCCCGGGCTTGCTATAGAGTGAATCCCAAGGAGGCCATAGAGATGAAAGTGCAGATTGATGACCTGTTGAAAAAGGGTTTCATTCGATCCAGTGCTTCTCCATGGGGAGCGCCAGTGCTCTTTGTGCCTAAGAAGGATGGTACAGTCCGGTTGTGTATTGACTACCGGGCCTTGAATGCCATCACCATCAAGAACAAATATCCTCTGCCCAGGATAGATGATTTGTTCGACCAGTTGAGCGGGGCAAAGGTGTTTTCCAGGATAGACTTGAGATCCGGGTACCACCAGGTGAAGGTTAGGGCAGCAGACATCCAGAAGACGGCATTCAACACGAAGTACGGGCAGTACGAGTTTCTGGTGATGCCATTTGGTCTCACAAATGCGCCAGCTGTCTTTATGAACTTGATGAATAAGACATTTCACCAATATCTGGATAAGTTCGTCGTGGTGTTTATCGACGACATCCTGATATACTCGAAGACGCCAGAGGAGCATACAGAGCACTTACGGATAGTTTTGGATATTCTGAGGCAGGAGAGATTGTTTGCCAAATTGCAGAAGTGCGAGTTCTTTTTAGACCGAGTGGAGTTTCTCGGCCATGTAGTCACTGGAGATGGAATCTCGGTGGATTCCAGGAAGATTGCTGCAGTTGAGACGTGGAAGGCTCCGACGACAGTTTCAGAGATCAGGAGTTTTCTGGGTTTAGCAGGCTATTATAGAAAGTTCGTCCAGGACTTTGCTAGGATAGCTGAACCCATGACGAAGCTGACGCAGAAGGACGCAGAGTACATTTGGTCTGAGGACTGCCAGACAGCATTTGAGGAGCAGAAGAGGAGGCTGACGACCGCTCCAGTTCTGACTTTACCTTTAGGTTCTGGAGGTTTCACCATATACAGTGATGCTTCTGGGAAGGGGCTAGGATGTGTCCTACAGCAGCATGGGAAAGTGATTGCTTATGCATCTAGGTAATTGCGGACTCATGAGAGGAATTATCCTACCCATGACCTAGAGTTAGCTGCGGTGATCTTTGCACTCAAGTTATGGAAACATTACTTATACGGAGAGCGTGTGGAAATCTTTACTGACCACAAAAGCTTGAAGTATGTGTTCATGCAAAAAGAGCTGAACATGAGGCAAAGACGATGGTTGGAGTTGATGAAGGACTTCGACATCGATTTACAGTATCACCCCGGAAAGGCAAATGTGGTGGCGGATGCGCTGAGCAGGCATCCGATGGCATGGTACCTGATGATTGATCGACATTTGCGGAAGGATCTGGAGAAGCTCGGTATCGAGCTAGTTCGGCCAGGATCAGTGATACAGATGATGGCGCTTGACATTCAGTCAGGTTTGATGGAGCAGATCCGGGAGGCACAGTCTACAGATGAGAGCCTTCGCAGACTTCGACCCCAGGCTTTAGCTGGATTGCTGGATGACTTCACTATAGCATATGATGGATCCTTGAGGCATGGCAGCCGATTGTACGTGCCAAAGGGAGATCTAGTAGAGGCAGTCTTGCAGGAGGCACACCGATCGAGATATTCTATTCACCCTGGTGCTAACAAGATGTACCATGACTAGCGGGAACATCTTTGGTGGCACGGGATGAAGAGGGACGTATCGCATTTTGTCTCAAGATGTCTAGTTTGCCAGCAGGTCAAGGCGGAGTGCCAGAGGCCAGCTGGTTTGTTGCAGCCGTTACCCATTCCCGAGTGGAAGTGGGAACATATTACGATGGACTTCATTTTGGGGCTTCCTCGTTCCCAAGGAGGGAAGGATGCCATCTGGGTTATCGTAGACAGGCTGACGAAGTGTGTGCACTTCATACCCTTCAAGGTGGGGCTTTCCACCGAGAAGTTGGCAGAGCTATACATGCAGCAGATAGTTCGCCTACACGGAGTGCCGGTGAGCATCGTGTCAGACAGAGACAGCAGATTTACATCCCACTACTGGAGGAGCTTGCAGGAGGAGTTGGGCAGTAGGCTCAAGTTTAGTACGGCGTACCACCCGCAGACAGATAGACAGTCTAAGAGGACGATACAGACACTGGAGGATATGCTGAGGACTTGCGTGCTGGACTTCGGAGGATCATGGGAGAGACATCTGCACTTGGTAGAGTTTTCGTATAACAACAGCTACCAGGCCAGTATTGGTATGTCTCCTTTCGAGGCGCTATATGGACGACGATGCCGCACACCGCTCTTTTGGGATGATGTCGGAGACAGAGTTATGCTTGGGCCGGAGATGATCACGGATGCAGCAGAAAAAGTCGGGATGATCAGAGACAGGCTCAGAGTAGCTCAGGACAGGCAGAAATACTGGGCTGATGCTAGTCGCAGGCCGATGGAGTTCGCAGACGGTGATATGGTGCTAGTGAAGATATCACCTACTAGAGGGACGATCCGGTTCGGACGAGGAGGGAAGCTGAGCCCCAGATACATCGGGCCATTCGAGGTACTTGGCAGGATCGGAGAGGTAGCTTACAGGATTGCACTTCCACCCAACCTAGCAGGAGTTCACGACGTCTTTCACGTATCTCAGCTGAGGAGATATGTTCCAGACCCCAGTCATGTGCTAGATCACTCAGAGTTGGAGGTCGGACCGAGCCTTACAGTTTCTGAGCAGCCAGTGGAGATATTAGACAGGAGAGAGAAGAGGCTGAGGAACAAGGTTATACCCTTAGTACGAGTAGCTTGGAGCCGTCACTTTCCAGGTGAATCTACTTGGGAGAGGGAGTCGGACATGAGGGAGAGATATCCTTACTTGTTCGACCCAACCGTTGCGAGGGAACCACCCGTTCCCGCTTGATACCCTAGAGGTTAGTCTTAATAATAGCCTTAGTCTTTTGTTTGCATTGCTTGTTATGTTAGAATGTTTGTAGAGTCTTCTATCCTTGTAAATTTTGAGGACAAAATTTTTTTCAAGGAGGGAAGATTTGTAAGCCCCTAGATTTCAAAAAAAATAATAAATAAATAGTTTTTATAATTTTCAATAACATTTAATTTAAATACGTTTTTTGTAGCATATTTCGTATTTTCTTGGTTTTCGTAATGCCTTGAAATTTTTCCTAACTTATAGATTTTTCCTTGGCCGGTATACCGTCCAGACAGATTTTCTACATTTTAGATATTTTCGATTTTAGATATTTTGATGAATAGTATTTTGGATATTTTGATGAATAGTATTTAGATATTTTCATGAATAGTGTAGAAGCACCCTATTACCCAATGGACATTTGGTTTTGTTTGAATGGCCATGAATGACTTAGATTTTGACATGGATCACGATCCGACGGCTAAGATTAATTCTCCCTTCTATATAAACCCTTTCACTTTCTCTCTCCTCTCTCTTTTCATTCTCTTCACTCTCTCTTTATTTCTTCTTCCTTTCTCTTCCCTTGGAGCTTTGCTAGGAGCTTGGCCTTGAGGTCTAGAGTGTGGTTTCGTACCCCTCTTGGTGGTGGACTAGAAGATTAGGCTTGGAGCTTAACCTAAGCAAGTGTATCTTGCTCAAAAGTGGCATGACCATACTTTATTTTTGTTTTTCATGGAAACTAGAGTTTTATTGGCCTATAATTTGCTTCTTTAAATTGTTAACATGTTTAGTATATAGCACTTTTGGTTTTGATCGACAGTATTGCGTAGATCTGAGTTTCTAGATATGATTTTCGAGTATTTTGAGGTTTTGATCTATCAAATGTTTTGATTTATGAAAACTAATACTTCCATGTTGTTGGAAATTCAATTCTATTCAATTTTGACTTTTGAAAGTCCGAATTTCGATTTAAAATGAAGTTTTTATGGCCGAAACAAGTTTTAGCAAAAATCTGGATTTTGTTGCTGTTTGGAAAAATGGTATACCGCCGGTATGCCGCAGTATACCGCCGGCATGCCGTTTTTGGCACCAGAAACTTACTGTCTTTAGTCCGGTATACCGCCGGTATGCCGCAGTATACCGCCGGTATGCCGTTTTATGCTGTTTTAGGCTGTTTTTGTCCGTTTTTTGCCCGTTTTTGTCCGTTTTTGATATTTTCTCGATTGTAATAGACTCTTAACATGATTAGATGACCTTGGATAGTTAAAGAATGATTGTACACTCTATATACATGGTACATGCTTATGTTCACATATTGTTCTATGTCCAAATTATAGATAGTGGCCTGTTATGGTGCACTCCAGATTACTATATATGCCTAGCTCGATATAGTGGCTCGTAGTAGCGCACTCATGACTTGATTTTCTTATTGATTTCTAGACCCTAGAAAGTTAGTTTGAGTATTGTGTCACCCCACATTGGTCTCCTATGCTAAAGTCATCATTTTGGCTAGGTGCCCAGTCCCAAGTCGTATTGCACCAATTAGTTGTTTTCCATAAATAAATTCCTTTATTTATTGTGTATCTGGGAAAATTACAACTGTGGAAATCTGATCTAGAAGACGATCACTTTATCCCTTGGACTATGCGAAGAAGAAAAGCTCTCAAAATTTTGACAGTAGATAAATATGTATCCGTACCATGAATAAAAAAAAGAACTCTATTTATAGAGTCAAAATAATAACTGAAAAGATAACTGTCTTCACAGCCTATGCTTAGTTGAAAATTACACAGGATTTAACATACGCAAGGTTGTGAGCAGTTACTGGACGTGGCCTGTAACTGTTGGACACATGGCAATCATGCACGAGTCATGTGCAAGTTACAGGACACGCAGGCGAGAGATCAGTGGCATGGCTGCCACGTACTCCAATTTGATGAAATCTACGCAGACTTGTTGAAGACGAAATCCACACAGACTCGGGGTAGAAAGCTTCAAAATCCACGCAAACTTGGGGCAAGAAGCTTCAGAATCTACGCAGACTTTGATGAAGAAAACTTCAGAATCCACGCAGACTCGGGGTAGAAAGCTTCAAAATCCACGCAAACTTGGGGCAAGAAGCTTCAGAATCTACGCAGACTTTGATGAAGAAAACTTCAGAATCCACGCAAACTTGAGATAGAACTGCCAGCTGTCTTGATTCAGCGTGCCTCGACTGACACAAAATCTCTGGTAGTGATTGCTTTTGTCAGTCACATTAAATGACAAGAAGCTCTTTTGGTACGCCAACTTGACGAAGGTTGAGTCTTGCTGAAGAAGATTTCGAAAATCACGCAATAGACGGCTGTGATCTCTCGAATTCTGTGCATACGTGGCATATGAAGAGACATTCTTCGACTGTTGTGCTGTCAGTCATAATTACTCTCTGACAAATGATGAGCTGTCTCCCCAGCGTGATTTGTAAATATTGTCTGGATCAACTGAGCGTGACTTTTGACTCTGTCCTGATCAACTCAGCGTGACTGTCATTTTTAAAAGGCCTACAAGACCCCCTTCAAAGTTTTCGAAAAATTGAAAAGACTTCAAAATTTTCGAAATACTTTGAAAATAAGATGATAAAATGAAATCAGTCACGCTGAGATGACTTCAAATTTTTGGAAGTCGGAAAGACTTCGAAGTTCTTTGAGAATATCCAAATGAACTTATTAAATGTCATGATGACTCTTCATTTTTCGAGACTGATTACATCCAGTTTATGGTGGAATATGAACCGCCGGCGAGCTCTGTTATATAAACAGGGAGAGGATTCATTTAATCTTCATCTTACGTCAACATGACACCAAAAGAGAAAGCTGAGGAAGAAGCACGCAAGTTGGGCTTTTGTTCCCATGGTGACCCCACTTTTGGGGGTGAAGAGCCAGAGCCCCTTGTCTTCGAACTCAAAGATGATCCCTTGTAACTAGCCAAGAATTTCTTGAGCTATTTTGGCTTAGATGGCTCGTTCTCTTCTGATGGGCGCAGCCTCATAGAGCAGCGTAAAATGTTGAAGGCTCTGTTACACCGCATGGGGGTCAAAAGCGTAGAAGAACTAGGCATTAAGCTCAGTCGCTCTGGAAAATAGAGCATGTCTTTTGTACTTTTGTTGCACTCTTTTTGTTTTGTCTTTTGTAAGGCTATCAGTGTCTGTCTTGAAGAATGAAGTACAACTTCTGTGTTTAATCTGCGTGCATTAATGAAGAATATTAATTAGCACCCTTTGACTATTTCCAATGTTGCTCTGTCTTCCAAAGCACACGTAACACTCATTCCACGGTTTATGAGCGCTATTTATGCGGATCTTTTCCAAGAATAGACTTGTACTTTGCCCTTTAAATAGATAGAAGAGTTTCACAGATACTCATCTCCCATTCCTCTTCTTCTTCTCTGAGAATGAAATTTTTGGGAGATTTCACTCTCAAACAGGAAAGCAATGTTTTCTAATGTTCGACTTCTGCGCACTGTATCAAACATGAGTTTGCCAATCCTTAGCACCAAACTTGAAGGTAAGTCAGTGTAATACGTGTATTATTTTTGCTGTTGAAGATAGGCTTTCTGTTTCTTGTTTTTGATTTGAACAATACACGCCTGTTTCTATTTGATAAATGCACACTGAATGATTTCTGTTGATACTTTCTGCAGAAACGTGGCTGAAAATTTTCTTCAGAACTGGCATTGGGGATGTGGATGTTGTGGAGAATATCCTGCTGACATCTACATCAGGGAGCTCATACGCTTTTGACGCATAAATCAGACAACTCAGAACTCTTCGTGGGATAGAAGGGTCTTCCTCAGATGGTAGGAAGAGCATTTATACACGAGAGTTGGATGGTGGAGTCAACTCTACCCCGAGAAATCGGGTAGTAGAGTTCCTTTCACGGGAGAACTAGAAATTGTATCCCAAGGTTTGGATACATTCCTGTCTTCCTTGAGAGGTTACCCCCAATCCACCAGTTGTATTGGCAGCACCACGACTTCGGGCTGCCATACTCTGTGGTTCTCCTCTCGTCTGAGAGAGAAGACCAGAGTTTGATTCATGCTGATCTGGTCGTGACTGGGACCCAGACAGTCAGGAACTGCCACCAACAACGAACCTGACGAAGAAGGTCCGACGGAGAAGATCCAAAGAAGAAGATAGATCTCTATTAGGTTATTGTTGTGGTATAGAATGAAAATCCAAGATTTGTAATAGATTTCCATTATGATTTATAAGAAAGTCTAAGAAAATGTAATAGACTTTTTGTGGTGAAATAAGAATGGAAATGATAATTCTTCTATGCTCAAAGATTTGTATTTGTGGATGAATTGTGGACATGATAGATAATGAAATCTTCTTTTCTGTTTTAGAGTATATGATATTATCAGAGGTATTATGGACGTGATAATATGTAGGAACTCAAAAGAAAATAGATTGATTTCTATGCAGAGGTCAAAAATGACAAATGAGCAAGTAGATTCGGAATTGATTCAGAGGTTATGAAAACATGATCAATAACGAATCCCCACTTTAATAAATTGATAGAAGATCATGAACGGACGAATAAATGAACGGATGAATCGTCGGATGAACGCAATTAATGGATGGATGAACCGTCGGATGAACGAGACATTTTATTATTTGTAGAACTTTTACCTATAAATATAGTAGAAATTTGACAAGAACGAACACTTCTTCTTTCAAACATAAAAATATCGTCTGAAGAAGCATTCAAGAAAACTGGAATTGCCTCAAAAGTTCAGAAAGGCACTGAAGAACACCCTGTTGATCCAGTTCAATCGAAGAAGACGGAAGCAGGCGAAGGTTCGTCTGCACCCAAGCCACCAAGGGACATTCTGGATTTCCTGCTCGAACCAGGAAAGACTGAAGAAGAAGAAGCCATGAGGATGGCCGTTTGCAAGTTCCTCGTGGGTTCTAGCAAGGAGGTTCTCGACTCTTTTGCTGATCACGTCTTCGAGAAGGACGGCAGTGGCCCACATCCAAATGTAAAAAAGGATGATAGTGATCTTCTTTAATATCATGTATCATCATTCATGATAAAAATAAAATAAAATTTTTATTTCTAAACATGAAACTGTCTGATGATTACAAGCATTTACATTTATATATAGTACTTTTTAAGGAATTTTCCATTAATAGGCATCAAAACTTTTTGACCATCCAATTCTGAGAGTTGATAAGCTCCATTTGAGAAAACTTTGCTCACAATATAGGGTCCTTCCCACTTTGCGTCAAATTTGCCCTTGCTCATATGAGTCATAGTCATAGGACGTCTGACAGTTAGAACAAGTTCTCCTTTTTGATACGCCCGAATTCTGACTTTCTTATTAAAAGCTCTTAAAATTCTAGCTTGATAGAATTCAATATTCTGTTGAGCAGATAATCGCTTTTCATCCAGAGCTTCTAATTCTTGAAGTCGAAGACGATCATTATTTTCTGCAGTGAGTTTATTAGCGATTGCTATCCTTAAAGAAGGAATTTGAATCTCTAATGGAAGAACAGCTTCGTAACCATACACCAGAGAGAAGGGTGTATATTTAGTAGCATTACGAACTGTAGTGCGATAAGCCCACAAACATTCACCGAGCTTCTCACTCCAATTACGTTTGTTAGTAGAGACAAACTTCTTTAGGAGTTTGATGATGGTCTTGTTGAAAGCTTCTGCTAATCCGTTAACTGCCGGATTATATGTGGTAGAAGCCACATTGTTGATCTGGTGATCGTCACAGAATCGAGTAAACTTTTGACTAACGAATTGTGGTCCGTTATCATGAATAATGCGTCGAGGAACACCAAATCTGTAGATGACGTGGTGCTTAATAAAGCAAATGACATTGGACGTCTTAACTTCAGACAAAGGAATGGCTTCGGCCCATTTGGAGAAGTAATCGGTTATTGCAAGAATAAACCGATGACCCTTGGATGACGGCGGATTGATCGGACCAATAATGTCCATGCCCCAAGCTTCGAAGGGCCATGATGCTGTCGTCGGATGTAGAAATTTCGAAGGTTGATGAATAAAATCCGCATGGATTTGACAAGCTTTATACTTCTTTGCATATTCGATGGCGTCTGATACCATAGTAGGCCAATAATAACCCATACGTCGAATACGGTCTTGAAGTTTTGGTCCAGGCTGATGTGCTCCACAAGTTCCATCATGTGCTTCACGAATAATTTGTTGAGCCTCATCACCGGCAATACATCGAAGAAGTAAACCATCATAGGCTCGACGATATAACGTCTTTGTTGTATGATTATAATAGAATCAGAATGATCGTCGTCTGATAGATGCTGCTTCACTCGGATCATCCGGAAGAATATCATACAATACAAAATCTAAGAAAGAAAGTCTCCAATCCGTATCCGTATTTTGATTCTCGGTCGAATGACTGAAGATGAATTCCATGCTGGAATCAGATGAAGATGATGAAGATTTACGACCAAATCCAAATCCTCTTGTTGTGTTGACGTCATGAGATGTTGATTCTTCAGTGTCAACTGGAAGTCCTAGGGTCAGGTTATTTTCAAGATGAAATAATTCTCGATTGCGAACAAGAATCATTTGTTGTCGTCTAATTGGGATAGCCAACACCGCTGCAAGATTAGCTAGAGCATCAGCTTCTGTGTTACATGCTCGTCTAACATGTTCAATAAAGAATTCTTCAAACGAAGAAGCCATAATTATAGCTGATCTATGATAAGGAACCAGATCTTGATGGCGAACTTCATAAGTACCCTTTATCTGATTGACAATGAGTTTAGAGTCTCCGTACGCCTCCAAATGTTGAATATTTAGATGTTTAGCGAGTTGAAGACCAATGAGTAATGCATTGTACTCAGCTACATTGTTTGAACACGGCTGATCGAGAGAATAAGCTCTTTGGATAGCAAGACCTTCTGGCGATACAAGAACGATTCCAACTCCAGCGATAACATCACCATTAAGACCTATCCTTGAAGCTCCATCAAAGAATAGACGCCAAGTAGGATCTTCTTCAGCAATTTGGTTTGAATCTAGGACTTCATCTGGAATTTCGTCATAGAGTTTTGAATCTTCTGGAATTGAATGAGCAGCCAGAAAATCAGCTAAAGCTTGTCCTTTGACTGACTTCTGAAGAATATAATACATGTCATACTGTGCAAGTAGGATTCCCCAGTTAGCTAATCGAGAATTCAAAACACTGGGTTTCTTCATCATGATCCGTATAGGATTGATCCTGGAGATGACATAAATAGTCTGGCCAATGATATAATGTCGTGTCTTTTGAACAGCGAACATCAAGGCTAGACATTCTTTTTCGACCGGTGAATATCGAGGTTCAGCTCCGGTCATAGTACGACTGAGATAGTAGATGGCTTGTTCATGACCATTTTGATTCTTTTGAGCGAGTAATGCACCCAATGAATGACTCATTGCTCGAGTATATAGGAGAAATGGAATTCCTGAAACGGGAGGTACCAATACTGGAGGGCTCATCAGATATTGTTTTATATCATCGAATGCTTTCTGACATTCATCATTCCAGACAAAAGAAACTCCTTTCTTCATAAGTTTGTTGAATGGTCTGCAGCGTCCTGATAAATTAGAGATGAATCTCCTGATATAAGCGATCCTTCCTTGAAATCCTCGTAGCTCTTTTAAGGTGCGTGGAGGACGCATCTCTTGGATGGCTTTGATCTTCTCAGGATCCACGTGTATACCTTTAGAGGTAATGACGAAGCCGAGAAATTTACCACTAGAGACGCCTAAGAAGGACTTAGTAGGGTTCATCTTTAATTGATGTTTACGCATTAGATCAAATATAGTCTTCAAATCTTGGATATGATCTTCCTTTTGTCGACTTTTGACTGCAATATCATCAACATAGCATTCGACTATTTTCTGCAAATGTTCACGGAATATAGTGCTCATAGCTCGTTGATAAGTTGCTCCTACATTCTTGAGACCGAATGGCATAACTGTATAACAGTATGTACCGATCGGCGTTCTGAAAGAAGTGTGCTTCTCGTCATCTGGAAACATTTTAATCTGATTGTATCCAGAATACCCGTCCATGAATGACATCCGCTCAAATCCATAGGTATTATCAATCATGACATCAGTGATTGGTAGAGGGAATTCGTCTTTAGGGCATGCCGCATTGAGATCGCGAAAGTCTATGCATACTCTGACCTTGCCAGTCTTTTTAAGGACAGGAACTATGTTAGCCACCCAATTGGGATGTTGTTCCTCTCTAATAAACCCGGAGGTTACGAGTTTATTGACTTCAACTTCAATTGCATCCATAATATCTGGACGAAATCGTCGCTGTTGTTGTTTGACCGGTTTGGCATTCGGCAAGATATTGAGCTTGTGAGTTGCAATTGTGGATCAAGTCCTGGCATATCTTCATAACTCCAAGCGAAGATGTCGATGTAGTCACGAATGAGTTTGATCATGTCTTGCTTATCAGGTTCAGAAAGACTTTCACTAATGAATATTGGTTTGGGAGATCCCTCTTCACCAACATCTATTTGAACAAGTTTGTCTTCAGTCGGAGGTTCTTTTTGCTCGAAACGGAACTCCCATTGATTATCTAATCTTTGGGCCCATTGTTCCGATTCAGGTGAGATTTCAAACTCTTCTTCGTCTTCATCACTTTCTTCAGAATGGTCAATGGAAACCATGTTGGAAGACAGAATGTTGCAGTAGAAGTCCCCGATACTTGTATCGGAATCCCAAGAAGTGGTACTAGAAGAATCAGATCTCTTATCTTCGTCAGACTCGGGATCTTCATGGATAATATTGATAAAAGGAGTAGGAGCTATATAGCCCAGTCCGCATTTCGTCCTTCCATATTTCAGAGGAGGAATACGAACAGGCATTTTTCTTCCCTTTCCACTATTGAGGCCAGTCCTGAAGTCATAGTCCATATTTTTGATGATGTCTTTAGATTGCTGACTATAACGACGTAGTTGTAATCTTTCAGTGTCATCATTTTTGTCTTCATCTTCTAAATCAGAAGGACTTTGGGGCCCTTTATAGAAGAATATTGGAATGTCTCCTGGCTTTCTACTGGGAACTAGAAAGTATGAAGATTGTACAGGTTCTAGGGATACATCTGTATGAACAGTCTGTACAACCCCTATGGTTATTGCGTTCAAGTCATCTAACAAATGTAAATAACTATGAACATAATAACACACATCAGCATACTGCAAAGATGGAGACTTTTCATTAAATGTAAAAGCAGCAGTATTTACATTGGGAGAAGGCTGAGCCTTAGAGATTTTAGCCAAGTCAATGACTAAAGGGGGAGAAGAAGAACGAGAAGAAGCGTTGTTTCGATTAAGATCGATAACAAATGGCTCAGAAGAGGTGAGCTCCCTTAAAATTTGAGATGGAAGAATAATCCGCCCTCCAACTGGAATTAGCAGAGTATCCTGTTTCATATGTGGAGATACAGGAATTACAATACGCCCACTGACAGGAATAATTATTGTGTCTTGAGCAAACGACTGAGGTAACGGAGAAATCCGTCCACTCACCGGAATGATGAGAGAACCTTCTTCAGAGAGTTTGGGAGATTGTTGCTGAATAGTTCGACCTTTAACAGGAATTATTAAGGTCTCACTTTGTGAATCCTCTTTCTCCATAGCTTGTATAACCCTTGTATACTCTTCTTTGTACATTCGGAAATCATTGAAATAAGCTTCAATCCCATGGAAGGGATTTATATCAGCAACTTCTTTTTGTACTCTTCCATTGCTATCAATGTATTTAAAACACTGATGAAGAGTAGAAGGCACCACATTATTTTCATGAATAAAGGGCCTCTCCAGAAGAAGATTATAGGATCCTACGATCTCGATCACATAGAAAGTGACTTTGGATCTGAAATCGCCTATCTGAAGCTTCAGATGAATCTTTCCCAAAGGCTCGCTTCGGCTTTGATTGAATCCCAGAATAGTAGTAACCGTCTTAGAGAGCTTGTGAAGAGGGATTTTTAGTTCATCCAACAGACTCTTTGGCATTATGCTTATAGCAGACCCTGGATCAATGAGGATACGATCTATCTTCATTGTATCGATATAACCGGTGTAGTAGAGAGACCGATCATGTCGATTATCCTCCAATAGCATGTCATCTTGTGTAAAGGTGATATTTGGGATAATTTCCAATACACTGTTGCAATGTAAGCAAGTGGCAGGTTCTGCATCTGTGTAGAAGCATGGAAAATATTGCTTTTAGTCCCACATCGGAAAGGAGAAGAAGAAAGGGCTTACTCCATTCTATAAATAGAGCCCCCTTACCTCCTTTGAAAAGGGCACCAACTTCTCTTCCCTCCTTCCAAACTTGGACTCTTCCTATTGCGCACCTTCGGGTGCTAAGTAGAAGAAGTCTAGGGCAGCGCGGGCTCTTCGGGCTCAGTCAGCTGTCCCAACCTCTGACCATCACGAGCATCCCGCTAAGTGGGCCTCTGATGGAAAGTTGTACAAAGCCGCTCGTGTCCAGCCCCCGGCGACAAACGGACAGAGTGGTTCTCAAGAGTCTCCCAACAAAGATCGAGGGCAAGTGTTTCTAATCAGGGAGCAAACATGATACCTACGCACTCGTGTGTTCGGGATACCCGGGCCCACAAAGCGAGTGCACGGGCTGATCAAGACATTCCTCATGCGAGTCATGAGACGTCCTTCATGCGGCTCGGTCATGAGACATTCCTCATGCAGCTCGGTCATGAGACGTCCTTCATACGGCTCGGTCATGAGACGTCCTTCATGCGGCTCGGTCATGAGACGTCCTTCATGCGGCTCGGTCATGAAACGTTCTTCATGCGGCACAGAACTCAGGAAGCTTCATGCGGCTCAAAATCAGACGAGCTTCATGCGGCTCAGGAGTCCCATGCGGCTCAAACACATAGGCAGCTCGAGTAAACTCCATACGGCTCAGAGAGAGAGGCCACGTGGCATTCAAAACAGCTGTGCTCAACGTCTGGACGCATTTAATGTTCTGACGGCTGACAGCTGACAGATGACAGACCTGACATAAAGTTGTCATAATGACTGACACGAAAAGTAGAATTTTTCTAGGAAATAAGGAAAATCTTCACCAATACGGCACTGTCTACCAAGCTTCGAGGCAGGTCCATGCGGCCAGACTAGACGAGTTCATGCGGCCAGTGCAAAGAAATCTATGCGGTTCAAACCATGAAGGCCCCCATGCGGCTCAGCCATGAAGAAACCCATGCGGCTCGGCCATGAAGACTCTCGTGCGGCTCGGCCATGAACATATTCATGCGGCTCGATCATGAACATATTCATGCGGCTCGGTCATGACAACCTTCATGCGGTTCGAGTGTAGAGACTATTCATGCGGCTCGATCATGAAATCTTCCATGCGGCTCGGTCATGACGACCTTCATGTGGCCCAAATATGAACACTCCTCATGCGGCTCAATAATGATGATAGGACACGTGTCCTAAACATAATCAAATTTTGGGTCAGATTCTAATAATTTGGGACACGTGGCAAGAGAATGAATTAAATTGATTCATTTAGATTTGCAGACATCAGCAAATCATCATGATGGAGATTTATTGCAATCAACATTTATTATTGATGGGATTTGGCATAATCCACATTAATGGTCCAGATCCTTCACACTCAAGACTAATGGTCCAGATTGATCAATCACCAGGCCGCCGCCACTTTGAGAACGGGTAATCAGCCAAACCCTAATGATGCTTCCCCACTATTATAAATAGCAGGGTGCCATTCCCTTGCAAAATAGACAGAGTCAAAAAAAAAGAGAGGAGAAGAAGAGAAAAAAAGGGTCGGCAACAAAAGAATAAAAAAATAAGAAGAGAGAGATCTACACAGAGAGAGCTCCCCCATTTCTTGATAATCACAGAGAGAGAGAAGTCAGGAGAGCAACCCGAGGAGAGTAAGGAGAGCCTTTCTTCGTCAACGCCGAGCAGATCTTCCCCGAGCCAAGGCTGCATACCGATCGTCCAAGGAGTAAGGCAGAGCGGCCGTCGCTTTCCCGAGCCTCTATCGTCACCTCCCAGAATCAAAAATAAACAATCGTACTTAGTCTGCTGTACCTAGGTTTTCGTCCCTAGGCTTTCTTTGTACGAGCGAGTTTGTATTGTGAGTCTAAGTTCAGTCCTCCGATAATTGTTCTGTTCTTTTACAATCAATGGCAAACACGATGGCGACTCTGCTGGGGACTAACTTCTCCACGGCTGAGGAGTTGGTGACGCAATCGGATGCAGCCAAACTTGGCTCCACACAACAGAAGATGGTCGTCCGCTTCGACCAACAGGCGTTCGAAGAGATGCTCTCTGAAGGCAGCGCTGGCCCGGTCCAGAAACGCACCCGCTCCACGAAGGCTCGCAAAGAGTGGAGGCCAAAGTCATTTGCTCCTCCCCAAGCCCTCGATGGGATACCCTCGGTCGCTCAAGACGGTGAGAAAGACTCTCCTGCGGCCCCACTTCAGATCGCAGACACCTCTGCTGTCCCCAAGTCCGGCAGAAGAAAACACTATGATGCTGGACTTGCAGGGGCAAAGAGGATCTCTGCTCAACCTGAACCGCAGAGGGGTATTAGCCGCAGAAAGAAAATCCATGCGGCCACGACCGTCAACCACATGAAGAAAACTCATGCGGCCATTTCTGTCAGCCGCATAACTTATGCAGCTACAGTTCCCAACCACATGGATGAGATTCATGCGGCTAGTAAAGTCAACCGCTTGCAGAAAACCCATGCGGCCACAGATGCCAACCGCATGCGGACAGCCTGCACGGCCGTGACTCCTAACCGCATAAGAACTCGTCCCACAACAGAAGACAGTCGCATGCAGATAGCCTGTACGGCACCCAACGCTAGCCGCATAGCGTCTCTACCACACTTCTCTCGATCAGTTTTCGACCGACTCTCATGCGGTCCTAACTCTGATCACTTTCTGGATGAAAATCCAGACTCTGTGATACCTAATGTGGACTCTTCCTATTACGCACCCACAAGTGCTAAAAAGAAAAAGTCTTGGGCAGCTCGGGCTCATCAAGTCCAGACAGCTGCCCCAACCTCTGACTATCGGGGCGTCCCGCTGAGTATCACGCGGGCCTCTGACGGGAAGTTGTATAAAACCACTCGAGTCCAGCCCCCGGCGGCAAACGGACAAAGTGGTTCCTCTGACCTGCGTGAAGCTATCCTCCACAAACGCAAGGAAAGAGAAGGAGCCTCAGCGTGCAGAGAGTCCTCACAGGGACGTCACTGCACCCAGATTATCGTCAACTGCTGTTGCAACAACACGGCAGTAACGGAAGACCGGCCATCCGTCTTCCAAAGATTACAACATCCAAGCTCGGAAGACGAGGCACCTCCCGTTGCCTCCTGCAATTCCGCACGAAAAGTCCCCGTTGAGGGGAGAGGAAAGAAGACAAGCATCTCCAGCCCAAAGGTGTCAACTATTGCAGCTAAGAAGCCGTCGTCTAAAGGATTATCCTCTACTGGAGTATTCCAACACACCCGTTCAAAGACGAAAACTGCTGCAGTAGGAAGTTCGCCGTCTACGTCATTGGGGGTCGTCGGAACTGGGGGTAGCACTCCTCCAAACCTCCACGACAACCCGACATTCCAAGAAGACGGACTGGAGGAAGCAAATCCTCCGACGGATACAACAGATATCGACGTCCCCGAGGACGTCCTAAACGAAGCAAGCTCTGAAGCTGGGGGTACTGTTCCTTCCGAGTCCGAACCTGAAGAGAACATCCCCACATATCCTGACGATTTCTCGATGCATGAGTATGACTCGGAGGGCATGTCCGCCACCTCTCCTTCTGTCACTCCTCACGTAAGGACGGTATTCATGACGGACAACAGTCAAGGTGGTTCCGGCGATCGCTAACGTATCGACACTTTGGAGGCCATACTGCACGCCTTGGTCAAGTCTGTAGACGAGATCAAAGCAGCGCTTCCTACTCTGCAGGGAGTGACACCTGGTCAGACAAGCACGGGTCCCGTGAACAACATAGATTCAATTCAGCGGCACCAAACTCGGGCAATAATGCTCCCGAGATAACAGCCCCTACCGCGACAGATGAGGCCCGAGAAGTAAGGAGAGAGGTTCAGGAGCTTCGAGCGATGTTCCACGCCCGAGAAAATTCTCAAGACCTCAGAATACGGCAACCATACCCTGCTGAATGGAGGGATGTGCCCTTTCTCCCAAGATATAAGCCGTTCAATATCAACCCATATGATGGTAAGACTTCAGCAAGCCGGTACATCACTTACTTTGAGGTCACTACCGACCATCTGCCCCATGATGACGCCATCCTCACACGGTTATTCATTGGGGCACTGGAAGGAGTCGTCTTCGATTGGTACCGCAACCTGCCAGATAATTGCATCCACTCCTTCGCTGGCTTCAAGCGCTTGTTCTTGGAGAGGTTCTATGAGGTAGGGCAGGACGTCACGATGTCTACCCTCATGGACGTCGTTCAAGGAGAGAAAGAACTGACGAGAAATTACATTTAGCGGTTTCGTCAAACTGCAATGAAGTTACCATCTGGCAACCCGGACTCCTTTGATTGAAATTTGCCAAAAGAGACTACTTCCAACAATTAGTCTCTGGATGGGCGAAAGTCAGTTCAAGGATTGGAAGGCTTTTATCATCAGTGCTACAAGTGCTGAAGAACGATTGAAGAAGGCTCGCCAACTAGGGTTGCATATCTCGGAGGGAGAGAACAAGAGCAAACGTCCCAACACCAGCAACGACAATGGGGGTAGCCCCTCCAACAACCGGGACAACAAAGGCAAGCAGGCTATGGTGACCGATACAGCCCAGAAGCCCGAGCCACAGCCGGCAGACAAACAATGGCCTCAAATCACTTATTCCTTTGAAGACGGTCACGTCAAGCCTATCCTGGACATGCTTATACAAGGAGATAGGATTCAGCTTCCTCCACCAAGACGGAAGCCTCGGCCGGCTGATCTGGAGAACCCAAAGTTCTGCCATTACCATCGCTACGTCCACCATGCTACACACGACTGCTACCAACTGAAACGGTATATCCAAAACCTCATCGATCGAACGCCCTGGCCATCGATTTCGAAGAGGTAACCGTGGCAGCCAACATGGTGTCCGTACAATTCGGCAGCTTTCCTCCAACAGAGACTCAGGACGGAGTTATATCCATCCCTCTGGCAACAATGGAGATTGCTAATCTGCCGCCTGCTCGCGATCAAGCCGCTGGTCTAGTACCCCTCACCACATCACGAGGGGAAATCATGTGGGTCCATCCGGACCTACTCTACGAGGTAACTCAGCCCTCTCCACCTTCTAAAAGGAAAAGTAAAAAAGTCAGATCCTGTCGCACTGCCTCGGCGGAAGAAGAGGAAGTCTCGGCCGTCACTACTCGATCTGGAACACAAGCCCAACCGGCGACCGAAAACGCGACTGATGATCATCCGCCCACTACCAATGATGCTCCGGGACCGGCTCAGCCTTCGACGACCGACAAGCCTAGGCCGAAGGAGATTCGCTTCGACAAGTCCCTCCGGAAGGAGACACCTCAGGGGCTGGAGAGGCCCTACAACTTCGACATCTTAGCGTAATTAGCTAATACTCCGGCCAAATTATCTTTATATGAACTCCTCAGGCTCTCAAAGGATGTCCGCACGGCTTTAAGTGAGGCGCTCCAAAATGCCGACGCATACTTGGCTCAGGTCAACCTCACAGGAGATAACCAACCTGCAGAGCTCCAAGATAGTGCGTGTACGGGAGCAATGCCCAATATCGTCTTCTCTCCGTAAGATATGCTCATCAAAACTAACCTGCATGATCGCCCATTGTACTACACAGGCTACATCGGCGACATAAAGGTGGACCGGATGCACATCGACCCTGGATCTTCCATAAGTATCATTCCAAAAGGACTACTGCATCATCTTCGCATCCCGATGCATCGCCTGACCCCTACAAACACTGCCATCAGCGGGTTCAATTCGGGCAGGAGCTACCCAATCGGGAAGATCCGTCTGAAATGTCAGATTGGCGATCTCCAATCAGAAGTCACTTGCTACGTCATAGATGCCGACACTTCATACAACATCCTTTTGGGGCGCCCTTAGATACACGATTACATGATCGTGCCTTCCACGCTACACCAATGCTTCAAATATGTCGACAAGCACGGCTTCGTGAGGACAGAATTTGCTGACATCGATCCCTTCAAAGGGGTCGAATCTTACTCGGACTCCTGCCTATACGAAAAGTCGAAGAGGCACCTTGAAGGAGGAAATGAACAAACTGATGTTGAAGCAACCATGGGATCAGAAGAACCTCTGACAATCCACCTCCAAGCTCACAAACTGGGCAAGTCTGCACCCCTTACCGCCACTCTACGGAAGGACGCAAACAACCTCTCAGCGCAGGAGGAGCAAAGGATAATCCGGCTGCCAAGGTCCGGCCAAGTGCCGAGACCCACAAGAGGGCCACTGACAATCAGATTGCCGAGAGTCGGTCAACCCCAAACGGAGAAGCTCAATCCCTCCGATCGGCCACTGACGATACGCCTTCCCAAGAAGGGTCGTCACCCCGATACAAGGTCTGACACTTCAAGCGAACCAGCCACTCCTCGCTCCACGTCAAGTGCCAAACTGGGGGTCGCTAGTCCGCCAACAACTCCACGATCTACTCCATCAACTGAACCCCTGATGATCAAGTTGCCCAAATCATCCTCTCAGTCTGCATTTACACAGGGGGTGGCTGAAGAAGAGTTGGAGCTGGCCAAGTATGTGGCTGCTCACACTGAGACTTGCTTATGTTGTCCATCGACGGCAACTTCCTGAAGAAGTATTACGTCCGAAACGACATCCAAAAAAAAAAAAATCCCTGATGATTGAGTTATGTACCCCCCGGGTACCGCTGAACTCACATCCACTCCAGATTATCTAGTCATGTACCCGCTGGTACCACTGAACTCACATCCACATTCTCTCCAGATCACCGAGTCATGTACCTGCTGGTACCGCTGAACTCATATCCACAATACTCCAAATTATCGAGTCATGTACCCTCTTAGTACCCCTGAACTCGCACCCACCATTCTCTAAATTATCGAGTCATGTACCCTCTTAGTACCCCTGAACTCGCACCCACCATTTTCCAAATTATCGAGTCATGTATCCATTGATACCACTGAACCCACATCCACAACATTTTAGATTACCGAGCCATGCACCCGCTGGTGCCACTGAACTCTCATCTCCTCAATATTCTAGAAAATCCAAATTATGTACTTACATTCCGGTCGCTCTCTCAGATAGTAAGTCACGTATAATCATACCTCTGAACTTTCTTCCTGAAAGAGATCCTCCCTCATGATCCACTACCCGCGCTCCCAGTGCACAAAAAGGGTAATCGATCCACTAATTTCCGAAACGACCATGTCCTCATTACCTCTGAGTCGTTTTCCATTTTTTGCCAAAAACAAATCACCCCTTTACATAGAACTTCCATGTCTCATTACCTCTGAGTCGTTCAATGTACCCCTCTTCATTGAGCCCACTCCTGCCATGTCCTCATTACCTCTGAGTGGGAAGGCTCCGTCGAAGAAAACTTCATACTTGCCATGTCCTCATTACCTCTGAGTAAGTATGTCGATTCCCTTTCAACCTATTATTTGTACCCACAACCGGAGTACGCCAAAGATAATAGGTCCATAAATATCCTCCGTTGAGTTTTCTCCTGCCATGTCCTCATTACCTATGAGTAGGAAGATTCCACGGTGAAACAAAAACCCTCATGCTTGCCATGTCCTCATTACCTCTGAGTAAGTATGTTGGTTCCTTTTCATCCTATTATCCGTATCCTAAGCCAGGGTACGCCAAGGATAATAGGCCCACAAATGTCCTCTGTTGACCACAAATGTCCTCTGTTGACCACAAACGTCCTCTGTTGACCACAAATGTCCGCTGTTGACCACGAATATCTTCCGTGAAGTCTCCCCTGCCATGTCCTCATTACCTCTGAGCAGGAAGATTCCACGGTAAAACCCTCATGCTTGCCATGTCCTCATAACCTCTGAGCAAATATGTTGGTTTCCTTTTATCCTATTATCCGTATCCTGAACCAGGGTACGCCAAGGATAATAGGTCCACAAATATCCCTTGCTAAGCTTCTTAGCATAAATCCACCATCTCACCATGCCCCGGGAGCCCAGCTGCTCTACGGCATTCTTTTTCCCAATACCGAGAGCACCCATGACCACTTTGCCATGGCTGTTCCGGATATCCTGACCAAACTTGTTATCCGTACCTAAAACCAAGGTACGCCCAGGGTAACAGGTCCACAAATAATTCCCCAGCAGGTCCAATTCCACAAACACCACAAGTACAAGAAAGAGAAGATGAGTTGAAACATGCTCATTTATTCAAAATTCAAAGTACTACATCATCTGGGATCACATCCCTTGACAAAAAGAAAAGAAAAACAGTGAAAGAAAACAGAAAACTGTTCACTGCTCCATGGTATTCTTTCGCCCGATACCAAGAACCTCCATATCCGCCTTACCGCGGAGTTGTCCTAGGTATCCCTATCAAACTTATTATCCGTACCTAAAACCAAGGTATGCCAAGGATAATAGGCCCACAAATGTCCTCTGCTGACCACAAATGCCGTACTAGGTCCCTTAATACATCCACATCTTTCCTCATCATCACATGCTTTCGGAGCCCAGCTGTTCCATAGCATTCTTTCACCCAATGCATAGAACTCCCATGTTGATAGCACCTCTGAGTTGTTCTATGTATCCTCATTCGAGTTCGCTTCTACCATGTCCATATCACCTCTAAGTAGGAAAGCTCTACCATCAACCTTATATTTACCACGTCCATACCACCTCTGAGTAAATATGATGGTTTCCTCTCTCAACTTATTATCCGTACCTAAAACCAAGGTACGCCAAGGATGATAAGTCCACATAACATCCCCAGCGGAAGTACCCAAACCTATCACGTCCATGCTACCTCTGATTGGATTGCCACACCTAAACAAATCTACTTTCCATGCTTCTTATTCAAAGTGTTCCAAATTTGCAATTTGGAAACTTTGAAGGGGGTCCTGTAGAAGCATGGAAAATATTGCTTTTAGTCCCACATCGGAAAGGAGAAGAAGAAAGGGCTTACTCCATTCTATAAATAGAGCTCCCTTACCTCCTTTGAAAAGGGCACCAACTTCTCTTCCCTCCTTCCAAACTTGGACTCTTCCTATTGCGCACCTTCGGGTGCTAAGTAGAAGAAGTCTAGGGCAGCGTGGGCTCTTCGGGCTCAGTCAGCTGTCCCAACCTCTGACCATCACGAGCGTCCTGCTAAGTGGGCCTCTGATGGAAAGTTGTACAAAGCCGTTCGTGTCCAGCCCCCGGCGGCAAACGGACAGAGTGGTTCTCAAGAGTCTCCCAACAAAGATCGAGGGCAAGTGTTTCTAATCAGGGAGCAAACATGATACCTACGCACTCGTGTGTTCGGGATACCCGGGCCCACAAAGTGAGTGCACGGGCTGATCAAGACATTCCTCATGCGAGTCATGAGACGTCCTTCATGCGGCTCGGTCATGAGACATTCCTCATGCAGCTCGGTCATAAGACGTCCTTCATGCGGCTCGGTCATGAGACGTCCTTCATGCGGCTCGGTCATGAGACGTCCTTCATGCGGCTCGGTCATGAAACGTTCTTCATGCGGCACAGAACTCAGGAAGCTTCATGCGGCTCAAAATCAGACGAGCTTCATGCGGCTCAGGAGTCCCATGCGGCTCAAACACATAGACAGCTCGAGTAAACTCCATGCGGCTCAGAGAGAGAGGCCACGTGGCATTCAAAACAGTTGTGCTCAACGTCTGGACGCATTTAATGTTCTGACGGCTGACAGCTGATAGATGACAGACCTGACATAAAGTTGTCATAATGACTGACACGAAAAGCAGAATTTTTCTAGGAAATAAGGAAAATCTTCACCAATACGGTGCTGTCTACCAAGCTTCGAGGCAGGTCCATGCGGCCAGACTAGACGAGTTCATGCGGCTAGTGCAAAGAAATCTATGCGGTTCAAACCATGAAGGCCCCCATGCGGCTCAGCCATGAAGAAACCCATGCGGCTCGGCCATGAAGACTCTCGTGCGGCTCGGCCATGAACATATTCATGCGGCTCGGTCATGAACATATTCATGCGGCTCGGTCATGACAACCTTCATGCGGTTCGAGTGTAGAGACTATTCATGCGGCTCGGTCATAAAATCTTCCATGCGGCTCGGTCATGACGACCTTCATGTGGCCCAAATATGAACACTCCTCATGCGGCTCAATAATGATGACAGGACACGTGTCCTAAACATAATCAAATTTCGGGTCAGATTCTAATAATTTGGGACACGTGGCAAGAGAATGAATTAAATTGATTCATTTAGATTTGCAGACATCAGCAAATCATCATGATGGAGATTTATTGCAATCAACATTTATTATTGATGGGATTTGGCATAATCCATATTAATGGTCCAGATCCTTCACACTCAAGACTAATGGTCCAGATTGATCAATCACCAGGCCGCCGCCACTTTGAGAACGGGTAATCAGCCAAACCCTAATGATGCTTCCCCACTATTATAAATAGCAGGGTGCCATTCCCTTGCAAAATAGACAGTCAAAAAAAAAGAGAGGAGAAGAAGAGAAAAAAAGGATCGGCAACAAAAGAATAAAAAAATAAGAAGAGAGAGATCTACACAGAGAGAGCTCCCCCATTTCTTGATAATCACAGAGAGAGAGAAGTCAGGAGAGCAACCCGAGGAGAGTAAGGAGAGCCTTTCTTTGTCAACGCCGAGCAGATCTTCCCCGAGCCAAGGCTGCATACCGATCGTCCAAGGAGTAAGGCAGAGCGGTCGTCGCTTTCCCGAGCCTCTATCGTCACCCCCCAGAATCAAAAATAAACAATCGTACTTAGTCTGCTGTACCTAGGTTTTCGTCCCTAGGCTTTCTTTGTACGAGCGAGTTTGTATTGTGAGTCTAAGTTCAGTCCTCCGATAATTGTTCTGTTCTTTTACAATCAATGGCAAACAATCTGGCTTCTTCAATTGTGCAAGACAAGAGTCAGCTTGTAGAAGTGCTTCACTTAATGTCTCCCGAGTCTCTTTGGAAAGACGTAGAAGTTCAAAGAAGGACATTCTAGCTGGAGTATTAGCAAGCTGAGCTAAAATATCGAAATTATAAGGCTTCTGAAGTCCAAGAGGAGAGGACTTCTTGATTGGCTTATCAAACCGAGCCTGTTGTTTGCCTTTCTCCAGAGTTGTAGGCTTGGGAGGAATAGGTTCAGTGGATGATTCTTCTTCAGGAGGAACATTAGAAGCATCTTTATCAGCTGGAGGGATATCAAGAGGATCCTCAGAATTTTTGGAATAATCCTTTAGATAAGGTTTCCCCGTTCGAGTAGCACTAACAAGTGCTTCTTCTTTCTCTTTTGGCTCTGTGTCAGCAATAGATCCAAGAGAAGTCATATGACATGATTTAATCTTTCTAGCCTTCTTGGACTTTCAAGAAGTAGTCTTTTGAGGAGAAGGCGATTCAAAATCTGCCACTAGATCAGGATGGATCCACATGATTTTTCCAGTTTCTAAAGTGATTGGCACTAATCCTTCAGACCGTGGAGGAGGAAGATTCACTATGTCAAGAGTTGCCTTGGGAATAGGAATGATCCCACTTTTAAGGAGTTGAGGAGGGAAATCTCCAAATTGTATAGAGACGACGTTGGAGGTGACGTTCTCTTTTGGAGTAAGAGAGATAGCTCCAGATTTAATCATTTCTTGGATCTTTCCTTTCAGTACATAACATGTACGAATTGTATGACCCAGCATTCTGTGATATGGGCAGTATTTGGGATGATCTGTTTTACCAGCTTCATCAGGTTTCTTGATCTCAGGTAATTGTATCTTATTACCTTTCAGCAGACATTCAAAGATACCAAGGACATCGTCGTCATCGAAAGAATATTCTTCTTTGGGGCGAGGTGTTCTTGGTTGTTGAGTTGTAGGAGAGATTTGAACAGTTGATGCATCTTTGCTCTGAAAATTAACTTCAAGAGTTTCTTTTCCCTTGCGAGCATTGTTTTTATTGTTAGTACCTTGACCTGTTTCTTTAGGAGTTATCTGCACTCCTAAACCTTTGAAGGTTTCAGCACTAATTTCTGCGGCCTTAGCACTAACTATGAAAGAAGGCTAGTCTTGGAATTGAGTGGATCCTGTCCACATGCTAATGATTGGCAACAAGTTTGATTTGCATGTGTCGATGGTGACAGCATCAGGAGTTCCAAGAGGCATCTTCAGAGCTTCTCTTCGAAACCGTTCAATGTACTCTTCTGTAGTTTCATTATTTTTCTGCTTGATTCTAATAAGAGCAGACATAGTCATGTCATTGAGCCCTTCATAGAACCGTTCAAGAAACATCTGTTTGAAACCAGAAATTGAGGTAATGCTCCCATCTGGGAGACTTCTATACCATTCATAAGCCGTTCCCTTGAGACATCCAACAAACACCCGAGTAAGGAGGGCGTCGCTTGGTTGCAGCTGATCAGTCATCACTTCAAAGTGATTAATGAACTGACTTGGAGAAGTGGTTCCATCATAGAATAAGATAGTGGGAGGCTTGTATTTAGGAGGATATGATACTTGCTTCCATTCTATTGGATAAGGTTGTTTGATGCCTAACCTTTGTAAACCATCTTTCTGTTTGAATGCCTCGAATTGAGTTTTGAGATTCCTCAATTCTTCATTAACAATTCCAGAAGATTGTGGAGTTGTAACTTGTAGAGAATAGTTGGGAGGAGGAACAGCATTGTAAGCACTACCCCCAGCTCCAGAGAGACTAGGGTTTGGTTGAGCTGGTCCAGGAGTATTAGATTGTACTGCTGGAGGAACTTGTACTGGACTCATATCAGTGTCAGTTGGTATAGCATCTGGTACAGTCTGTCGATTTTGTATCTGTGTTGCCATGAGTTCATACATCGACTTCATAGTATCAGCCATAGACTTCATTTGTTGTTCCAAAGAAGCAATTCTTTGATCTTGAGGAGTCAAGGAAGAAGAAGGTTCATCAGTATTCCCATCAACCATATAAGTCGTGACTGTACGAGGAATTATTGATGAACTGGTAGATGTTGTTTGTTCTAAATCATTGCTTTGTGCATCAAAGTCAATTATAGGAGAACTACCCCCAGTAGGAAGAGGTGGGAAGTTAGATTCTCCAAGGAATTCAGAATCATCTTCAGAGATCAAATTTCTTTGACTAGAGGCCAGGACTCTTGCTCTGGTATTTCTATATACTCCATCTGGACTATCAACTCTACCCCCAGCATCCCAAGAGGTCATATTGGCAGAAGCAAACAAAGGCTCATCTTCATCAGGCATAGGTTCACACTGAATCCGATTGACGACAGATTGTCATTTTGTTTGACATCTGCATTGCATTGTGACTCTTGGCTGGAAGTCACATTCATGATCAACATGATCATGAGCCATTGATTGACATCTGCATTGAATTATGACTCTTGGATAGAAGTCGCATTCAGCATGGTCCTTTGACACAGAATCACTTCTTCTCTTCTGTTGAAGATATTCTCGTAAATCTGTTTGTGAAGATTGAGGAATATATTTCCTGTTCTTGGGTCTTGATGGCTCTTGATTATATAGAGAATGATTAATATGAGCCACATAGTTTCTTGCATACTCTGCGTCTGGATCTCTTATCCTTGTTTCCAACTGGTATGGTTTCTTAACACCAGAAGTGTTAATTTTTGTTCTTAGATCAGTTGGAGGTAACACATTGGTTTTGGACACATGGAGTTTTCCTTCCAGTGATCTGGATATTTGTAGAGAAGGAAGAGTTGAACCACCCCCTTGATTAGGGGTTGGTAACAGACCTTTTCTAGACAAATTCTGTGCCCAATTCGAAGAAGTCATAGAAGAAAACATTAAGGAATGTTTCTTCTTAGACTCATTCAAGTTTTGAGACATAAAATGTCCAGAAGGAAGAGTAGTCAAAAGACCATCTCCTTTTCTTTGACTAACAAAATTGTCAGTCAAAGCTATTCCTGAAGTAAAAACTACAGGAGCAGAAGAAACAACTAAAGAGTTATTTCTCTTCGAAGGGACTTTGTGTGGAAGACCACCCCCAGTTCTGGTAGAACTTGGCAAAGAGGAAGAGATAGCTAAAGAGTTATTCTTCTTAGATGAAATACACGCTGAAACAGGCTTGGTTAAAGAACCAGTGCTGTTGGCGTGACTTTTGACTTTGGAAATACACGCTGGAATAGATTTGGCTAAGGAGCCAGTATTGTTAGCGTGATTGTTGAGGTTGAAATTGCACGCTGGAACAGACTTGGCTAAGGAACCAGTGTTGTCAGCGTGACTTTTGAGGTTGAAATTGCACGCTGGAACAGATTTGGCTAAGGAGCCAGTACTGTCAGCATGACTTTCAACTTTGAAGACACACACTAGAACAGATTTGGCTAAGGAGCCAGTACTGTTAGCGTGATCTTTGATTGCTGTCATCTTCGAGCGCACAAGAGTGTGCGTGCTTGCAGTAGAGTTCTTGCCAGTGTTAGGAGCAGACACTGTGACAGAGACTTCACCATTGACTGCCAACTGATTCTTAGGGACATAGATAGAGTGTCCCTTCGACTTGGCAGTGATGATGGAGGCTGTAGTGGGCTTACCACTCTTAGCCCGCTGTATTTCTTCATAGGCGAGTTGATCGAATTAGATCGTCATCACCTTCTTCGTCGAGCCGATTGACGAAGTATCGCATTGAGTTGTTGCCATCTCAGAAGAGGAGATGTTTTTCCCTAGCAGAGTCGCCAATTTGTTTTCCATAAATAAATTCCTTTATTTATTGTGTATCTGGGAAAATTATAACTGTGGAAATCTGATCTAGAAGACGATCACTTTATCCCTTGGACTATGCGAAGAAGAAAAGCTCTCAAAATTTTGACAGTAGATAACTATGTATCCGTACCATGAATAAAAAAAAGAACTCTATTTATAGAGTCAAAAATAATAACTGAAAACATAACTGTCTTCACAGCCTGTGCTTAGTTAAAAATCACGCAGGATTTAACATACGCAAGGTTGTGAGCAGTTACTGGACGTGGCCTGTAACTGTTGGACACATGGCAATCATGCATGAGTCGTGTGCAAGTTACAGGATACGTAGGAGAGAGATCAGTGGCATGGCTGCCACGTACTCCAATTTGATGAAATCCACGCAGACTTGTTGAAGACGAAATCCACGCAGACTCGGGGTAGAAAGCTTCAAAATCTACGCAAACTTGGGGCAAGAAGCTTCAGAATCTACGTAGACTTTGATGAAGAAAACTTCAGAATCCACGCAGACTCGGAGTAGAAAGCTTCAAAATCTACGCAAACTTGGGGCAAGAAGCTTCAGAATCTACGCAGACTTTGATGAAGAAAACTTCAGAATCCACGCAGACTTGAGATAGAACTGCCAGCTGTCTTGATTCAGCGTGCCTCGACTGACACAAAATCTCTGGTAGTGATTGCTTTTGTCAGTCACATTAAATGACAAGAAGCTCTTTTGGTATGCCAACTTGACGAAGGTTGAGTCTTGCTGAAGAAGATTTCGAAAATCACGTAATAGACGGCTGTGATCTCTCGAATTCTGTGCATACGTGGCATACGAAGAGACATTCTTCGACTGTTGTACTGTCAGTCATAATTACTCTCTGACAAATGATGAGCTGTCTTCCCAGCGTGATTTGTAAATATTGTCTGGATCAACTGAGCGTGACTTTTGACTCTGTCCTGATCAACTCAGCGTGACTGTCATTTTTAAAAGGCCTACATTAGTGTCATAGTATTTTAGCTTAGTATAAAAACTAAGTTATTGTATTTACTTCTACAGTGACGAGTTACTGGACATCCATAGCACTATTATCGCAGCTTGTTTTGTTTTGCTTTGCTAGAGGCAAGTACTTTCTACAAACTTTACATATTGTCACATAAATGAACTGCAAAACCCACCATGTTAAATGCTGATCCTTGGAGTGACAAGTTAGATCTCTACATGTTGTACTTTTAGTTACTACCATGCTTAGAACAGTCTTGATGTATCTCTCATATGATTAGAATATGGGTTATGGGGAAACTGTTGGTAGAGTACGTGATCATGACCCCCCTATAGTAGCGAGCGAGGTCGCATTTTATATGCATACCTTACCGTAAGTCTTTATCCCGCATTTCTGTACAGATGTACACCTATGCTTGTTGACTTGTACGTATATACATTTTATTTACATGTACCACAGTATATTGTACATCTATTGACCGATCACGTACCTGCTACAGTTTTAAACATTACATATACATCTGTCTCTATGACATATGTATCCTTACCATGATAGACTATGTGATGCCATGCTTTCCAGTTATTCCTCTCATGTTCATTTCCATGTTTCATATGCTAGTTTGCTAGATTTAGTACTTGCTCCCGTCCTGACAGGATAACGTTGTAGGTGCCCTTACTGAGGAGGAGTTACTCTGCGACTCATATTATGGAGTTTCTACCGAGGACCCAGCTTTGCTTTATGAGGATGTTCCTGCGGGGAACCTCGCCTAGTTGTCTTTGTTTACTTAGACTTTTGAGAGTAGACATGTATTAGACTATCTCATTTTGTAACTGGACATGTATCCAGTTTTATATTTCAGTTTACTTGTACTTGGACATTTTACTATATACGACGACTTTTGTGTTTGGAGCATTTATGTTTCTTCTTCACTTATAGAACTGTTAGCACATTTAGTCTTATCCTGTTGTCTTTAGAAGATATGTTGCGGTCCTGTACACTTGACTTCGGTGGTTCGTGGGAAGATCACCTGCACCTGGTGGAATTCTCGTACAACAACAGCTTCCAGGCCAGTATCCAGATGGCACCGTTCGAGGCACTGTATGGTAGGAAGTGCAGATCCCCGTTAGCCTGGGATGATGTAGGAGAGAGGCAGATGCTCGGTCCAGAAATGATTGCTCAGACCGTTGAGGTGGTCAGAAGAGTCAGGGATCATCTTCGAGTTGCCCAAGATCGCCAGCGCCATTGGGCCGATTCTCATCGGCGCCCTCTCGAGTTTTCTGTCGACGACCATGTATTCTTGAGGATTTCGCCTAACCGTGGCATCATTCGTTTTGGCGCACGGGGAAAGCTTAGTCCTAGGTATATAGGGCCATTCGATATTCTGGAGCGAGTAGGAGATGTGTCCTATCGTCTCGCTCTTCCGCCGTCGCTAAGCGAGGTGTATGACGTGTTCCATGTATCCCAATTACGACGGTATATCCCGGACCCGAGCCACATCATTCGGAATTGGTTGTTGGTACCAACCTTTCGTATGAGGAGAGGCCCGTGTCTATATTGGACCGAATAGAGAAGATACTCAAGAACAAGACTATCAAGCTAGTCCGAGTTGCTTGGGGTCATCACTCTTTGGGTGAGTCAACGTGGGAGCGTGAGGATGATATCCGATCGCGATATCCCGACTTATTTGACTCGTGAGGTATAATGTCTTTTTTATGCCTCATGCCTTCGATTCCTTGCTTGAATGAGTGATTGCCTGCCTAGTTATAGCTTGCATGTGATTAATATAGCTTGTCCTCGTCTTTCTAGCCTCTTAATTAAATTCCGAGGACAGAATTCTTTTAAGGTGGGTAGAGTTGTAATGCCTGTGGTTCGTATTACGTATTTTTGGAATATGTGTACGTATTTTATCTTGTATTGCATGATTCCTTGCTTAACTTTCCTTCATGGCTTGGTTTATTCTTGGGTTGGTTCGGCTTGGCTTGGTTTTGCTTTGGTTCATCATGAACCAAAGGTGAACCCCTACCTACCACCATCATTAGTATTTATTAACCCATTCTCCTTTCTCTCTCCTCATTACTCTTCTTCTTCTCCTCCATAACTTCTTCACCTACCAGAGAGAGAGAGAGGGGTCTAGGCAAGTGCAGCTTGCTTCATGGAGGAACTCTAATTTTATTGTTCCATTCTCTTCTTTACAGCATTCTAACATACTTTAGTACTTGGCATTTTTACTTTCCATGGCCAGATTCTTGTAGATCTAAGTTTATCTTATTTTCGGATTTCTTGGGTTTTGATCTACTTAATCTTGTTATTTCTCAGTTTTGATAGTTCCATGCTGTAAAGAATTTTGTTCTGCCCTATTTTGACTTATGGAAGTTCGAATTTGGACTCTGGATGAAGGTTTCATGGAGCTTGTAAGCATGGGTTCATGGTGTTCTTCTCTCGAAAATTTTGGAGAAGAAGAACAGTTCTCTGGCCGCATGGCAGTACTTGACCGCATGAACATTCATGCGGCAAGTTGCTCAGCCGCATGAGACCCTTGTATTCCAGCCGCATGGACTTGAACCGAGCGCATATACCTGAACTTTTCAGTACCCCATACGAATGGAATTCCCTGGCCGCATAAGTCCTCAGTCCCTTCCAGCCACATGGGGTCCAACTCGCCCTCATCCGCATAAGCCTACTTCCTTCTTGGCCGCATACAGCCTTTCCTATTGGCCGCATGGAGCTTCGATCCGTGCCAGCCGTATGGACTCGCTTCCCGTCAGCCGCATATGTACCCATCACTCCTAGCCGCATATGCCACCGTCCTCCCCTGGCCGCATGGGACTCGGTCAGTTCAACCGCATAGGGCTGAGGCCTCTATTCTGCCGCATGCGCTCATCCATTCCTAGCCGCATGAGGCCCACTCTTCCGCTGGCCGCATGAGACCCGACTTCTTGGGACCGCATGCGCCCTTGCCTTCCTGGCCGCATGGGTTCTAGTGATCCTGAGCCGCAGGGCTCCTCCCTGTGCCTTGCCCTACTATTTTATTATTATTATTATTGTTAACTCATGTCTTGTAATCTCAGTATAACTTGGGTCTTCTGATTGAATGCTTGCACTATGATGCCCTGCACATGTACCCTGAATACGACAGTGACCCGTAGTAGTGCACTCTTGACAAGTAACATGACCTGATGGTGGCCCGTCGTGGCGCACTCCTGACAAGTGAACTTGACATGATAAGCCTGACATGATATATCTTGATAAGCTGTTGCGACGGCTACCTGATATGACATGACCTGTATAAATAACCTGGACACCGTGGGCGATTGTGCTTGTACAAATAATCTAGTCCTATCTTGCATCATGTCTAGGATAGGACTCATGAGTACCACGGTCAGGAGTACATATTGAAATGGACTAAGACTAATAACTAGATTAATACATTAGTCATAAAGAGATATCCCAGCTACAGGCAATCCCGTTACCTGGGCGCACTTAGGATCTGTAGCCTGCCGTCGAGTAGGGCATATTTTCAGCACACTGTCATATGTTGCACGCTTCAAGCTACTTAAGGGTACATACGTTTCCTGGACGATGTACCCACCTGAATTCAATCCCTAAATTTCGACCTGGGTAACCTGGATGGTCTGCAGTGCTTGTGGCTGTGGAATAATCTCACTGCATCTTGCTAGTAACTAGGCCTGTGATAACCCTAGCTAGTTAAAGTATCAAGCCGTACTTATTGCTTGGCCGTGATTGTTGAATGGAGAATAATCAGTCTAGTCTTGCCTTGATCCTGTATAAGATTGTTACATGTTCTGATTTTTTTATATTATCTTGCTGATAAATGGGAGAAACCAAGTTCGGTTCAGACGAAGGGTTACAATCCCGATCCTTGTTTGGTTTAAGGATTGTAACCTGATTATCTGAATGGTTCCATGGTTATCTTACCGTATATCCTCGTAATGTTATATTTCTCCAGTTTTACTATATATTATTATCTTCTGTGCTAATTGCTGGTTTTAGTTCCTAAGTGAAGCTTCCTTTGTGGCACTTGCTCTTTCTGGGGTCTGACCCAGCTGGTTTTGTATGGCCAGATTTTGGAGCAGCTCCAGAGGATCTACCGACCTTCCAGCCCGATGGTGGCCACTAGACGTAACCAGGGCAACGAGTGGGTTATTTTTGATCTTCTACTTTATTATAAAAATATTCTTTTGAGGCGTTTAGCCGACGAGCACCTGCTTAGCTCGATTGCACTTAGTTACTGTCTGCCTACGGGCTGTAACATGATTGACAGATCCTAGGGTTGATCATGTATGACTAAACTCTTGCTAGTCCTAACATTTTGTAACGACTAGCTTTATGATCAGCTGAATATGTAATATTTGGGACGCCTTATTATTGTATATTTAATGATCATACATCTTGTAACTTTTACCTACTTGTTTGTGATTGAGACACTAGGCTTGTTCATGACCATAGGAGACTGTTGGCTTGTAGTAAACCCTCATGTATCTAGACAGCCGTGACCGTACAGCGAGATGGATTCCATTTCTTATACGTAGCTGGCTATGTCTGCCCCCGCTCTCCAGTATTCTGGTTCTGGGGCGTGACACTATAAATGCTTACAAGAAGATCACGAATTACGTGAAACCTATACCAAGGCCGGAGGGACACTATGATGTATTAATTGACTGATATATAGAAGAATGTTGCAATATATCACATTTTGTATAGAAGATCGTTGCAATATATCACATTTTGTAATAGTTTGTATCATTTTGAATAGAAGAATGTCACAAGTATAGACGATGATCATTTTGTATATGAATGTTGCAATACGGATGAGTATCATCATGTATATGACCGTTGCAATATGGATGAGTATCATTTTGTATCATTTTTCTATCAAGTATTGATGAATGTGACAAGTATGCATGAGTATCATTTTGGATCGTTAGTATCATTAGTTACTGAATTTTGTAATATGGACTGCCCAGGAAACTGGGCAGTCAAACTCACAACAAGTATTGGTATGGACTGCCCAGCTTCCTGGCAGTCCAACTCAATACTTGCTGTGAGTTGGACTGCCCAGACACTGGGCAGTCCATATGAGTATGTGGACTGCCAGGAAACTGGACAGTCCATCTCAATACTTGCTGTGAGTTGGACTGCCCAGGATCCTGGGCAGTCCAACACACATCAAGATCTGACTTGGACTGCCTAGTTTCTTGGCAGTCCACATGTTAATGTGGACTGCCAGGAAACTGGGCAGTCCAACTCAGTACTTGCTGTGAGTTGGACTGCCAGGATCCTGGCAGTCCACATTAACATGTGAACTGCCAGAAAACTGGGCAGTCCAAAACACAGCAAGTATTGAGATTGACTGCCCAGTTTTCTGGCAGTCCACATGTAAATGTGGACTGCCACGAAACTGGACAGTCCATCTCAATATTTGCTGTGAGATGGACTGCCCAGGAATTGGGCAGTCCACATGTTAATGCTTGCAACATCTCAATACTTGCAACATCTCAATACTTGCAACAAAATGATTCAGCTAGTCATAAACACTAGTCACATGCACATAGTCACAAGAGTCTCAATACTTGCAACATCTCTATACTTTTCTCTATACTTAGTCTCAATAGTCTCAAAACTTGCAACATCTCAATACTTGCACATACACATAGTCACATAGTCACGAAGTATTCAGATACGCATAGTCATACTAGTCACATACACATAGTCACGGAGTATTCAAATACGCATAGTCATACACTTGTCACATGCACATACACTTGTCACATAGTCACATAGTCACGAAGTCAGTAAAGAGTCACAAAGTCACATACACATTGTCACAAAGTCACGAATAATACTAGTCACATAGTCATTCTTGGTCATGATGCCTCTTCGTGCGTCGCTCCTCTTCGAAAAATGGATATCTGTGATGTTTTGTATCTGCAGGCCAACATCTTTGTAATTTTCGCCCTTGCATCTGATCAAACTTTTCCCTAACTTCTTAACTTTCTTAGCCTGCATGTACGAATAAAAATTATAACTTAAGGTACTGATACTCATCAATACGAGACTGGGTTACAGACACTTACCATCTTCTGTAGTGCTTCATATAGTACTGACTTGGATGGTAGAGGAGCTGCTACCGGCACTTTAGCACTTCGCTTATCCAGATCCAACATCATCCTATGTCCGGCACCCACATAATACTCCATATAATCCTCACTACAATCCCACATCTCTACGGCCGGAGTTCGTATGGTTTCACTGACAACATGACGTTGCCACTCAGTGAAAAACATAGAACCCCAAGGGTAGTATGGAGGGACATAAGTCCTTGCATTCTTCCCTTTGGCAGTAGTCCTCAATTTTAAAGAGCTAGGGATAGTCTGTACGTAACCAAACTGATGAAGCACTCGATCTGGGATGTGAGGCTCCTCAGTTTCATGACAAAATATCGGGCCTCTAAATAGTGCAACCGGTTGCACCGCACGAGTAGTATTTCGCATATCCCGATATGGATCCCAAATAATCTACAATATGTAATCATTACTTAAGGAATTATTAATCAATGTGAAAAACTATAGTAGTACATAAATGCTACTTTAACTTAATGTCTCTAAATAGTGCAAATTGTTTCACCTCCCTCGCCTTCATATCTTCTAGAGCGACACGTAGGGTTGCCAACGTATGTGGATGTCTGGTATCTATCTTAGCCGGATTTCATTTACACATCCTAGGCATCTGCTCATCATAATCTCTATTAAGAGTCGCCCTCTTCAGCGTCGAAAAATGCTCGTATATCTACGCCTATAAGTGTAAAATATAATAATGTCATCGTTATCAAAAGAATTTTATACTACCTATAAACACTATAGGGTATTATTTGCTTACAAGGAGCATAGTCTAGCAACCAGCTATTGTCTTCGACTCGACTCGAGATGCAGCACCAAGCTCGCGGTAGAGATGTGCTAGGATACCACATCTGAATGATACTTCATCCACAGTATTCAAGTCCGTAAGATTGTTTAGATATTTGGCATGTATCGCGGTCCCGGACTTGTTGGTAACGCCGACGGCCCCTAGGATAAACTGTATGTATGCCCGGGCCACAGAGTCGTCACTAGCATCATCGTCGTCGTCGGAGTCGGAGTCGGAGTCGTCGGAACAGAATGTATTCCTAAAAAAACTTAACGGAACTCCATATGACTTCTTAAATTCGGAAAGGCTGACGAAATTCTCCGTCTCAACCCCAAGAGAATTGGCGACCAATCCCACAAGCTCATCATACATCTCGAAGTCACCCTCGGAATAATCTATCGCCATTTGACGGCCGTCAACTCTAAGCCCCAAAATGTGGTGCACATCATCAAGGGTGATTGTCAACTCCACGTCTGCGAAATGGAAACTATTGGTTTTTGGATGCCAACGCTCCACAAACGCATATATCATTGCGTGGTCCAATATCTGATACGAGTATTTTGCCAAATTTTGCAATCCGGTGGGGGTGATTTTGGCCTTCACACTCTCTTTCAACTTGTCAAATCGCTACGTACTTCACATCTTCGCATGGTTTATTACCCTCAAAAGGCGCGAGCTTTTCTGCAAATAAAAAATTTACAAAAAAACTTCCGATATTAAGTACAAGTATTTTTTTTAATAATTAATATGGATAATAATTAATACGAGTATTTTACCAGATCCTTCCAGATCTGATAAGAAATGTGGTTCTCGATTGACGTCAATATCGAGCAACCAATTGGGCCAGTATCTTCCGTTTCCTTGACTGCAGGAGCAGGACCGGATGGACCGGATCCATCGTCAGCTCTCTTTCGAGCAACGAGTACATCATCATCAGAAGATGAATCATCACGACGATTCACCGGCTTCTTCAAACAAATTGCAACATGTTTCGTTCCACGGGTCCTTATCTGTGAGACTGGTTCTGCTTCTCTGATTGTTAGCGCTTTCTTAAGAACTCTATCAGCTGCACGCGCCTTTGCGATCTGATACTGTCGGACGTTTTCTTTTAGGCACGGCCTCAACGTCCTTCTCATTTCTCTTCTTCTCATGACTAATATTTAATCTTAATTAGATATTAAAATAATAACTATGGACTGCCCAACAATCGTCCAGGTCAGAGCATGTTTAGTTTTGGACTGCCCAACTCTCTGGCAGTCCAGACTGAAAGTTGGACTGCCAGAAGAATGGGCAGTCCAAGTCACAGCATGTGTAACTTTGGACAGCCCATTCTTATGGCAGTCCGACATTTTTAGTCTGGACTGCCAGAGAGTTGGGCAGTCCAAGCCATAGCCTGCGTAACTGCGGACTGCCCATTCTTCTGGCAGTCCACGTTAAGGAATTGACTGCTAGAAGAACGGGCAGTCTACGTCGACACAGAAATTCTCATGTTCGTGAGTGCTATTTTGAGGATTATAGTAAGGATTATATGGAGTTCGATGAATCTAAAACAATGTATGAAACATAAAGCGGAGGAGGGCGGACGAGATTAATTCTAGGGTTTCGGATAGAAAAAATTTAAGAAACAATGGGTACCTTGTTTGCGAGGAAGTTTTCGGTGCCATTGCTCTTGTTCGGAAAAGAGGAGGAGGGCGGACGAGAAGTCGACGACCTTGCTTCGACTTAGTCGGAGGAGATGAAGTGGAAGAGAGAGACGGGTGAGCGGGATGACCGTTTTGAAAGAGAGAGGAGTTCAGACGGAAGAGAGAGAAGTTGAGAAGTTGAGATGGGTTTGGGGGGAGGAGGGAAATTTGGGACAGCTCCAATCAAAATATTGGACTAGCCTCTTTCGAAAGAAAAAAAAATTGGGCTAGCCACAATCCGGGCTAGCCTTGATATCATATTGATGTGCCCATATAAAAGGCCTTACTAAGCCCCTCAAAACCCTTCTCCTTCCTTCCTTCCTTCCGCATGTTTGGAATTCGGATCCGGTTTCAGAGCCCGCTCCTCCTCCAAACCCTAACCCGTCTCTCCCCAATGGCGGCGGCGGCGGCAGCAGCGTACTCACCAAACCCTAACCCTAACCCTGCGAAGAGGAAGATAAAGAGGGTTGGGACACACAACGGAAGCTTCCACTGCGACGAGGCCCTCGGCTGCTTCATGATACGACTCACCGACAGTTTCTCCGACGCCGACGTCGTTCGCTCCAGGGACCCCCAGGTTCGAACCCTTCGATTTGCTCGAGGAAAAGATTCCAGTTCTGGCAATTTTTAGCGATTCGGTTGGGCATCGGTGCAGGTGCTGGATGCTTTGGACGCCGTTCTCGACGTCGGAGGAGTGTACGACCCCAGCCGCCACCGCTACGACCACCACCAGAAGGGATTCGCCGAAGTTTTCGGACACGGATTTAACACCAAGCTCAGTAGTGCTGGCCTTGTCTATAAGGTACAAATTCTTAAACTGTGGATGTACATTTTTTTCAGAAAATATAGTTTTTTCCCCATTAAAATAAAGTCCTTTAAACAAAATGTTCCATAAGAAAAAGGTGCATCCGTTATTTTCCTAATTCACGCTTACAAAATGCGATTTCATAGTGGAAGTGCATCATGTTTTGAGAAAAAAAAATCCACTTCTATTTATGCGATTTCATAAAGAATTGTAATTTCTTAATTAGTTTAAGAAGCACCTAATCTATGGAGGATCCGGCTCAGGAGCTTGGATGGGAGACTAAGAGCGCATCGATAGTAGATGGAGCAAAAAAATGCTCTAGAGGCCCAAATTTGTAATAATAAATAAATAAATGTAGAATGTTGGGTTTGTATAAGAATAGTAAACAAATAAATCTTGAGACCCAAATGAGATGAATGAATATAGACTCATGTGTCATCCTTCTTTCTTTTTCAAAAAACAATATAAAATCTAGAATCTAAAAAGTGGGGTCCCAAATTGAGCCTTACTATTCTAAAAAACGAGTTACTACATTATGAATGTAGAAATTTTGAGGCCCAGACTAGCTCATGTGGCTGGGACGGGGCCATCATGGGACTCTAATTGAACCTTACTATTCTACAAAACAAACTCCTATATTCTAAATCTAGAATCTAGAAATTGGGATAAGCCTTACTATTGATGCTATATGCAAGTGGAAGCAAGTTTTTGCATTGATCAAAGGGAGCCACGGGCAACACCTGAAGACGCTAGGCAAAGTACTAGTAGTCTGGACCAGAGTAGAGGTTGTGAGGAGGGTCAAATGAACAAAAAACGCGATAGCATAGTGGATGATGTGGACGAGGGTAATAATCAAGTGTTGAAGAGGTTAATTGTTCAAGGCCTTGGTAATTTATTTAAACCATGCCTTGAGCAATGGTTGGTCGGGTGGGCTAAAGGCTGCGGAGCTGGAAGAAAGAAGGGCATGAAACTATGAAGTGGCTTGAGAATTCTTATCTATAAAGGGAGGAGACAGAAGCGTAGAACCATGAAATGGAAGGAAGGGACTTTAGATTCAGAGGAGGACATAGAAGCTGTTGGGCATATCGACGTTACCACGCAAGAGTTGATAGAAGGATCTCTCCATCTTTATCTTCGGAACCAACAGTCTCTTGCGGGCGATAAGAGCGATAAGTTATGCGACAGGTGCTACTTCAAGGACAAATTTGCGACTGGAGAATATGAGAAAAAGCACATCATCTTGGTCAGGCAAACATCCATAAGGATGATGCAGGGAGATTATCCAATCTATGTTGGGAAGAAAATGTCAAAGTTCATCCCAAAGAGGACTCGACACATAGAGGTCATGCTTCATCTATAACTCTGAGGATAATAGCGAAAAAGATGATGATTTTTTAGTGGATGATCTTGAGCATTTAGAGAAAGATGCAATCAATACTTACAAATCTATTTCGACCGGGAGTTGACAAGAAGGAGAATGATATTAGATGCAATCAATACTTACAAATCTATGTGTATAATGTATAGATTACAAATCTATTTGGATCGGGAATTGGGGTATGTCGAATACCTGCGGCTCTATAATCTATACACATGGGGAGAGGGAGTTAGATGCGTCAGATAGGCAAGAGGGCATATACTCACTGTGGGTAAAAAAACCCATTATGTTTGTTCGACAAGGGAACTAAATACATGTTGAGTTTGGGACCATAGCATTGCCATTGAGTTTGGGGACAAGGGCATTTTTTTTTATCTTCGTGAGACTTATAAGCGTGATGAGAGTGCGATTGAGGATCTGTAGGTATTCGAAGCAGGGTTTTGGTTCAGAAAGTAAAGAGTAAGCTCAAGAGTCGAGATGTTGATAGTTGTCTCAAACTTGCATCAATGAAAACGATGGGTTCTAGATGCTGCAAGCTTGCTATCATTCGCAAATCACTATGCTTTTTTCTTCTTCTTGGATTTGAGTTTGTCTCTAGTGTTTTTTCTGCTACTTTATGAAATTAAATAGTTGTATTACATTTTTGTCCCATAGATCATTATTAATGGAGCACGAGCGCATTTTATTCCATACTCTAGTCTAAATTTATTGTTCAAGGAGAACCTTCTTTTACTGAATATTTTTTAAAAACACATTGTTTTAATATAAAATCCAAAAAAGTCGTTAATGAATTGCAGCTTTCTTGTTTATTTTTAGTTGTAATAATTGTAAAAGAAATTTAATGACTTTGATTATTTAATTACTGTTTGTTAGCATTTTGGTATGGAGATAATTTCAAAGGAGCTTCAGCTTGATGTCGGGCATCCAGATGTCTTACGTTTATACCTTGCCATATACAAAAGCTTTGTGGAGGTATTTCTTAGAAATTCTTGTCATTACTCTTTCTTATCTATGCTGTTGCATTCATTCATTAGTTTAATATGTGTAAGTAATGAAGTGTTGCATTCAAATCTATGTTGGTTGTTCTCAACGCTTGCCAATCCATCTTGGCTGTCCGTACGTATTTGTACCCTTACCCTCTCTTCGATAGCAGCCATTAAGTTGTTGGGTGTTTTGGAGCATCACTCTGTGGCTTTGAGTGGCCAAAACCCCTGGAGTTGAGGATGTTCATCTTTGTGGCTGGACGACAGCCCCTATTTTCAAATTGCGACCAACCAGCATCAGACAACCACAGAGCACCATCTAGGATTGATTATGTGTTCCTGCCACTCCAAGCTTAGAAGAACTTGTGACATACAACTTAATATAATGGCAATAGGGCTTTCAACTAAGGATGAAACCACTGCATGTTAGTCCTGTCCAGTTATATTAGAATTTCCATAATCTTATCCAATACTACACAGTAGTCCCACAGGTTCCTTTAAGACCCTCTTCCTGCCACACACCTTATCCATCCTGGGTCCATTCGGAAAATGCTGCATGGTCAACAAGGTAAGAGGATTTACCTAACTTTCCTAAGTTTCCTTGAGAACGCAAATTGCCCCTAGTGGCCATTTTGAATCCCTGGAAAGCCTAGTCAGGTTTCTTCATTTGCCTCCATTGGCATCTTTTAATATGACGACGACAAAAAATGGCCTTCCTCCCCTATGTACACAACTTTTTCTTTACTGTATTTTACTGGTAAACAATATTGTAGGTTGTTGCAATTACTTGATAACAATTGAACATTCATGTTACTTCCTACAAGCTATGTACAATATTATTTCCTAATAGTTTGCATTTTATAGAATCCTAATCCTCAGATTTATGATCCTTTCCTTTTTATATTTCTCATCATTTTCACTAAATCTTTTTGCCCGTTTCCCACAACTTAACTACCATTGCTACTAAGTTAAGCCTTGCCAACTTTCCCATGCTTTGTTTGAGACTAACACGTCCCGGTTTTACGAGAATCGTGTCCAACTGTATGTGATCTTGTACAAATCTAAGTTGCACCTGTACAAGGCATAAGATATAACATTTCTAACTCCAAATCTCAATATCAAAGTTGTCACATCGGATTAAGAAGAAGCTTCAATAATGAACAATAACGTTATCAATCATGAATAACAGCGAAAAACTGAGGTATTTGCCAAACAAGTCAAATATCTCCCGTATGGGTTGCAATCCAAGCTTCCACACATCATGCCTTTTATTAAAAAGAAATAACACCTTCTAGTTAATTGAATGCCATGAATCAAATGGAAGCTTCTAGTGCCTTCCTCCGAATTATTTCCTGAACCCTGTAGGAATGAGGGTCAGCACACGGGGATGCACTTGTGCATGGTAAGACGACACCCACCTAAATCAGACACAATAATCATGTGAGATACACACATTATTATACGATCATTTTATTTTTTCTAAGTTCTTTTCATAACATCTCTGTACTGATTTTCTTCTTTCCAGTCAACTAAAGATAACACATTGAAAGATACTTGCAAGCAACATAAATCTACAGTGTGCAAACATTTATGTAGTTATCCACGACCATGATCCTCCCCCACAAAACAAGGGATTAAAACATGTTGCACCTACAAAACCATTGTTAGCAATGCATCCTGTCTATATAATGGTTACTGGCGTATCCCACCAATTCAAACTGCGTCAATGATATTATGCCGTCCCTTCTAGTGTGGGTAGCTAGCCCACTAAAAGTTGTAATTATCCGTTCAAATCCACCTTGTACGAACAAAATTATTTCCCGTAGGACGATACGGATCCAGTGTCCCGGTTACCGATCGAGGAATAAAATCTTGTGCACAAGTTGTCCATGACCATGTAAATGCAACTATCTATAAAAAAATATATAATGGAATAAGAAATGCATAAGTAGTTACACAACAACATTTCCGTCTACTATTTTCACATCTTCCTCGAGCCACCGCTCGTTCACAAAGTTCCCCTCAGGGTCATCCCAAATGGTAACACAATGATCCTAATGTTCCACAACAGTATTATCATGGACTAAGGCTCAAAATAATACACATAATCATCATTATAAACTCTACATTCTTTTATTGCAACCATCAAAATGAAGCACCAGTTCCTTTTAAGTTACTATATAATTCTCTTTTAATAACATACAATTTAATCGGTCATAATAGCCTTGTTTATTAGAGTGCCATTGTCCAAGCATAAGATAGTAAACTCTACCATAAGTTTGCATCAGTTCATACAAGTTGTACCAACATTCTATAATATCATGAATCCAACATAAAAAGTATACAAGTAGTCTCTTTTTATTCATAGTTCATTTTATTATGGTATCATGATCATAGGAACATAAAAGAGAAATCGATAGAGAGAGTTCTTTTTTTTATTAAGAAGTGAGAGATTGAGGAAGGAGAGATCGTAGCCACTTACTTGTTTGAAGAAATGCCTAAAGGAAGAAGTAGGCAAGAGCTTTCGCAATGCCAAAGCCTCGTCTTTGCTTTCTTCCAAGTTCCATTGTTCGATTTGGTAGAGCTTTCACAATGTCTTTCTTCTTCTCCTCCTTCTCTCTCTCTCAAAGTAAATTATAATGTGGAGCAAATGAAATGAAAGGGGGATAGACTCCTTTTATAGCTTTCAAAAACGGTTGCAAAGAGAGAGAGTCCTTATCTTTCGATAAAAAAACTAGATCTCATTATGATATGATTCAATAAATCTAGACTTAATTCCAACCAAAGCCAAGTTAACGGATAAAGATGATCTCAACCAAATGATTGGGAGGTTACCGAAGACGTCTCCAAATATATGTTCCGATACCAACAAATTTTCAAAGATACATAAGATCATAGAAGACCTTTTTGAGATATCAGAATAACTCCAAATATATCAAAAGATCTTAGAAAAGATACTTGAGGATCTTCCAAATCCGATTTGATATGACAAGAGATCTTCTTAATGGTTATTCTCAACACAAGTGAACCTCGTCCAATAAACCAACCAATCCAAACCTATTAAGCAAACTCCTATTCCAAGTCCAAATCCTACGGCCCATTATACCAAAATTCAATTATAATCATAATCCATGCACGTAATTAAGCCCACATAAAATACCAACTTAATGAATAATTCATAAGTTAAACTACAACTTGATAACTAAGTCTCGAACAGAGTCAAAACTGAACCCCCATTGTTCGCCCAAAAATTGAACAAAGTCATCGCATAATTCAAAATGAGGAAGGAGTATTATAGAGACTGCATCATGTTCCCATTTTGTCACATTTAGGTAACTATGTCTGCCTCCAAAAACTCGTCATCGGAGTAAACCCAGAAGTGTACCCTATATTTAATATGCCCTTTCCCTCCATGTCATGATTACCAATCTATTGTAGAGGCACTTAAGTGGATTTTGGTTATAAGCTGTGACAAATGCATTAAGCTTTTTCTGGATGCTTGTTTACTTATTTGGTTTATAATTGCCTATTCGGTGCAGAATTCTTAGTTATAAACTTAGACAAGGCCATACTTGCACCTGTATTCTTCCAAAAAATTGATATATTGAGTTTTGGTATGTTTATACGAAAAATATTGTTTCTATTTGGATATTTGTGACTTACAAAATTTTGATAGAGCAACTACATATAATAACAGTTTTGATTTTCCTTTGAAAACTAACAAAGATATAATAATAATTAATAAAACACTATTGAGTTGAAATAAGTATGTCTCGGAAGCTTCTAATACATGCATCAAGTGGTTGTAAAATGCAAAGATAATGCTTTTCAACAAAGCAAGGGACCACTATGCATGAATTCAGATAACGTGTAACATTTCATCTAAAGTTCTGAACTTCTGATGTGTGCGTCTGTATGTACATTTGTGTGACTAGTAGATTTGGTTTCAGGAGGAAGTATATAAGCTCGTCGAGAAGATTTAGAAGCAGTCCAAGTCCATTCTTCCATCTCTTTAGTTGAAGATAACTTTGCATTCTTGCAACATATCTTGCATATTTTGGAGATAAGTGAATCTCGATTCAATTATGGTTACCTATCTTCATTGCTCCTTGCATGCAATAGATAGTTGATATTGGGAGGAAATGGGACTTTTCTCCATATCATGTTAGTATCCTTTGGGATTTATGATACTCTTTTCCTTGGATCAATCCTACCCTAGATCTCCATAACAAATTAGTGCCGGAAAGGATTTTCTGTCTTTTTAAAATAGATAAGTTTGTGCAATATAGTGTAGTACTTCTATTGACAATTCCTTATAAAATCTCATTAAACCAGATAAATAGCTACCATAATAGGTGTAGCAACTACTAGGAGGAGGACCTATAAATGACCCAGATAACAATCTTGCTGTCCAATATATAGAGGCCAAATTATACAAAAGAATAACAATATGTCACACAGACACGATATGACACAACAGGATACTGACGCCGCTGCTTGGCAAATATTTTGGTGCGTCCTACAGTGTCCACTACATGAAGACTCGTGTCTTACTTTGATGTGTCACAGAAGGGGCATCGACTTTGTGTAGCAAGAGGACCTCGTGATAACCCACATAATGATGTTGCTGTCGAAGATACATGCCAAATTTTACAAAAAATGTATGTTGCATGGAAACAACATGACACAACAGGATGTGGATATCGCCACTTGGACAAGATTTTGGTGTGTCCTGGCAGTGTCCACTACATGTCGACTTGTGTTTGATAGGCCACTGGATTTAGGATGTCCAAGCTTCGTAGCAAAAGTAAAGTTTCAACGATATTTTAAATTAGGCTTAATTGCAACTTGATACCCTCAACTATTACCGATTTTCAACTTGATATCCTAAACTTTTTTACTCAACACTTTAATACCATCAACTATTGAATATTTTCAAATGCATACCCTAAAATAAAAAAATTCCGAAAATACCCCTGTCCCCTCTCTCTCTCCCCCCCCTCCCTCCATTCTCTCCGGCCATGGCGCCACCTCAGCCGCCGCCACCACCAACGGGCGGAGGCTATCCTCGGCCTGACCCATATTGTTATATCCCGTCGTTACCTGGCCAGTATCCACAGTACACGACCCAGTCGTCAATGTGAAACCCTGTACTCGCAACCGACTTTCCCCCCTCCTACCGTATTCCCATGGGGAAATCCAACTTGGGGACAACATCAAGGATTTAATAGCTTAGTCGATCATATGCCTCCATCGATGAATTCTACCCGCTTTCTGCAACCAACTGAGACCTTCCATTTACCAAGCTTGATGGATAATCATATACCACCATTCTCTTATAGCCAAGAAATGAGGGTCGAGCCAGAAGTTCCCAGAGGATGCTTTCATGGGATGCCAACACATTCTGGTGGTATTGATCTTGTCTGCGAAAATAATTTTAGTAGTAATATGATCATTAAGATCCATGTTGGGGACTGGAAAGACGAGGCTTCCGTCATCAACATACTTGGCCCTCCAAGCTACAACATTCCAACTCAACAAATGGCCAACCTACCTGGCCCTCCAAGCGGCGGGAGGATGGAGGCGCACGGGTGGGGTGGTCGGGGGAGGGGCGGCGGCGGGAGGTGGGAGGAGGCGCGCGGATGGGGGCTGCCGAGGAGGGCGGCGGGAGGGGGCAGTCCAGAAGGCAGCGGGAGGAGGGGGGAGTCGCGTGGGTGGGGGCGGCCGAGGGTGTTGGCCGGAGGAGGGGGGAGGGGACAGCGAGGGGGGTGGGGAAGAGAGAAATGGAAGGGGTATTTTCGAAAAAATATTTTTTCGGGGTATCAAATTGTAAAAAAAAAGTTTAGGGTATCAAGTTGAAAATTGGTAACAGTTGAGGGTATCAAGTTGTAATTAAGCCTTTAAAATATATTAAAATTTATTCATTAATTAAAGTCAATATATGGCTTTCCATAACCTGTCTTTTGACTCTTTTCTATTCTTTTTTGCATGTAAAAGTAGTGTATGTGGATATATAGGAACTAATGTCTGGATTTCAGATTGTTGTGGCTGAAGCCTATTCCCAACCTTGTATCTTAAGGTTAATGAAACCATTTGTGATTGTTCTTGAGATAATCATAATTTGTCAAGTTATGTGGGTTCGAGTCATGGAAACAACCTCTCCATATATATGAGTTAAGGCTGCATACATCTTGACCCTCCCTAGATCGTGCATAAGCGGGAGCCTCGTGACATTGTGATGCCCTATAGTTTATCAAGTTATAACGTATGCTTTGCCCTTGTTTATTACTGATTTTAACTTATTTTGCTTTCTACTTTTTTTTTTTAATTTTCATGTGATCAAACTAAAAAATTATTTGTAGGACATGTAAGTTATGCTCCTTAATTGTTGCAAGTAAATGTTGGCTGGATTTCTATCTACTTAGGTCTTCTCAAAAGTACCTGATTATTGTTTGCATATCACAGAACTTATTCTTGCTAGTTTGGTGATGTATACTCACATCTTTTCTCACATCATGTGCTTTTATATACTTCAAACAGGCAATTGATGCCATCGACAATGGAATTAACCAGTACGACACAGATCAACCTCCAAAGTATGTGAGTAATACGAACTTGTCTTCACGAGTTGGTCGTCTCAATCCGGACTGGATGGACCCTGACCAGTCATCTGAAAAGGAAAATGCAGCCTTTGATAAGGCAATGGCGCTTGCTGGCAGTGAATTTTTGGAGGTTATGATTCCTCACCCGGTCCAATATTAACATTACGTCCTTTCTTGTCCAAATGGCCTTATGTAATCTTTCCTTATAGTAGATAATGCCCATTTGTAGCTATTTTCATGGGAAGAAAGCTCATAGGAAACTTACACATGATAATTTTTTTCAGAGCATTCGCTTTCATACTAAATCATGGCTACCTGCACGGTCCATTGTTAACGAGTGTCTAACTGCAAGAGGCAATATTGATCCTAGTGGAGAAATCATGGTTTTGAATAAGTCCTGCCCTGTAAGTATGTTTTGTTTGATTGAATTCATTGTTTGGAATTATGGTTCATGGTCCTCATAGCTCTTTCTTGGAATTTCAAATCACTTTTACTTTATTACATCTTCAGTCTGTTACTTGGTATCCTAGTTTACATTATACTGTCTTCTGTTTTGACTCCAAATTTTTTGGATAAAGGCTTTATTCTTCTTGTTGTATCTTGTCTTCTGTTTGAAATTGATGTTCGCATATCTTTATTATCTTGTGGTTCAAGGCTTGTACTTTTATGAGCAATTTGGACAAGTGATGTTTATGTTTTGAAGTTGACAACACACTTTTCTTCACTTTCTGCAAATAATAATTTTTCACGCCTGACCAAAAGTAGATAAATAACTTCAATTGTTCAGAATGAAGAATCCTAGATTTCAGTATGGCATCTTTACCAAATTATATACTAATATGCCCTTCTAAACAAAAAGGTGCTCTATTTTCTTATTTGTATCACATATCTTTATCACCAACCTTTGTTTATTTTATGGAAGTTGATTGTTTTCAGCATTGCCACATACAGCCTTCTAGAAAAATATAGTACTTGAGGTGTTTCTGAACTATGAAGACATGATGTTACTGGTTAACGTGACACACACACACGTGTGTGTATGTGTCAAAAAGTAGTGGCTCAAGTGGTCACGACTTGAAGCGGGTCGAAGGTTCGAACCCCTATGGGGCGTCCTATGCCCTTAAATAATAAAGGGGGATGAATCGAGATATTCATGTAATGTCTGATTCAGAGCCTGACCTGGAGAAACGGTCTACCAAGAGACAAGAGGATTGTAGTACCAATGGTCAGTCCGAGTAGAATGTGCGATGGAGATCGATTCAAGCGGTGGAACGAAGAAGGTTGCAACATACGCAATAATCGAGAATCGACGTGCAAAGAGCTAGAATCGGGCATAGCTCGGGAAGATTGATGTAATAAAAAGATCCGAGCTTGTGTGTGTGTTCTTCAAAAAGTATTGGTGGTCACGACTTGAAGACATAACCACCCATGAAAACTGGTCGATGGTTCGAATTCCTGCAAGACGTCGTATGTCCTTAAATATTAAAGGGGATGAATCGAGATATTAGGGTAACTTCTGATTTAGAGCCGGATCTGGAGGAGCAATCTACCAAGACAAGAGGATTGTGGTACCAACGGTCAACCCGAGTAGAATGTGCGATGGAGATCGATGCAAGTGGTGGAACGAAGAAGGTTGCAATAGATGCAATAATCAAGGATCGACGTACAAAGAACTAGAATCAACATACCTTAGGAAGATTGATATAATAAAAGACCCAAGCTTAAGATGAATGGTAGTGTAGACTTACCATTTCAAATATATATATGTAAGCCGAGCAGTAGTGTAGACCCTATGCTCTTAAATATTAAAGGGGAATCGAGATATTCAAGTAACTTTTGATTGAGAGCCAACCTGGATGAGCGGTTTATCCAGACAAGAGGATTGTGGTACCAACGGTCAATCCGAGTCGAGCGTGCGATGTAGGTCATCCCAAGTGGTAGATCGAGAAATGTTGCAACAATGTAATAATCGAGGATCGACCACTTGTGTAGACTTACCATTTCAATATATAACCATTTCAATATATATATTGAAATGGTAAGTCTACACTAGTGTCTAAGCTCTGATTCTGATCTTTTTATTACATAAATCTTCAATATATATATATATATATATGTATATATATATATATATATATATATATATATATATATATATATTAGTGTTTAAAGAGATCTTATAGAAGAAAAAGTACATGAAAGATGAATTATTTTAGTATCGTATGAAATATATATTGATCATTTGTTCTCATATTTTGATTATGTTATTTTGGAAAATATTATATTTCTAATCAAAGACTCGATATATTTTGTGCATATTCATGTGTGGGCTTGCATGCATTAACAAGGCATGGATATTTGTGTACCATCGATCAGACTGCATGCTGGGTACTATCATGTCAAGCTCTCTTGACTGGCTCTTGAGTAATATTTCGCTTACATCTATGCCTCTGGTTTTAAAATGTTAGCAAACTCATTGCTATCTGATGAAGCCTAAACAAGTTCACATATGGATAACTATAGACGTGGTGTATTGAAAAGTTCATTTTTCCTATTGCTGACTGATAAGCATAAACAAGTGTTTTTATTATAATTTTGAATGACATACCTAAGTCCTCACTAGTGTTCATGCCTTGAAGATGCCTTGTGAGGGGCCTTCTTGAATGTTGTGTGGTTTTACCTTTTTGTTGGTAGTAGTTAGATGAACCTCAGTGAGAATGTTCCATGCACAAAACTTAGGTCTAGCTTGAGCTCAGCCACATCAAAAATATAGTTTGCCTAGTGTTGCTTATGATTCCTATACCTTTGTTTGTTGTTACCTATGCAAATGCATGTGCGGGGTGGAAATGTTTTGAAGCAATGACTGACATTTTGATCAACAAAAATTGGATAATGATGCTATTGAGGCTATTTTGGGTAGGAGATCTTGATGATTGAGAAATGTTAATGTGTTGGGAGTAGTTGAAGGAGACTAAACCTTTGAAGATAGTTTATAGTTTGTATATCATACATGTACTACATATCTGGTAAATGGGAACTTATCACTGTTTCCTGTTTGGATGATTACGAGCCCATGGGAACATATGATGGATACCTAGTTCTCATTTATGTTACAAGCCTTTTAGGTCAAGTTGGGATAGGAGATCTTGAAGATTACTAGATAACTTGTGTGTAAAGAAGTTATACTAGACCTATGAAAACAGTTTAATATGTGACACATGTCCAGAAAATTCTGTCAATCAGGATAAATTGGAACTTAACTTGGATTCCTATTTGGATGATTATAGGAATTAGGCTACTTAGCCCGAGTACCCGGCAAAAAAGTTGTTGGCTTAGAACAATGCCATGAATATGCATGACAGGACCTGAGTTGGTTATCCAAATTAATTGTGGCATGTGTGTGGATTTGGGGGGTGTGTGTGTGCGCGCGCTCTTTTTTTTTGGGGGGGGGGGGGGGGGGTGGGGTGTAGGCGGTGCAGCAGCTAATTATTAGCTTGGCTCAGGGTTTTGAAATTATTGACACCGATGTGAGATTCCAAGTGATGATTGAAGTACTTGGAGATGGAGCGTATTTTTGTTTGTGAGGTCATATGCCCAAGATGCTTCATAGTTCATAGTCGGAAGCATGATTGCCTGGAATGTGGTCTTCTCCGGGACAGGAACTTGGTATACCATTTAAACCTCAAACTTGCATATCAAACGGGAGCGTGGTATATGGAACTCGGAACCAAAACATGTGTTTCGGAATGCAATTCGCTGCAAAGAGTTGTGAATTATGGCAACTTCGTTGTGGATTTTTCCTTCATGATAGGATCCCAGGGATTTGGAGCATCTAAGAGGAGTTCCAATTATGGAACACGAAATAGAGAATTTTCCCACAAAAAAAAAAAAAATCAAAACAAAAACTTACAGGACTTGCCCCACGCTATACTTGAGATTCATGTCTCTAGACAATCGCTAAATGCCATTTTATTTGGGAGAAGCTCCATTGCATAATTATATTGGGAGTCTTAAAGTATTCCTTCATACCAATAGGTGTACTGTAGCAAATCTATTGTATGAGCAAGGCTGGCCATTAAGCACCTATATTTCTAAAACATTTCGAAGGAAAAGGTGCTACAAATGTAAATAAAAAATTAATGTAAGTGCTGAGGGCATGATTATATGTGTTGTTCTTGCAATTTTGCAATTGGGATATTTATTCCTTGTTTTTCTTGCCTATTATAGTTTTGATGATTTACAGATGATTATTTGTGGCTTGCTGTCATGACAATTTTACAGATAATTAATATGGCATAATATCTTGTTATAGTGGAAGCTTCATTTGTTTGAGCTTGAAGAGGAGTTCAAGATTGATCCACCTATCAAGTATGTTCTCTATCAGGTAAAATTATTACTTTTAATATGCCTGGCGTTTCTGTGCTTATTCTTGAGCCAGTTGATCAAATTGTAGATTCTTCTATTTTACGTATATAAATGTATGCTAATTATATGCTAGACTGCATGAGTCCAATTGATAAGGTTCTCTTTTAACATCAAGAATGACACTAGTGTTAAACAGCCGACCCTAGAAATTTGGGATAAAGGCTTTGTTGTTGTTGTAATGACACTAGTGTTAAAGATATGTAGCCGACATTTCTGTCAAACTAAGTACTGCCTCATTAATAGAAATGACTAAGCCCAAACTGAACCGGCATTCTCTTGTGTTACATGTAAATTTGTTATGACCATAGCTATTGCAGTGTAATATTGATGAACATGCATCACGTATCTGTTTACTAGCTCATTTGACTATTGCCCATACATATGCTGTTGCAATTGATAATCATGATGGAAAGTTCTACCGTGCTTCAACAATGCTTTTTCAGATCATTTCTTTCTTACTAGCCACTTACATATCAGATCCACACAACATTTCTTTGTCAATGGACAGCAACTCTGGACGACTTATCAATATGCCTTGAACATGAAGGAAGAATGTAACAATTTCTTGCAGAGTTTCAATGTTACTGGATGCCGTATTTTCTTTCCAAATTAAACTTAGGGAATTGTTTTAGTAGATAGTAGCCATTCACTTGGTGGGCTGGAAAGCCCATAGCATTATCAGTCATGAGAGAGCTGAACATGTTTGGGCAAAGACTTGCTTGCTCGCTATTTGTCATAATTCTTCAAAAGATGAACGGTAAAAATTACTTCTTGTGATCTAGCATTAGCTAATGTAACCTACTATACGTGAACAATTATAACTGCATGTCTTTGCAGTTAAAATGGGTGGGGCTCTTTTTCTTTATGTAAATTTGACCAAGGGAGAGACCACCCAAAAGTTTTATCCGAAAAATGAATAACCTTATTACACATTTTTTTTACCTTTTGCCCCCATGATATCAAAAAAGTAATTGATTTTAGAGAAGGATAAATATATACCCTCTAAAATAAATATACCCCAGTTAAAATAAATATACCCCATTTAATTTCTACCGTCACTAGTGTCAGCCAATACATGTAGTCTCCTAAGGTCTCTCACCTCCGTGCCTGAACACAGCTCACTCTACTCCTATCCCCTTTCACCATCGGCTGCCCGCTATTGTCACCACCCATGTGGCCACATTGTCCCACATGCACTCTGTCATTTCAAACTATTCAACTAATGAAGCCAACACAAGGGTGGTGGAGAGGTCGATGGTTGGATCAGGCAGCAGGGTTGGGGTTTGGGCCCATCCGACTGACATTATCAAGGTTCTGCTCTGGCTAATCATCTCGTGACCGGTTGGTGGGCCTTATGCATCAGTAAGAAACATTTGAATATAACTATTCTAGTGTAGTTTCATTTTTCATTTATGGTCTGTACTTGACATCAAGGCAGCTAAAGATACCCAGTTTCAGTGTGCATGCTTGTAGCTTTAGAGATCAGAACTGAGTCCCAAACGAGGCCTAAGTTTCATTTGGGGACACGATATGTAGCTTTGCGGTAAAGAAATGGATCTTAATCTTAACAGAGCTGAATGGAGAAATGGTTCATCAATCCCATATAACTTGGGCAAAGCAAAAGCTTTGCGTTCTCTTCTCCCTATTGCTACAGTTAGGCCTCGTTTGGTTCACGATTTAAGGAATCGGGAAAGGAAACTTGTTCCTTTCCTTTGTTTGGTAGCCACAGACTTGTAAGTATTTTCCTGACATGGAGGAAAATAGGAGAGAATGGTTCCTCTCAGAACCCATGGTATTCATTTTCCCTCTTTTTCCAGCATCTATTACAAAAAATTATGACAAAAATAGCCTTGAGTTATTGCATATTTTACCACTTTGTATTCTGTTGACTATAATTATGTTGACATCGGATATTATTTGGAACATTGATATATTTTTTCTTTCCTTTCCCGCACCAACCAAACACCAGAAGGAAAATCAAATGATCATTCTTAAATGTTTTCCTTGTTTTACCAAAGAAAGAAAACTTAGACAGAAATCTTACTTTCCCATCCCATGGAAAATACGTGAACCAAACAAGGCCTTGTATATGCTGCCACCTTTATAGTTTATAATTGAACATGTATACTATATTTAAGCTAACTATGTGAATAATTGTCTCTTCTTATTTGGTTTCATTTATCTAGGATGATAGGAGCAAACATTGGCGTGTGCAAGCAGTTGCAGTATCTCCTGATAACTTTGAAAGCCGAAGACCCCTCCCGTTGTCTTGGCGGGGATTGAGAGATGAGGATCTTTCCAAGGAATCTGATATTCCTGGATGCGTCTTTGTCCATATGAGCGGATTCATTGGTGGGAATCAAAGTTATGATGGAGCCCTGGCCATGGCAAGAGCTGCTCTCAAAATTTAAGTCTGCTTGAAGCTAAATTATAATCCCATTTGACTCGAGGCAGACAGTACGAGCTTCCCTGCAGCAGTTTATGCGGAAAGCATTTTGCTTGTCCAATCTACAACAATTGTGTTTGTCCAATTTATGAACTAGTTGCACTTCTGCACCTGACCCACACAAAGATGACCATTGCAGTAGTTGCGAGTTGACACTATTGTGTAACATTTATTGGCAGCATTTTTTTTTTAAAGAGTTAATATGGATATATGCATTATTTGCTATAGAATTTTGATAATTTACTGAAATATCATGTTATTGAGATTGATAATTATCTCAAATTTTGATATGCTGCCAGTATGAAGTAATCCCTGCTGAGCTTCACTTCTCTCTCGCTTTATGCCTAGCAGGAACATCTCTGCACTCGGAATAAAGTCGTATGATATAGAGGCATCATTCATCGTATTATTAAATTAACAGTTACTCGCTTTTTTGTTTTGTTTTTAGTTTCGGGCAGATTATGAAATTCCAGATATGTGAACGCATTGATAATTATATAAGTGTATTTGGTGGCATGCCTATTCTGTTGGCAATTCTTCTTTATTAGCCTTTGTATTCTTATTGTCTGATTTATTATGGTTCAGGAGTGATTCTACTGCTATGAAATAATCAGGGCAAATGGTGGCAGAAGGAGAGCTTGAGAATTTGAACCTGTGCATCTAGAGAGATTAGTTTGTGCAAGTTTCTTCACAATATCTGTGTTGGAGTTGGGTGGGTTCCCAACCTATGTGGAGAATATTTCGGAGCGCATCCGTGTGTGGGAGAAGCTCGGGGAGCTGGTGTGTGGGAGAAGCTCGGGGAGCTGAAGGCAGGAGTTATGTGAAGGTCAGATCGAGTTCGGTTCGAGTTCTGTCAAATCCCAACAGAACTTTCTGGTCTAGCTAATCGTATTCGGTTCGAGTTTGGTCAAGCCAAACCGAATCAATCTATGTGAAAATAGACAACGAGAAATAATCTCTTCCTCCAAAAGTTCTCTCTCTGGTAGATATGATGATGGTTTTTAAATGATGATGGTTTTTAAGGTTAGAAAATACCTATATCATACCCACCTATATCATACCCCCTACAAACCATATCAAATTTGGACCATTTGATGGAATCTAATGGTGTAGATAAAATACACAAAATCAGGTTCAGTGGGTCACGGGGGGCGCCTGAGGGAGGGGTCGACGTAGGGAGGAGGGGCTAGAGCCACGTTGGAGGGTGGATGGGAGAGATGAGGGGTCGCCGGAGAAGAGGAAGAGGAGGGGGGGGGGGGGGGAGCATCGCCTAAGGGAGGGGTCGACTGAGGGAGGAGGGGCTGGAGCCGTGCGCAGGAGGGTGGAGGGGAGGAGATGAGGGGTCACCTGCTAAGAGGGTCGCCGGAGGAGGGGGGGGGGGGGGGGGGGGGGGGTTGGATTTGGGGAAGGGGGAAATGGGGGGTTTGGGAATTTTGGAAAATAAAGTGTGGAGAAAAAAAATAAATGAAAAGTCGAACCGTATATGAAACATGACCCTTTAACGTCGTTGAACGTTGTTACTTTTATAATATACTGTGACGTACACGGAACGACGTCGCCGACCGTTACCGTTATTAAAAACATAGCGACGTTCGTCGACTCCTTGGCGACATCCTTTTTTATAATACTAATGGTAGTCGATAGATGTCACATAACGTCGCTAATAATGACGCATGTCGACGTCAAGCTAATAGATCGCTAATTTCAATAATATTAGCGACGTGCAGTCCGGAGTCACTGAAAACGTCGCTAGTTTGACTTATTTTTGGTAGTGTATATTGTCCAAAAGAATATTTGAATTTCATCTTAACGGTTGGCTTGTGATGACTATAGATTTCATTTTGATTTCTATAACATTCAAAATTTGCGTTAATTAGTTTTAGGGTCTTGTATAATATTCAAAATTTGTGTTAAGTTCTTCATTTTGGACGACCATTCCAAATCCGACAATATGAAAACATGAACGAAAATTTATATGATACCCTAAAACTAAATAAATCTTAGATTTCCCATTTCAATTTTTTTTTTGACTCTCTAGTGTACCAAAAAAATAAATTGTAATTTCTATTTTACTTTATATTAGGTCAAATGCCTAATCTTAGCAACATTCATGGAATGATTAGAAATATAAAATCTTGGTGTCACTTAATTAGGCCTGTCAATGGTAGACCGAAAATCCGTATCCGATCCGTATTCGAACCAAAAATATCCGAAATTTCGGATACGGGTACGGATTCGGATATCATATCCGATATTTATCGGATATCGGATACGGATACGGTAAGTGTCATATCCGGACCAATAATATCCGAACCAATAATATTTAAATTATTTAATAAATTTAAAATATATTCAATGTATGCAAGAGACTATTAGTTATATGTGCTCGTGTGGAGAATTTTTTGGTGCAAATGTATTCAATATATGCATGAGAATCTGTTGCTTATGATATTTCAATGTGAAAATCTGCACATATATCTGACAAAATCTGTTCCAATGTAAAAATCTGCTTCTTCTGATATTTCAATGTGGAAATCTGCTGTTTCTAGACAAAATCTGTCGTTTTAATGTGGAAATCTGTTCTTTCTTGACAAAATCTGCTGGTTCTGATTTTTTTTCTTCCTTTTTTAAATATTGTTTTAGTAATCTTATTGGTTCGGATATTATCCGATATCCGTTAAAATTATCGGTAACGGATACGGTAACCAAAACTTATATCCGATCGGATATAGGATAGTTATCCGATATATCCGATAGTTAATGGTTCGGATATGGTAATGTCAATATCCGACCAATAAGCTACCATTGACAGGCCTACACTTAATCACTTATATTAAATTTGTTTTTACCCTAGAAAACTTAAATTAATAGTGATAATTGTAAATTTATAAGAAATTATATATGTACTTTGCACTTGTACAATTAGAGGCTTATGTTCTCTTTTTTTAATTATTCCATAGTTGTATTCTGCCAAAAAGTTGGTCTGTCTGATTCCTCCTCTTGTAGCGCTTAGTAATATTACCACGTCTTATTTGTTAGTATATTGTCATTATAGATGTTAATAGTACCATCACGTTACAAATAATTCTTAATTCTGTGTATATAAATATGCATAATTTCTTTCAAGAAGTTTATCCTCATTGCAATTCTCCCAGGGATGATAATAGGCTTGGGCTGAACACATGGCTGGTAGGTTAGCCCAAAATAAAGCCTGATCCAACACAAACCTGATATTGAGGCGGATAGGGCCGAACTTATTATTAATAGTAAATGCATGTGCTTTGCACGTATAATAACGTATAATAAGAATATTATCCAATTATAGTTAAATGTCTTTTCTAGCTCATGTGGTTAAGGTGCAAGGTATTTTTCTTGTTTGGTTGAGTTCGATTCTCCATGTTGACAATTTTTTTACTTTTTTCAACAATTTTTTACATAATTTATTTTTTAAAAATAAAATAGACCGTGATATAATGACGGCTTAGACGGCTCACTTTTGAGCCATTTTGAAGCCTCATTATATAGTGAAAGATTATTATTATTATTATTATTATTATTATTATTATTATTTGCCTATAATTTATTTTTGGCTTGAACCTTTGTAGATTCTTTACCCAATCATATATAAAATAATGAATTTATTTTGCAAAACATATTTATTTCAACTTGACTTTATATGTAGGCTAAGCTGTTTCTGATTGTGATATAGGAAATTGATATATACTCATAAGCAAGGCTACCTGCGAGTGTTTAGGGCGTATATCAGCAAATATTATCGAAAGTGAGCTCAAATCCCATAAAAGCCTAACTGAAGAATGAGGAAATAAGACAGAGCCTTCACTAATAAATATTTCCAAAAGAAGTGAAGAGGAGAGGAACAAGGAGAAACATGAAGTTTCAAAATGCATATTTTATGTACTTTTTTTAGTGACATTTCCTGTCATGTATCATTGTAGTTCATGTTACTAAACCAGCTATTTAGTATTTGAGAGGCTAGGGAGGGATGTCAAGGTACAATGACATTGGAAGTGGAAAAACATAGTGAATTATCATTGGTGTAATGATCTTGGAAGTGGAAGCTTGGAATCAGATATGGAGATGAGAAAGATAATGAACTTTGCAGGCTCCAGATTTTACGACATCGGCTTATTGTGAACAAAGAAGATTATAATTTACAATTATGTTATCACATTGTTTTGCAGGTATATATAATGTTTCCATCTCTAAAACTTCCATTCTTAGCAGAAATAATAAATTTCATTAACATCAAGGATAGGGCTTAAATATGTCATCATGCATTCTTTTCTTCTATGAGATGGTTGGAACATATTTGTTTTCTCAATATAGAGTTAGTGTCCTCTGTTGCTTTCTGTAGTTATGTGTAAAATTGAATTATGATCTTTTGTGTTCTCTTTGACAGGTTTTTCTTAGCACTTTGCAACCTTCGACCACCAGCTTGAGGAGGGTTAAGAGTATGTTCGAGCTCCTTTACTTTTATCTAATCTATTTTTTGATGGGTATGCATTATGTTATTTGAATTCATGTATTTGCTTTTGATTTGTGATCAGGGGATTGTTGTGTTTTGAAATATTATACAGTTCAACCTTCTTTTCAACTTTAACCTCAAAGATATCTTTAATACTTTTTGCCTGTTAGAACCTTATGTTTTCTTGATTTTACATATTTATCCTTGATTTTGTGTTTCCTTGCGTACATATATGCCCTTTACTCTTTTCACACATCAGAAATTATATATTTACACACCCTGCATAAAAGAGGAGCCTCTTTTGGCACTAGGATGCCCATTTTTTGTAACTATCAGAGATTACATGTTTATTCTTTATCACACACTTTCTTCATTCAGCAGTTGAATCTTTTTGTTTTGACATGTCCATATATCCGGACCGACGAGCAAGGTCTGGGGGGATCCGAACCGTACCCATCCCTATAGGAACCCCCGGTGTACCCAACGTGCTACACCCCCACGGACATTCAGCAGTTAATGAAATTTGGTCATTCGACTTTTGGACAAATGAATTCTTCATAATTAAACCTTTTGGAGTTTAGTGTTAAAAGACCCTTCCATAGACTTGAGATTATAGCCGAATCACCCGAGTCCACATTAAATTTCAATACATTATTCTTCCCCTACTTCCCATTTGTGAGACTAATTTCTCACAGAAATTCTTGACAATGCCACCGGAACCTGATAGGCAACGTACATGTCAAAATGTGAAACTTCTCTTTGATACATTTTGAGATGAGTAATGCTACAGTTACAACCAAATGCTTACAACCCTTTTACAACCTTCACCCATTGCTGACATGGCCCACATGTCAGCAAATGGGTGAGTGGTTGTAAGAGAGTTGTAAGGATTTGGTAGTAGACTTAGCATTATTGTTTTGAGATGGATTGGCAGCTATCCCAAGATCTTATGCTATCAACTGTATGATTGATTTTGTTAGCTGTAGATACTTAACTCGGTGATTATCCAAAATATAAGCAACATAGTGAGTTGTTACTCTAAAAAAACATAGAGTTGGTTCGGTAAAAAAACATAAGTTGCTGGTAAAGTACTGATGTCTATAGTTTCATTGAACATCCCTATGCAGCTGAAGCTGTTGGAATTTGTTATTCCTTTAATGCCACATGGAATGACAAAATTTTATTCAAAAGTTCTTCTCCAATGCAATTGTCAAGTCAATTGTGAAACTTATGTGGCAAAAATTAAAGAAGACATTGTGAAGTTGATTGTCTTTTACCGTAAAGTCTTAGGCAATAGATATGAACTTGATTTTTGCTAAAAGGAATCAATAGGTTATTGCCAGACTGTTTTGGTGATGCTTCCTTAGTAACTTTATGTTCATTGCTAATGATCAAAACTAATGCTTGGAATAGAAAACTGGTATCATTGAAACAAAAATCTTCTACGGAATATTCCACAAATTCTCTGCTTTCAGTATCACAGGCTTGGAGAAGCAACTAAAACCCAATCTAGCCAGGAAGATTAGAAGACTCACTTGCCAGGGACAAAGTTGGTGGCAAAAGTCAAAGCATTGTTGTTGACGGGGTCAGCTGGGTACTCAACCAAGTTCTCCAATGGCCCCTTGCCAGTCAATTGCCAGAATGAAGAAACCGAACATGGCCAGTCTAAAAGCCTCAGGGTCATCAGCAAGGTCAAGAGGATTGAAGCTTCCACCTAGATACACGGCCACTTCACCGAGTGGCCTTCCTTACTACTACTTTATAATTTATATAACCGTTGGTTCATAGTTGCTACCTGCATATCATGTACTACATATTCTGAATATTGATAATATGAGTCATTAAAACTGCCATTTGAGTTTTAGACTACCAAAACAATGTTGAGTTATTATCGAGTCAATTTGGATAGGAAACAAGGACTAGTTTTGGATCTCATTATCCATTTGTAACAAAATTTAACATATATATAGTTTTGGATCTCATTATCCATTTATAACAAAATTTAACATATATATTGTTTGATATTTAGTTTGAGAAATAGAGAAGTTCTATATATATATAAAAATTAGTAAGTAAATGATGTTCGTTCCTCTCCTGTTCTAGATGAAACATTGCACATTTCTTTTATCTTTTTAAACTTCTCCACTTTCTTTTCAGAAGAGATGAGCATAATGCATGAATTTCACGATTAATGCGGAGAGAGTTTAGAATAGAGACCATAACGGGGGCGATGGATGCCTGAAAGAATGAATAATCATGATGGTTTCAATTCTTCAACACATGATCGAATTTGCTCTACAAACAAATTTTCAATCGTGGTTCAGTTATCACCTACCGGAACATTGTAGTGGCACTCTCCGTTGCTACCCTTGATCGCAACCGAGAGTATCACTATAATGTTCAGATAAGTGATTACTGAACCACGATTGAGAGTTGAACAACCATCATGATTAGAATGGAGACCATAACAGAGGCGATGGATGCCTGAAAGCATGAATAATCATGATGGTTTCAATTCTTCAACACATGATCGAATTTGCTCTACAAACAAATTTTCAATCGTGGTTCAGTTATCACCTACCGGAACATTGTAGTGGCACTCTCCGTTGCTACCCTTGATCGCAACCGAGAGTATCACTATAATGTTCCGGTAGGTGATAACTGAACCATGATTGAGAATCTGTTTGTAGAGCAAATTTGTTCATGTATTGAAGAGTTGAACAACCATCATAATTATCCATGTGTCTCCATTCTAACCTCTGTCCGCAGCAGCGGTCGTGAAATACAGATATTCTACTAATCTCTCTTTTGAAAAGAGATAGAAAGTTAAAAAAGAAAAGAAAAAAAATGAAATGGAAAGCAGAAAAGGAGTCGAGATTATTTACTTACTAGTTGTGATATATGTTGAACTTCTCTAGTTCTCAAACTAATTAACCAACTATGAACCATCGATTGAACCAACGATGGTAAACAATTGAACAACCACCATTATCATCCATGTTTTCAGGCGACCATCGCGTCCATTGTAGTCTCCTTTGTAACCTCCTTCCACAAGAAAAGTGAAGTCCATGTATTATGCTACTCTATTGTCTGGAAAAAAAAAAAGTAAAGACAAAGATAAAAAAAGATAAAAGAAATGCAACGAATCATGGTAAAAGCAGAGAATCCCTTACTAGTTTGTGATAAATGTTGAACTTCTCTATTTCTCAAACTAAATTGACCAACTACTCTTATTCTCAAACTATATGTGCTAAATTTTAGTACGAATCTATGATCGATATGATGGGATTTAGTATTTTCGTTGAAGACCTGAATGGATACAAAAATTATGATTGAGACTGGATCCAAAACCAGTCCATAGTAACTACCCAAACTGACCAAATAATAACTCTCTCAATATCTAGAACATCATGAATAATAACTCTCTCAATATCCAAAACTTCATGATACACATGTAGGAACTATGAACCAACAGGTGTATAAAGCATAAACTATAAATAAGAAAGTGACCAATGCCAATTGCACTACAAAAAATTTAGGGATGTTGAGGCAGTTTATTGGAGGCAGTTTCTAAGTTGATAAAAATATAAATTTAGTCGGAAATTCAAACAACTTGTATAGGTGAAACAACAGAGACGGTTTTCCCAAAACCACCTCTTCTTATGTACGTTTGAATTTTGGGGACATTTTACTAGATTTGATGACCCTCTTTTAACTTTGCTTTTTGTTTTTATTTAGGTGCCAGAGTTTGACAGTCTAAATTTATTTTACTTAGGTGCCAGTTTGCAATTTCTTAAACCCTAAATTTTGAGGCCAGTTGGCAATTTCTCAAATCCTAAATGTTGAGATCACATATGAGAGCTCTCAGCCCTTCCACTGGAAATAACCCCAGAAAACCTATTAAAAACCCATTGTGCTGCTCAATGTCCTCAAATATCGTTCCTCCTCAAGGTAATTCCCTATCTTTCTTCATAAGAAGAATTGAATTGAAGATGACCTTATTCTCCAAAGATACTTAGGGAATTATGTATCGTGGGTCAACAACGAAATTCTCTATCTATTATTCTTTTAATTTTGTTTACTCCTTGGCCATGTTAAATTTCCTTTGCTATATGACTTTTGCTTTCTTATTAAGAATTTTCTCCATGTTTATAATTTATTTTTGTTGTTAATGTAGACTTAGGTCAAAATTTTGGATCTACAACGTTCATACTACATCTATGGCTATCAAAGATCAATTGTATCCTACTTGAGTTTTTTGTAATACTTGAATTAAAGTTTTCTAAATTGTACATAACATGCTTCTTTTATCTGGTTGCAACAAACTGATTCTTTGGTGACTTCACTTTCTCATGAACTTACCTCTATCTGTGAGTAAATTAACCTGAACATAGTTAGCCATGGGCCATGGCCATTTGGTCCACACAATAAATTGACGGACATGATATATAGTTGCCTACAGAGAGTTTTTAGGGGCAATATCTTTGAGGTCTTGAATTTCAATTTTATATCGAGCTGATTAAATGGGAGAGGTTGGATTGATTAATGGTATCATACTAAAACATTCCAGCTTGTGACCTTTTCTTTCGATCCTAACTGAGAGTACTTACTCCCCCAATATGATCCCATATTGCTCCTTCCTATGATTTTCAAGACAATATTCTGATCTTGATGACATGTTACTTAGGTTGTAAGACTTACATTCTAGAGATTTCTTAGTAGCTTCATGGTCTAGTAGTTAAGTCATTGTTTACAAAAATGAAGTTTGGGCGCGAATGGCTAAGTGAAAAGGTCATAGCAGAGTACAACTTTGTTTTCCTTTCTTTCCCAAATGAAATGATACGCATACAAAAGTGGGCAAAGAATAGCAAAACAAGTGACAATAAGAAGCTTCAACAATTCTTCAGGGCAAACTCTTGATATGTTGTTTATAATAATTGTACAGGATAATAGTTTGCTCATGAAAATTTGGCAGCCATTTGTAATTTTTTGTTGTGAACAAAGGCAGTTGGATGTTTCTTGTTCCGGTTACAACTTAAAAGATCAATTTGACTTGGATTTTGCATGTTGTGTAGTATGTCAAATTCCCCACTGCTAATATATCATCTTAAGAGTATTCAACAATTTTGCCAATAAAGTGAGACGGCCATCTAAAGTCTAAAAGGCGAATGTTGGATGCGAATGTTGGATATGGCTCGTGTTCGTCTACGGGGTGCGGTGGACGCCGTTCGAGGAGTCGGAGAAGTCCGGAAGGAGTCGAATGATGCATTGCAGGGCTAGAAACAACATGGTGCATCACGACGACAGTGCAAAATTTGCCCAGTACTTTTGGTTACTTTTAGAGCTCACACTGGCATATACCGGGGTACGTCGGTGGCATATTGCCCGCATATCGTTGGGTCAGGGACTGCTCATTTTCATGAACGGTTCAGATCTAAGGGCTCTGTTTCAACGGTTCGGAATGTTCCTGATTTAGGTTGAGATTTGGGGATCCTATTTAAGGACCCCCACCAGCCTAGGGCTAGCTTGGCAAAAATTTGGCTTGTTGCTTGAGGCTCTGGTGTGCTAAGAGCAAGAAATGAGCTCTTAGGATTTCCTAAGGAGGCCATTATGGGAGTCATCAATAGGGAGAAGGAAAGAGCTCGTCGATGATCTCGTCAAGGGAGGGAGGGTTACTCGCTACGGGTAATCCTTGTAAGGTTTTTCTTGTTGATTCAATAAAGTTATTTCTCCCTTGTCCCGTGGAGTAGGTTGGATTTGACCGAACCACGTTAAATATTGTGTTTTCTTGTGTGCTATTAGTTCGATTATTTGTGCCTTGCTATTTTACTCGTCGTCATAAGGATATTGTTGTTCCATGTCGCTTCCGCTTGCGCATTTAGATTGCAGTTTTGAACAACGAAAAATTTGGCCTACATACTAGTAGTACTAGCTGTCACAATAGCAGTACTATTTTGACTCCTTTAGATGCACTTGGTTTGATAGACTGCAAGAAGAATATTTATACCGGAGAAATGGAGAAAAGACTTTAATACATAATATAATAAAGATTAAATTTCAGTCACTTGTTGTAGGATTTATGTTTATGATTTAGTCACTCTAGTGTACAATTCCTTATTTCCGTATTGAATCTTCTTTTACATTCTTGACGCATATAGGATTAATAACCATTCTCCTTCAGGGTCTGCTTGATAACGGTGTTTTCACCGGTTTTGGGGTGTTTTTGAACCGACCGTTTATGAAAACCTCTGCTTGTTAATTTTTTTGAGGCACCGGTTTTGGTCGGCTCAAAAACCCCCCAAAACCAGTGTAATGTATTTTTGGGTGGCTTTATAAAGCCCCCAAATCGGTGGGTTTTGAGCGGCTCTATTTTTTTATTCCATTTATATCCTCACAAAAATATATATAATTATAACTGCTGATACCCTTCCCTATTTAATTTATTTGTGTAAAAAACTTTCAGAACTGCTTGTTAGTGAATTACCAAACATGGATTGGACTGGTTTAAAAGCCGCTACTTAAAACCATCCGAAAATCGGACCCCTCATAACCGGTACTCTAAAAACACCTCATAACCGCTACCACTACAATTGCCAAGCAGACCCTCAATGTTGGATAACTAATTAGGGGTGAGCAAAGGTTCGATTCGGTTCAAACCGATTATAACCGACAAACGAATTTTATAAAAAGAAAACCGAACCGTATAACCAAAACAGAACCGAACCATATTTAAAATTTCGGTCGAGAAGAATATGTTTACCACTGCATCGGTTGATACATTGCTTATGCAGCAGCGCACAAGAGCATTTCTTCAAAAACTTATCTCCTTTGAAAACCTGAAAATGAACATAGGGAAAAATATATAAACATCGGGGAAAAAAAAGAAATATAAACATCAAATCTGAAAATGAACATCAAATCTCTTTTCCGGACATGCAAATACAATATAAACATAGGGAGAAAAAAAAAAGATGAACTCACAAAATAAAAGATGAACTCTAAGTGCTTCCATGGCTGAAGAAATGAGGTATTTGGAGCTTTGGATCAGATATTAGGGAGAGGAAACGGTGCGCCGGACCTGAGATGGGAGGGACTCGCGCCGGAGCGGGAGTCGGGGTGCGTCGGAGCGGGAGTCGGTAGAGTGAGTGGAGCGCCGGAGGCGAGTCGAGAGAGAGAAGAATGTGCGTCGGAGCGGGAGTCGGAAGAGAGCGGGACTCTCCAGTATCCGGAGAAAATAGAGAGAGAGGAAGGGAGGCGCAGAAAAAATGGAGGAAGAGAGAAAGAAAGAGAAGGGTTAGGGTTATTTCTATGTTTTGTATATATATATATAGTAAAGGGTACAAATGTAATTATGTAATACAATTTTTCGGTTCGGGTCTAGAACCGAATTCCAAATCCGTAATCCGAACCGAAAAATCGATTTGTTAACCATCTAAAACCGAAGTCCGATCCGTTGGATTGTGACAGTGACGTGGTTTTAATACTTGAAAGAATATCTCTGACCAAACTTGACTAATGGTAATCTTAGTTCTCCTATTGAATTGATTTCTAGTAGGAACTTGAAAGAGACGTGATGAGATTTGAAGTTTTCATGATATGCAACTCGAACCTACATTGACAATCTAAGTTTATTGAATTTAAGTTCTAGGAAAAAACTATGGAGAAGCATGATGATGACGGCTAAGATGCACGAATACTCCAAAATCCATACCGTATCGTGTTGGATACACATAGCAGAAATATCACGGACATCCGAAGTGTGTCATGTCAAATCCATATCTGTGCAACATAGCGTGCACATAGGCTAACAGTGAGTTCAAAGTTGAAACATGCAAGGGTTGCATCTCCAAATGATGTACTGCTTAGAATTTTGTTCTGGAGCATCCTGGACGTGTTCGTCAATTAGGGCGTGGAGTTGTCCCTACCCAAATTTTTGGATTGGGTACCAATAGGTCGAGCAAAATTAGCATTGTTGGTGAGATCAAATCAAAGCTGATTGGATTTAGTCAACTTTATTTAATTTATATTTTATTGTTTAATAGTTGGAATAATCTATTTTGTAACAGATTTTCTGTTTGTAACAGATTTTCAATTTTAATAGAATCTGTTGTAAACAGATTTTTGTTTTACTTTTATATTTTACTTCATCCTATATATGCTTGTTGTTTCCTTTGATTACATAATACATAAAATAATTTCATCCCAAATTTTATAGTATATGAGCAGCCATGTTATTCTCATGATCGACGATGATACGTCCTATGCTAATTTTGGACATACCCAATATCGTTCTCTTACTCCTTTTCCTGGAGGAGAGACTTGTCCTCTTCATATCACAACCCACAAACTTTTGTCTCGAGAATTACTTGCAATGGGTCAATCCGTCAAGATAGTTATCTGTGGTCGTGACAAACTAGACTATCTCACCGGCAAACTTCCAGCCCTTGCCATGATCGACTCCACGCACAAAACATGGTTGGACGAGAACTCCATTGTTCTCGCTTGTCTCACTAATTCCATGGAGCCTATAATCAATCGTCATTACATTTTCTTTAAATTAAAACAGCCAAAAGTCTGGGATGCAGCTCGCCGGATGTACTCATATCTTGGAAACGCTTTCCAAATGTTTGAACTTCGATCCAATTTAAAGGAGATGAAACATGGCTCTAACTCTGTCACTCAATATTTCTCTGATCTTCAAGACCTTTGGCAGAAACTTATTTTGTTTTTTAAGATGATTCACTAAGCGTTACATGTCCTGTCAAACAACGACGAAATCGTGAAAAAGAATGTGTGTATGATTTTCTTTTTAGCTTTAATCGTAATCTGGACGAGGTGCGAGGACATGTGGTGTCACAAGAACTATTTCTTTCTACAGAAGAAGCCTTTGTTGAGGTTTGTTGAGAGGAAAGACGTCGCAAAGTGATGTTAACTGATGATGCACCATCAATCCAATCAACATCAGAAGGGTCAGCCTTGGTATCCAATCACTACAAAATTATGGTAATTTAGCGACCAACCTGGCGACTAACCTATATTCGTTGCTAATTTAGCGACTAACTAGCTGACTTATTTTCAAGTAATTGACAATTTAGTTTAATGAACAAGATGGCTCATCGCAATTCCGTCGCTAGTTAGTTGATAAATTTATGAAATTATTTAGCGACTAACCTATATTCGTTGCTAATTTAGCGACTAACTAGCGACTTATTTTTAAGTAATTGACAATTTAGTTTAATGAACAAGATGGCTCATCGCAATTCAGTCGCTATTTAGTTGATAAATTTATGAAATTATTTAGCGACTAAACTTTTTCATTGCTAAAGAGTCGGTAATATCTTTATTATCGAGTCAGCATTCTAACGACTAAAATTTCAGTCGCTACCAAAATTATTCCCACCCCCCCCCCCCCCCCAAAAAAAAAAAAAAAACCCCTCGAAGTCCTTGCCTTCTTCCTATTTATTCTTCTACCTTATTGTCAAACTTCCTACTCTTCTAGATATTTCTATTGACATCACTCCTTCCCTACGTATAGAGGTGATATTTTCTGTTTGGAAACTAAGTATCAAGAAAGCAAAGCAAGGAGCTAGTGCCACTAGGAGAGCATTTTATGAGTTGTGTATTGTGACCTTGTGTGTGAGAGTTTGCTAGTAGTTCTCTTTGTGATCGAGTATTATCTTGGGAGCTTGTATGATCTTATATACAAAATGTTTACTAATAAAATTATATTTGTTGAGTGTTTCAAGTGTGCTAGTTCTTCTCTGATATCCGACAGGGGAAAGAGACTGGGATGGATCCAGCCTTCGGCCACCGCTATATTTGTATGATCTTAATTCATTCTTTTTTCTTATATTTTTTTATGTTTGGTTTTTTTTTAATATGGGTTAGCTCACCTCTAGTCCACCCTAATTCATCCCGGTTTTAATTTCTGGATCCGCCCCTATATGAAGAAAATAAGGAAAGTAATAAAGAGAATAAATATAGAATATCTACAGCATAATTAGAGGAAATATAAAAGGAAATGTAGCTAGTCCTGGTTTGCACCAATATGTGTTGTTGACATATATGTGATACTATTTATGGTAGGATATTTTATACAGTTTATTGTAGGCACATTGTATATGTGAAAGTAAAATTTCGATCGTATTGAGCTTAGCAACAAGAGCGAAGGTTTCAGTGTAGTCGATCCCATAGGTTTGTGTAAGACCTTATTTGGCTACCAACCGTGCCTTGTATCTTTCAATAGAACCATCAGCATTATATTTTACTGGGAACCTCCAGACATTGTTTCGTTTAAGAGCACACATCTCTTCAAATATTGTAGCTTTCCATTTAGGAACAATCAATGCCTCCTCAATAGACCTTAGAATAAAAACACTAGATAGGTAATTAAAAGAACGGAATGAAGATGACATAAAATAGGAAATAAACTTGGAAATGTGATGTTCATTACAAGACATAATACCATTTCTAATTGCTATTAGCACATCTAGATCAAGATTAGGACTTGGATTACCTGACACATTTGGCAAGTGAGATTCACTATGAGTAGGATTCATGATTTGTTTATTTCCTTTGGAAGACTTTTCATCTAGAGTATACATGTAACTCTTGTTGATTAGGCATAGTTATTCTCCTCTTGTTTTCAATATTGGTACACTTTGTTGATTTATTGAAGTACTGATTGGAACTGAGTCAGGGATAAGTTTTGTTGGGTCAGCTAAAGTTGGAACTGGACTTGGCATGCTAGGCACACTCGGAATGACAGGTAGTGGATGTATGGTGGGATCTAATCAGAGTATTAGTATGTCAAGGATGTTCCGTGAACCACAAGCTTCCTAATCACGAGTCTCCCCCCTGAAGCGTAGTTGGAGAGAAGTAAGGAGTATCTTAAAAGAATGTGACATCACAAGAGACATAGGTTTTCTTATTTTTAGGACAGTAGCAACGATAACCTTCTTGAGCTGGAGAGTGGCCAATAAAAGTAGTCTTGAGAGCTCGGGGATCAAGTTTATTAAAATTGTGAGCATGAACGTGAATAAAGGTTGTACACCGAAAGTTCTTAAGGGTTGATGTGTAAATCTATAGATAGTTTTTTGTGAGAACAGAGAGAGGAGTTTCGAAGTTTATGATACGATTGGGTAGACGGTTTATGTGGTAGGTGGCGGTTAATATAACATATCTCCATAAGTATTTTGGGACATTCATGGTGGACGTAGAGAGCACGAGCTACTTCCAACAAATGATGATTTTTTTTTCCTTTTTGACACTCCATTTTGTTATGGAGTGTTAACACATAAACTTTGGTGAATAATACCATTTTGCAACAGATAGTCACCAAGATAGAATTAAAATATTCTCGGCCATTGTCAGGTCTTTGTACCCAAATTCTGGTCTGGAATTGTGTTTGAATCATCTGGCTGAAAGTTTTGAACATTTGACATGTTTTTGCGAGGTAAACATATGTAGTACGTGTGTGATCATCAATGGAGGTGATATACCACTTTTCTGCCATGTGAACGGGTGATTTTTGATGGTCCACATATGTCACTATGGATTAATGAAAATGGTGTGGAAGATGTATATGGTTTTGGAGGAAAGGAAACTCGAGTGTGTTTGTCATTTTGACATATTTCACATTGAAAAGAAACTGAATCTTTATTATCAAATAAAGATGGGAACGAACGTTTCAAAAAAGAAAAATTGGATAGCCAAGTCTTTGGTGCCATAACATTATTTCCCTACTACTAGAAACAGACACAAAAGCAATACCAGACACAAAAATTTATCGACTCTTCGTATGATCATCTTCAAAGTAATAAAGTCCATCATGAACCCTAGCATCGCCAATCGTTCTCCCCGATGATAGTTTCTAAAAGTGACATGACAAATACATGAATTTAGCAACACAGTTATTATCACGAGTAATTTTGCTAACAGATATCAAATTGCATTTTAATGCTGGAATATGAAGTACGGAATTAAGAGCAAGATCCTGAAAATTTTGAATGGTGCTAACCCCGGTAACAAGAGATAAAGATCCATCAACAATTTGAATAGTAGTATGATTAGAACACAGAACATAGGAATAAAAAAAAAGACTAGATCCACTTGTCATATGGTCGGAGGCACAGAGCATGATCCTAGATTGGAACTTGGTGAGGAGGTGGTATGAGAGAGGTTCGTCTCCTATTTTTTTCATGCGTGGATCATGGTTAGGTCGCTCATTTGAAGAAAAAAATATTCACTACAAAATTATGGTAATTTAGCGACTAACATGACGATTAACCTATATTCGTTGCTAATTTAGCGACTAACTAGCGACTTATTTTCAAGTAATTGACAATTTAGTTTAATGAACAAGATGGTTCATCGCAGTTCCGTCGCTAGTTAGTTGATAAATTGATGTAATTATTTAGCAACTAAAATTTTTCATTGCTAATGAGCCGGTAATATCTTTATTATAGAGTCATCGTTCTAGCGACTAAAATTTTAGTCGCTACCAAAACCTGAACCAATATTATCCCTAGGGGTGAGCGTTCGGTTTATTCGGTTTCAACCGAACCGAATTAGCCAAAATTGAATAAACCAAAATTCTAAAAATTCAAAATCGAAACCGAACAAAATTAGCCAAAACCAAAACCGAACCAAATAATGAATTCGGTTTATTCGGTTGGAATTAATAGTCGGACCCAAAGTTCAAATCATGGTTAAATTTTATTAAAAATGATAATTTTTATATACACATTTGTTAAATTTTAAAGTTACACGCAAAGTTGAACTAGTTGTTAAATTATCAAAGTTGTAATTCAAAGTATATATATAGAATTATTGTTTTCAAAATATACACATTTTTAAATTGAGGGTATTTATATAATTGTATAATTTTTATTCGATTTTCGATTTTGGACTGAAATCGAAACGAAATAATTTTTTTTTATATTTTGAAAATCAAAACCGAATCGAATTATTTTTAAACCGAACCGAATCTCTTATTCGACTCGGTTCGATTTTCGGTCCAAAATCGAATAATGCTCACCCCTATTCATCCCCCAACCCAAAACTCGAAGTCCTTGCCTTCTTCCCCCCAAACCTAAATTTTCCCTCCTCGCAACTTCTCCCTCCTCACAACTCTCTCCCGTCCTCAACCCCCTCCTCACAACTCAGTCGACACCCCTCCCTCCTCCTCACAACTCAGCACCGGGGACCCGCCGTCCGCCGTCCGCATCGGCTCCCCGCCGCCCCGCTGTCCGCACCGACGCCCCTCCGCCCACACCGGAGCCCCGCCGCCCGCACCGACGCCCCGCCGCCTACATCCGACCCCCTCCTCCTCCTCTTTACGCCAACATCGGAGCCGCCGCCGCCTCCCACTGACGACCACCCTCCTCCGCCGCCCGCAGACGACCAGGTATAAAAGATCTATTATTTAAAGCTAATTATTGTGCTTTGATTTGCAATTTTATTCCCAAAATTTCGTAACAATGGTAACAAGTTTTGATTTAAAAAATATGCTCATAACCTTAGAAGTTAGAACAACAGGCTGTAGTTCCAACCAACTTGCTATTAACCAGTATCGTATCCTCAGTGACTTAATTACTGATAGCGTATTTTCGATATAGCTTGTTCTTGATCCTAATATATGATTGTAGAGAGATTCTCTCTTGAACTCCATCAAAGACCCAAGTAAATGTAACTGAAGAAAAAGTAATCTACCGTTGCCATTTAGACTTCAGTGTTCTAAATGGCGGCTGCCTAGTCCACCTAGGCGGTAGGCTGTCTCTCTCCGCACCGCTTTTCGGTAGGCGATGGAGTAGGCAGCCAACAGAGGTTAACGGCATAGGCGGAGGTGAGGCGGTGTAGACGGACGCCTAGGCGAAGAAATACCTAACAAGATATTTTGGCCAAAAAGATTTTGTAAGCATTATGGGGCTATGGTTCACTTTTACAAAACTAAATTTTTTATAAATCTTCATTCTACAACTTAGTTATGCATGGAACACTCTTAAAATATGTATATTATGCAAAAAATAGTGGTAAAATATTAAAAAAATGTTCAAAATGTATCGACCGCCTAGGCGGTAGGCGGACTCTCACCGCCGCGCACCTGCCTACCGCCATTTAGAACCTTGGTTTATTGAAGAGCCTAGTCCCACGTCAGATATGACCCTTTTATCCTTAGAAGTAAACTTTCATATAGTGGCTATTGCAACTTAAATCATGTAACCCAGCCAAACCAATCATGCATCAAGAACAGAACAATTTAAATCTTCAGTTTTGTACATCTGCCTCCCCCCTTAGCATTCTGTGGGTAGTGCAAATGTCTTTAGTATTTGCAACCATCGAAAGCATCGGAAACCAGTCGACCATTCTGGTTCCCTCTTGTACTTGGCTGTTGTGGGCTTAAGGCTGCTCAACAGCCAGCTTGGCTAGTTTGTCCTGTACCTGCAGGGTTCAAAAAGGAATTGCATATCCTCCTGAACCAGTTATCTTACTAGAATGACATGGTAGTTGATCATTCTATTTTTCTGACTTCCATCTGTTTCAGTTTCAGTAGTACTAATGTGATTCTCCTCAGTTGAACATACACTAGTTTTCAGCAGTATGTTATAAATATATTGGTAAGAAATGAAAAAAAATGCATACAATTTCTAGGGATTTCCATTTGTAGAAATCTTTTCTGCATTTATTATTTACAAGTAAGGGAAGAGCTGAAAACTGTAAACTCAAAAGGTAATGAGTTTTTGAAAGATGTGCAGAACTAGTAATGCCAGTGCCTCTTATAATTCATGAAATTACTAAAGATGTGCAGAACTAGGTTTTACACAGAGCTGAGACTCCTTCTGTGCTAGTTCTTTTCTGAGACGACAAACCTCAACCTGAACAACACAGTTACACAGACCTTAATATAAGATAATCAAAACTGCACCAAGGGCAGGCAATGGCATACACAAATATCCAGGGGCGGAGGGACTGTGAGGCCCAGTGCAAAAAAAAAATTGCTAACTTTTTTTTTATATAGCCAATCTCTTGTCACTAACTAGCCCATCTCTTGGAATGTCTCCAGCAAACTTAGCTAGCCCATCTCTTGTCAAAAAAAAAAAAGTTTCAAGGAAAGTTGCAGCTCTCCCCGAGGCCCGAGCGACAGTCACCCCTTCCCCCGCTGCTCTCCAGTCCGACCGGCGGTGCGCCGGTGGCTGCTCCTCCCTTCCCTCGTCCTCTCCAGTTCAACCGGCAGCGGCTCGTAGTCTTCCTTTGGTAAAACTCTAGCCCTCAATTTTTTCTAAAACCCTAATTCCCAAATTTTTTTGTTTTGATTTTATGAGGCTTTGATCTTAATTAATTCACTATTTAATAGGATCCATCGGCTGCTCTCCCCGTCCCCCACCGTCTCCAGCTCGACCGTCTTCTCCGGTAAAAACCCTAACCTCCTAATTTTTTGTAAAACAAACCCCTAATTTTTTGATGTTTGATTTGATGTTAATTACTTCACTATTTATTAGGACTTGGAGTATATAATGGAAAGTCAAGGAAACGAGAGAAAGAAAACCCTATTTTCATTCTTTAAACCAATGGGTGAAACATCCCGAAGTGAAAGTCTTCCACCTCCTTCGAATGTTAATATTTCAACCCCAAGTGTTGATCATAGGGATGAGTTAATAGTTGATCTAAATTCTCTTGTCCGAGATTCTCGAGCCAGGCGGGCTTGAAAGTTGAAATATAGGCCCAAAACCTAAAGTCGACAATCTAAAATTGATACTGGAAACTTGGTTGCAGCATCTTTGAAGAAATACAGAGCCATTTCAAGGCATGGCTGGCATATGGTTACATATCAGTTTCTGAACAATTAGGTTCTAAACAAACCATATAATAAGAATCCTTGGCTCTGTTTGCAGGAATTTTGGTCATGTGGACTAGTTTGATTCGCCTCATGAACTGATTGATCACTGATCTTTATCCAATTCTAACTAGGTTTTGTGAATGCTGGTCATACTTATTGGATTTGAGAGAGATCAACTGAAGATATTACATGTCACAATAATAGAGGTCAGAGTACCTAAGTAGTTCCACTGAATGCAACATGGCCTATATAGTATAGACAATTAAGACAATGGGAATGACTATGGAAAGGCTTTCCATTGAATTCGTTTTGTTTTTTAGGCTGAACACGAACTTGCACATTTTTCTTTCTATTGTCTAATTTGATTAAGCATTAATCCTCGGTTTATATTGCTTGGTGTTTCAGTTTGAGTCCCACCTCTTTCTATTGTCTAATTTTGAATCATCGAAATTTAGTCTGTTAGCTAGTCCACCCTACTCCAAAATCCTGGCTCCGCCCCTGCAAATATCCTTAATAGATACCCTAGCTAGCCCTGATATAAGAATGAGTAATATGTTTCCCATGAGATCTCATGCCTTTACTTGTAAGAGCTCAACTTAAATACCTTCTATGCACCAAAAACTCACCATTTTTATTTTTTCAGATAAACAGTGGGAATATATCGCCATATTTCCATTTTCGCTAAGGACAATTAACAAAACAGTGTTAAATATAAAAGAGATTACTCAATAACACGAATAAATTTTAAAAAAAGAAGTGTACACGCTCCAACAAGCTATGCTACTAGATTATCAAAGTTGTAAACTTGACACATCTAAATACTAGTAGAAGTATATATCCTCAAACTCAGTCCAACCCAAAGGTCCATCCTAGTAGAGGAAAGACCATAAAAAACTATACTAGTAAACATCTTAGTGAACCCGAACATCTGCATGAACTCCGCTCGTAACTTCGATGTTCAATATGTATCTCATCCTAATCATCAATCTTTGAACTCTAATTGAATCTTTAATGTGGCTATTCCCCTTTCATCAAACGCCGCAGTTGTTTGCAGTTAAACTTCTACAAATTAATTATAGGCTTGGGACTAAGAAAAATCTACTATCAAGCGAACATTAAATAAGATACGTTGATTTATCAATTAGTTAATAATTTATTTAATTATCAAAGTATTTCTTATTTAGTTAAATATCGTACATTGTATATACTTTTTCGTTTTACGAACTAATAATTCTATGTATTTGTTTAACCAAGTAGAATACATAATTTTTTTTCAAAAATAGATTGTCCATTGTTCAATGTACTACGTAATTCTATTGTTTGAACATTTAATGAAGTAAAAAAAACTCTACATAGTTCCTAGTTTTTACCAACTAATTCTATGCATTACGTTTAACCAAATAAATTTATAAATCTACTAATTATTTTTAAAAAAGTATACATTGTCCAACGTACTACATCAATTTCAAGACGAAGAAAAAAAACTCTTATTGGGTCATATTATTAAATTATTAAATTTATATATTATATGGATCTATATTAAGTCTAGACCTGTAAATGGACCGGATTTGGAGCGGATCGACCTAAATCCGGATCCGTTTAAATTTAGAAAATTTCGATCCAAATCCAATCCATTATCCGCTGGATCATTGATGACACAATCCAAATCCATATCCGATGGATTAATTAATGGATATCCGATCCGTTACCTTGATCCGTTTATAACAAATAATCTCCAAAAAAATCTATCAAAATGACGATTTCATCAAAATTTGAATTACATGATGACCAAAATATTTCTTAAACCGATGATCAAATATAACTAAAATACTAAGTCTCCAACCATACTTAATTGATGTTTTTGGATAAGACTTGAGAGTACAAAAGGAAACCAAATATATGTATCACTGTACCTAGAAAAAACGTTTAGGTATCCTAAATTCCTAATACAACTGTTTATATTTTAAAATTATAATATATTTAATAATATATTTAATATAATTAATATTTAATTAATGGATTTGGATCATTAATGGATTGGATCAACCTAAATCCATATCCAATCCAACTAATAAATGGATTAATGGATTTGGATCATTAATGGATTAACGGATCAAATTTTCAATCCAAATCCGTTTAAAAGCCATGGATCTGGAGCGGATCAGGATCAAAATCCGGTCAATTTACAGGTCTAATTAAGTCTTGATAATGTATTATCTTACAAAATTTGGGAATTATAAATTTAGCACATTAATCTCTAAGTCAGGATCGACCGAAAATTAATATTAATATTATTTAATCAAAGTTATTAATTTATCATATATCAAAGGAAAATTGATTCTTTGTCTGTGCGGAAGTGAACGTGCGTGTGCCCGCTACGACGTGTCACCATTAATCCTCCCTCTCATGCGCACCCTTCGGGGCCCACCCCCTAAATTCTGGGGCCTCCCTCTAATGGGAGTTCGACACGTGGCCGACGGACCGCGGTCCAAAACTGCGGATAATATAGCAAGGTCGTATATAAATTATCGAAGGTTCTACTATATCATGTGGAAAAGAGAGATCTGAATCCCAATTTTCTACTGCATGTCCAGCCATGCACCTTTCCTCCTTTAGCAACAGCAAAATATGAGACTCTTTCACATGAAAGTTGGGATGTTACAGTGAAAATTGAAACTGTAAGGAAAGCACCATATTCTTCTGCCCCTCACCACCAAACATTGGCACTCTCTCTTCAGGCTTTAGAACACTTTACTATCCTATCATATCTCCCAGCTTTAGCAACCACCATGCATGTGGTCCTTTGATCAACTGGTTCACAGCATGTGCCTGCATATAAATTATAGAGAGAACCTTTATTCTTTCAAGAAACCATTTAAGGTTATAAGTTGTACAATCATACATTGCCTTACCAATCGAAAGATCCTAAATTTTTTTTACCTCCGTATAGGTTACTAATGTAAAATCTTCATTTTTAGATTTGACCTCCCTATTTTTAAAAATTGCGGTAACAAAACCCTTAGAATGTCAGAAATAGATCCGACTCTTTTTTATTATTTGTACATGATTTTTAGTATCAAAAACATACGGTCATGCCTGCAAGTATAAGGAAAGTGGTATTATATTCTACGTACTGTGATAATGCACAAACAAAGTTATGAGTGTAAAAATCAGCTATATATCTATGAACAGTCAGAAAGAAGACTAATTATCAGAGATTCAAGATTCAATTCTTCTGACCCTACAAAAAGCACAAAGCGTAAAAGAACTGTAACATGGGCAAGTTGAAACATGGTGAATGAGAACAGTTACAGATAATGAGCAAAAGAACGAGTTGATGTCCCAATGACAACTACCAATCATTAATCTATGAGCTAGAGTAGATTTGAAATCACCTTAGATTTTCCTAAAAATGGCTATATAAAAATCCCTATGATATCATGATATTTCTGAAGTTTTGGCCAACAAAGCAGCAGGTGGTAGTCAAAACCAACTCAAAAGTAAAGATAACAGCTCTCTATTGGTCTGAACATCCAATACAATGCTAGATCAATGCCCTTCTGATCAAAGTTATCAAACTGCAAAAAGGAAAAAAAAGGGTTTGCTACCTACAAGAGTTTCCAGAACCTAATATTATTGCAATTTGTCATACTACACCTAACATGTTCAGTCAAGAATGGGAAGGAATGAAGTAATAAATTGGTAACTCATGTTTGTCAGCTGGTTCCTCTCTGCAAAGGCTGGCGTTTAACCTATGTTGTACGAACACAAACATAGATACTGATAATGACACGATACGAAGACAAGAAACGAACATTTTCAAATTCCTAGTCACCCATGTTGCAGGAATATACGTACGGAGATATGGAGACCATTTTTCGGTGTCCATGCAATTCATGTATCACAGATTCACATAATTGACTAAGAGAACCCTCATTATATATATAGTTTGTAACATCAAGTCCTACAACTCATTCATAAAGAACTCCACTATCGTTTTTCTTCACATGAAAGGTGTCATATTGCTGCAATGTTTAACTGTAGTGGAAGACTCAGTTTAGTTCCTGCTTCAGTAAAACCCTACTCCCCCCCTTTACCTCATGTGGTCTTTGAGACACATGGTTGACACAGTCTGTCTCGAACCAATTAGAGCCACCCAAACTAGTCCCGTAACCTTCGGCTATAATATCACTTGTTGGAAATGCGGTGTCATTCAAACCGGAATTGGTCCATGAGATGCGATATTGGACCGACTCATATGCCTTGAAAGGAAATTTCATGTAAGATTGTATCAATTCCAATTATCTATACCTCATGATCACATCTCCTATCTGAGATGGGATTAAATTACCAACTCCATTGTCACCCTCCTTTGAGAGCTCAACCGAAAATTAAGATACAATTCAACATAAACATGGTTGTATGTACATTCCTTGCAATATCTAACTGTTACACAGAAAATGTCAAACTGCATTCAGTGACATCATAAATTATAATTTATAAGTTTCTCGGAAGGTCCACGGAACTGCATCCTTACTCACCCGGTCCATGCACATTACACATAGGAGGTTGCAAAGGAAGTTTATCTTGATTTGCACCCTCCATTTCCTTGAGCTTAAGGTGTCCGATCCAATTATCTAATCTCATAGATCTAAACAAGAGAAAAAGTAAGTTTAGCAAGGATAAAAAAAATTGTACTTCTTTATAGTTAATATTTAGGCTAAATTACAACTTGATACCCTCAACTATCACTTTTTTTTAACTTGATGCCCTCAACTTTTATATGTACTAACTTAATATCCTATCTTCCTCTCCCCCCCTCCCTCGGCCGTCGCCGCTACTCCCCTCCCCTCGCCGCCCCCTGCCCCGCGTCCGCCATCGCTGCCACCCATAGTTTCGGGGTTGGGGGGAGAAGAAAAGAGACAATTTGGTCCATTTTTTTTTTTTTTCCAGGGTATCAATTTAGTACCTATAAAAGTTGAGGGTATCAAGTTGAAAAACAGTGATAGTTGAGGGTATCAAGTTGTAATTTAGCATAATATTTAATAAAAATTTACCAGAACGACAACTTTTTAGTATTACACACACACACACACACACAATGTGATTGAGTTAATTCTTCATATATATATATATATATATATATATATATATATATATATATAGAATTAACTCAATCACATTTTTTGTACGGGTCGGTGCAACGCTTTGTGCATACTGCATTGTGGGCCCAAACGCAACGCTGGAGACTTTTTGTACATAGTGCATTGTATGCCTTTGGATCCACTGTCCCCCTTCAGTTCAATTGCACTATTGCATACACTGTATGTAGAACTCTTGCACATCTGACAGGTTGGGTAATATAATGTATTGGATCCCATATTAAAACTCAGGTGATTTCTGAAATATGCTTCATTCAGCTACCACATATAGATTATAAGTTTCTTACACATGCATGTAGATTAAATTTCCACTGAGGTTTAGGCCCAAAGTGAATGATATAATTTTACTACTAATCATGCTCGAGGCCCAAAGGAGAAGCAAGAGAATGACAGACACAAGGCTGCTAACAATGATGACTCTTGTATGTTCTCTTGACTCCCAGGCAACTTATATGCAGGGCCGTTTCTGAACATATGCAAGCTATGCGATCGTGCAGAGTCCCAAAAATCGGTAGACACCAATTTTTTTGACCTCCGTATATGTTACTTATGTAAAATCTACATGTTTTTTTTTGACTCTAAAAATCTACATGTTTTAGATTTAGGCATATCTGTTTTGTTAGATGTTGCAATAACATGACCATTAGAATGTCAAAAAAAAAAAAAAAAAAAAAAAATCCTTTTTTGAGTGGCTTAAAAAGGGCCTTTTTTTTAATATTTGTACACATTAGATACTGCAGTAACATCATATATAATTTGAATGGTTAACAGTGTTAAACATATGTTTAGTGATTGTCTAACTAAAGAAGCATTGTCAACGAGAATCCAATAGAAGTATGAATTCTCTAAACCTATGAATCATTGACTTATTTCTCTTTCAGGTATATATTGAAATAACTGATCTTCCCACAATTAAGTTTCTAAACGTAGGTAGCCGGATGCGCGACGGAGAGAGTCAGCCTACCGCTTAAGCCGTCTAGACGGTTGATACATTTTGGACATTTTTTACCATTTTACTACTGTTTTTGCATAATATGCATATTTTAAGGGTGTTTCATGCATAACTAAGTTGTAGAACGAAGATTTATGGAGTTTTATAATTGTAGAAGTAAACCATAGGCCAATAATGGTTGCAAAATCTTTTGGCCGAAATATCTTGTTAGGGATTGCTCCGCCTAGACGTCCGTATCCACCTCCGCTTATGCCGCCAAACCTCCGTTAGCGATCTATTCTACTGCCTACCTAAAAGTGGCGCGGGAAGAGACTGCCTACCGCATAGGTGCCGCCTAGACGACCGTCTCAACCGTCGTTTAGAACACTGCTCACAATACATATCTTCATCATGGTCACTGGTTTCATGAGAAAATAATTCTATAAAACTTCAAGAACTTTCTTAGCGATGCCAAATTAAATCTATTTTAACATTTATGTATTGTGTACACACACAAGGTAAATTACACTGCCCTATCGGAAAGAAACCTTATCTTATGTGTTCACTCACACAAACCCCAAATGATCACAGGTAATTAAAGTCACCACGAGGTATGCACATATTGTGAAGAATTATTTTCCACTGATTTTTTTTTTTTTTAAACCAGTTCAATTATCTCGTATATGCTCCTGTAACCGCAATTTTTATTCCCACATTGAAAAAAAAATCCTCTATCCTTGTTCCTCGTGTAAGATACACGAGAAATAGTTTTAATAAAAATCATAGTTTGCAGTATCGGCTGATATCGATCCGATACGGCCGATTCTGATACACTTTGGCATGTCCCGATTCGATACCGACGAAGAAAATTTATTTATCGCAGGTAAAGCCAATCATTAAGAGTGACATGTTATTTTATTCAATTTCAAAACTATTAAGAACCAACACATAAAATGCTTAAAATTATGCATAAATGTATAAAATATTTTTTTTCCTAAAATTTTACTAATTATTTTTTTCGATACCCAAAAAAAACCGATACTCCAAACAGAAACTGTCTACCGTCGATATTGATCCTAGGAAAGGTCCGTACTGATTCCGATTTCGATATCGATACTGCGAACCTTGATAGAAACTACTCTAATTATGTTGAGTGAAAACCTCGATCAATGGATCAATGGGCCAATCAAGTTCCTAAGCTGACGACTCCATCAAACTAATCCATGATCTTTCAGCATGAAACACCTGGTTTCTGCACTACTCATCATGGGTCTGTTGGAAGTACTGCACATTGTTGCTCACCAATTGCCTCTTTTCTGTATTTTGTACTGATGCTTCAAAACCTCTACTCAAAGCATGAATTACTTTCTATATTTTTATTTTTGAGGGTCGAATCCTTGGCATTTAATATCAATGCAGCATATTAGAACATAGCGTCTATTGTGCTTTCCCTTGAGAGTTGAGACATTATGTGTTAATTTATTATTAGTTTTTTTTTTTTTTTTTTTTTTTTTTAAATTTTAGGAGTCAAGATACATAGACCTAGTGAAAATGGAAGTTCCTCAAGCAGGAATAGCTCACTGTAATAAATGGGGGCAACAAGTCAATTAATTTTGCTTTGGAGCGTCCATAATGGGAGAGGTCTCAAGTACTAAATTTTAATTTTAGTCAGAATTTGTAGCACTTGAAAGCTGCAGTGGGCACTTGTCTATACTGAAAAATTACTAAAAGGTTAAAAGACGCAACTTCTCTACATTAACTTCTGGGCCCACAAACATTAACCTTTTTTTACAAAATGGAAAAAAAAGAAGAAGAGGAAAAGAGGGAATCGTACTAAACATGAAATGAAAATAAAGAGAAAAAAGAGGGAGAAAATAGAAGGTTAATTCGGAGTATTTATTTGGAGTGTACCATTGTGTGCCAATATCAATAAGACACTCCAAATATAGTAATTTACACAATTTTTAATAATTTGGAGTACGTATTTGAAGTGTCTCCACTGTTGATGCTCTTACATGACTTAAGGCTACAATCGTCCACTACATAATGATTGGAGTAAAGAGTTGAAGTTCCATGGGAGCATTTCCATCAATTATGTAAATAATCTCAATTTTGTGTATATTTTGTTATAAAAAATGTGTATATTTTGACTACATTAATTATATGTATGTATTTTAAAGTTAAACTTTGGTAATTTAACAATTAGTCCAACTTTGGACCCAATTAAAAAAATAATAATTGTATGTATAAAAATTATGTTTTTAACTATAATTTAACCACTCCCAACTTTTGTCCGGCATAGAATTACTCCAATCGAACAAATTGATTATCATTTCGGTTATGGCTAATTTTGGTTTGCTTTTGGTTTTAAATTTTAGAAATTCGATTTATTCGGTTTTGACTATTTCGATTTGGTTGAAACCGAATAAACTAAGCGCTCACCCCTAGATAATCCACTTCATCACTGTCATCTCTTGACGCGATAGACTACTCTTAGATGGACCTTATCACGCACTGCTTTTGTTGAGATACCAGGTTTTGCCCTTTTATTCAAAGAGAGCTATGGAAAAAAAAATGTTTGTGTAAACAAAAGCAAAATTTGAGAGGGGTGGAAATCAAAGATTATTATGCCCATATTTTGATACTACTTCTGATTAGCTTCTTATCTTATTTTAAGTACTTTGAAATTTGGGCGAGCATTATTCGATTTTGGATCGAAAACTGAACTGAATAACAGATCCTATTTGGTTTGAAAAAAACTCGGTACAGATTCGGTTTTGCAAATTTTTTATTCGATTTCGGTGTAAAAGTGAAAATCGAATAAGACTTATACAATTATATAAGACCATCTCTAATGGGGGTTTCTATCTTCTCTATTTCTATGAAAGAAATCCACTTTAGAAAAAACTTCTCCCAATGATAGTTTCTATCACCATTTCTATCCTAGGTGGCAATGATGTAGGATATAAACTTTCTAGGAGGGTTTCTAAATTCTCCTATCTCTCATGACAATTATTATTGGGTCCCACACCATTAAATTGGTCCTTTTACTATTTGACATATATGATATAAATGGAGAACCATTGGTGAGCATTTTTTGTATGTGTACAATTTCTATGTAGAAATTTTTTCAACTAGGATATAAATCTCCTTAAAGTACAATGCCAAGTAGGATAAGAACTCAATTTTAGAAATCACCATTGGAGATGATCTAAATACACAACAATTCCATACATATTTTATTATTAAAAAAATATATTTTGTGCACATTTTAAAACTGATTCTATGTATGTGTTTTGAAGCCTAACTTTGATAATTTAATAACTAGTCCAATTTTGAGCACAATTTTAAATACAATAAATATGTATATAAAGTATAATTTTTAATCTAATTTAACTACAATCTAAACTTTGGACCCTACAAATTAAACAGTAAAAAATAGTAAAAAATAGTCCAACCGAACAAATCAAATAAATAGAATAATTTATCTAATTCAATTTCAATTTTAAATTTTTAGAATTTTCATTTATTATATTTTGATTATTTCACGCTCACCTCTACTTTGAAACCAAACCCTCTCCTCTTTTATTTTTTTCCCTTCCCAAAACTTGAAACCAAGCCCTCCCACACACACACACACACACAATCAGCGCTTCCGCCTCCCCCGTGCGGCCGCGCGTCCTTTCCTCCGGTCGCGCACTTCCTCCTCTTCCTTGGCCGGCCGCCGGCCGCCGACCAAGAGCAGCACACCAGCTATTATTAGGGAAAAAAGTAAATAAAAATTACATCTTTTCTCCAAACCCTAAAAAAAACCGCTTCCTCACGTTCTACCCCCTCTCTCCACAGTACACGGACGCACTAAATTAAACTGGCATCCAAAATAAAAATATTACACTCCGTGTTTGTTGGTCAATTATTGCAAATTTTGTAGATTTTCATAATTTTTTTTTTTCCTTTTCTTTCTTCTTTCACTTTTGTTGTCAATACAGAGCAAAGAAGATGACCCTCGATTCAGAGCCTACTGATGATTTTCCGTCCTCATCGGACACCGCCGCCACCGGTGAGTTTGCACTGCTGCTGCCTCTCCTAATCCTTATTTCTCAATTACTTTGGCAATTTGGTATATGTATACGTAGTTATTAATTTAAATAACAATAATCGTACATTTGCAGAAAGAAACCCGGGAAAGTTTCGTCCGAAACCGCGTGGCGGTAACACCTTAACGGCGCCAGTCGCCTCATCTTCCAGCCCACCTGCTGCTCCTGGTAAGCTTTCTCGACAAAGTCGGATTCTTTTTTTACTCTTTGGACCGCGTTATATACAAGTCGTGAAGACATTCGTATAATTCAAGAATTCGTATGTCAATCAGAATCCAGAAATGCGGAGGAGGAGGTGTTGGCGGTCGACCGAGGCAGTTCACTCGAGGTAAGGATGCTTCAGAGTTAGTTTCTGTTCTGCTTCATTTTGGACGTCGTGTTGTTGCTTGGCTAACTATTTTTTTTTTCAGGATGCATTTATTGTCTGCGGTATGGATCTCCTTGGTGAAGATGTTCAGCCTGCGTCGACAACCGGTACAGTCCCGCTGCTTACGTTTAGTTCTCTTCTGCCATGTTCGTTGGTTAATGTGGTAAATTTGGCAGCAGCCACTGTTGGTAGATTTCAACCGAAGGCCAAACTGAAGCCCAAAGCCAAGAAAGCAGTAGCACGTCCCGCTGCTGCTGTTACTGGAGTTACAGAATCCATCGGTGTTCCTATGCCAGACTCTAGCAACTCTGCACCGGATGTTGGTTCCTTTGAATCGAATGTAACGCAAGACCCACTTCATACAATGGGAGAACCGTTTCTCCACACAAAGCTACCGCAGGATGGAGTTCATATTTCTGAGGGCCACACAAGTTTGCAAGGTGATTCCGAGATGCCAACGACAGAGGTGAAATAAGCTATTACCTTTCAGTTTATGATTTTAAATTTCACCGGAACTTATATTGGTATCCGTGCTATATCAGACAACAACCACCCTTGATGGGATGGAGGTCTTTGAAGATACTGTCTTTCAGCCGACTTCTACCTCTGGTACGTCTGGATTACAACTTGTGAACCTCTATATAATTTGGTACATGAAACAAGTAGTTTGGTTTCTATATGTGGCATTATCAGGTTCTTGAGTTCTTAAAATATGTTAAATTGCAATGTATGCTAAATTGGGACCATGGATAGAAACACCACCTTTGCTTTTTCTTTTTGAGTGTTGTTTTTGATAGGTTTTTTTTTCTTTTCTTTTTGTTCTCATTTGGAGTGTTCAAGTTTTGTATTTCTTACTTATTATTTGATTAAAGGTATCATTTGACTTCAAATATGTAGACCGACTGGTACAACAACTGAAAGAATTTATCTTTGGTAATTATAGAACAACACCATGTGCACTTATTCATCTATTTTGATTCCGTTAAGACCCAGTAGGCCTAGGAGTCAATAATTCTGTTATGTATATTCACTTCAGCATGATCTACACAATGTAAATTTCTAGAAAATCATAGATGTATTTGGATTCTTATTAGGTGTATAAGTTGGTTGCTGGGTTTGAGTAGAACCTACCTAATTGAACTTGAGTCTGTTTTTAGATTGCTTCCGATAGATTCATTAGGTGTCGGGGTTCAATTTTTGGGTGCAATGTAGTCGTGTTCTTGATGGGTTAATCTCTAAAATTTTAATTTCGTCATAAAAGATGTTCTGTATTGGGTCCAAAAGTGTTGGCTGATTGGTTCGTTTTCTTTTTAGGTGTGGAATATGGATCATAGTCTTGATTTCAGATAACGGTCTACCGGACTCTGCTTTCACCCCTTGTTGTTGGCAACATTATAAATCTTTTTAACAGTTTCATTTGTACGGCTTTGTTGACTTACCATACAAGTATACAAAGCCATTTCTGTTATTTGAGTGGATAGAAGGTTTAGAATCTAATAAGTTCAAATTAGGACAGCAATGAAGTATTATGAATTGCAGCTCTAGCACAGTTCAAGAACTGTGGGAGTAGTTCTTGGACGACTAATAGATGCTAAATGTGAGTTTATGCTATTTAGATCAGCTGTTATCATGCCAAAGAGGTTGAGAAGCTTGTTGTTCATAGAATTAAATGATCACTATTGAAGGTTAATGCAATTGTGATTATATGGTACCTATGTAGTTAAAAGGAACATTCTATAAGACAATAATAAGAGTCGTGCTTTTTATATGGGAATGTTGGGCAAGAGACATTTTCCAAAAAAGGTGAGCCCAAAATGCTGAGATGGATGAGCTGCAATGCGTTGAAAGATAGGAGATGAGTGTATTCCTGGGAGTTGCAGGATGTTCCAGTTCAGATAAGATGAGAATTGTTTTAGGTTGTTTGGACATGTGCAATGTTTACCGATAAATCACTTATGAGTAACATAAATACTATTTAAAGCTAGAAGTAGGGTGGTGCCTATTGAGACTCTGAAAAATGACGTGATATTTTGCAAATGTCAGAGAACAGAGCAAAATGGAAGGGAAGGATTGAATCAACCAATCTATATATATTTTTTTTTTGGACAAAGGCTTTATTTGGTTGCGTTTTATCACTTTGCTTGCGTGACATTAGTTTGTGGTAAAAATCTCTTTTATACTTGACAGATCAATCTTTTATACTTGACATGTGCAATGTTTACCAATAAATGCCACCACTTATAAGTGACAAAAAGGAGCTGCTAGAAGTAGGGTTGAGCCTAACAAAATTGGATTGAGTCTCTGAAAAAGGACATGGTATTTTGCTATTGTTAGATAACAGAGCAAAATGGAAGAAAATGATTCAAGTTACTGTCCTAATTTTTTTTTTTTTTGGATATAGGCTTTATTTTTGTGTATATTATCACTTGCTTCTGTGACATTAGTTGCATGGTAAAATTCTCTTTTATACTTGACAGGTCAATCTGTTGTTGGGTTCCAATCCGAGCTCAGTGGCAAGGCTACGGATACACAGCCCGGTACCTCTGTTAGTAACCATGGCGCTACAGACGCCTCCTCAGAATGGGATTTCCCGATGGACAATGAACCCTTGGAGGATCATGGTCTTTGCTTTGCTGGTGATACATCTAAGTGGTCCACTGATGCCATGCCCACTAACTTGGGACAGCAGGCACCGGGAAACGATGTAAGTACTATTTAGCTATTTTAGTTGCATACAGCCTACATCTTCTTTTTTTCTTTTTTTTGCAGATTTTGTGGCCTATGAAAGTATTTATCCATAATTATATCAGTGTGAAATGCAAATAAATGCAAATTTTGTTTACTAATGAATTCGATGTCAGAACATTGAAGAACAAACTACACATATCACAGACAAAAATGCAACTGAAGCTGTTGAAAATCACGAATCTAGTAGATTATCAATGAAGCTTAGGAAGAGAAAAAATGCCAGTACTCCTGAAAAACATGATGGTGGAGCCAGCGAAGATTGGGATGTTGGAAGCCCTGACATCTCACAGATGGATGGAGATCATAATGATGATGAGTGTAGGGATGAAGATATGACCAAGCAAAAGAGGACGTCAAGAAAATCAAAGGAGCAGAAGGCTGACAACCAGAAAAAAGTTCGAAGGCGTAAGAAGGCCGCTGAAGATACTGATTCTACTCAACAGGCACCGCCCAAAAAGAAGTTTCCCCATGGGACTCGACGAAGAAGGCAGGGTATGTTCATTATCTATACGTCTGAATTCTAGAATCAGCAAGCAGGCATGCCTGGAAATACTAACAAATTTTAGTTTGACAATTTAACAATTATTATTCTTCTAGTGGACAAGGCTTTGTTGGAAATGCCTGAAGAAGAAATTGACCCAAGGCAGCTCAAGATAAAGGACCTGATTATGCTTGCAGAGGCTAAGGAGCGAATTTCAGTAAGCTACTTTTTTGGCTGTCATAAATTTCCTCCTAACTACGATACTAATTGACTTGAGTTTTTAATACTCTTCCATTTTGCAGAGCAAACAAGCTCCAACTTTGGCAACCGATCAAGGGTATGAATTTTCTTTAGAAAATCCTAGTAAGTACTAAATATGTGTAGAGAAGGGCCCTTTAGGAAAGTATTAACTGTTTAGTTGAATCGTACTCATCAGAATGCTGGTATGTGGTTACTAGCATGTTTGCCACTAGTTGCAACATAAAGCCTTCTTATAGAGAAATCATATCAGTTTTCAATGTACTAGTACACAGGTAACTCACAGGTAAACAGCTAAGTCGAGAAATTCATTTATAGACTGCATGTGCAACTTAGGTTATAGCTAATCCAGGTCCAACCTGATTTATGCACCCACCCAATTAGATGTGGAAACTAATCAACAATTTGAATCAATTGAGATTTGGATGTGTCAAGTCTTTATATAGATTTGACATGATGAAATTGTTGCTCCCATGAGTAATGTGGAATTTTTATTTCTTAAAATAATAATGAACTAGCTATTGGTTCATGTGATTAGGATCACGATTTATCAAGATATGGCATAATTAGGAATGTACCTACGTGCTATTTTAATTATTTGAACTTTAGGTCTAGTTGGGCTTGGTGTAAGGGTAAGATATTCAATATGGGCATTAAGTATAAAAAATTTCTCGATTTACATTGCAAAACTTGGACGAAAGCAGGTTCAGTTTCTGAGTTAACTTACAATGAAGCCTCTAGCAAAAGTCAGGTTGACATTTGGTTTTACAAACTTTAGCCTAGTTACATACCTATAGACATTGAAGATTGACCTTAATTTTTTTTTATTAATGCAGAATTTCTGTTCAGTAATGTAAATTTTTATTTGCAGAAAGGAGGATTCCTTTCAATATAATTTTGATGATGAAGAGCAAGATCCTGAATCCGATAATGATTATGAAGCACATCGCCGTTCGCTACAGAACACAACAAAATTGAACTACCATACGTACATGAATAGGCCAAAATCAGGGAGATGGTCAAAATTAGAGACCGAGGAGTTCTACGAAGTATTTTTTGATTCAACCATGTGTTATTTCTTTTTCAACTTTCCATTTTTGTCCAGATGGATGACTAAAGGATTGCATACCTACTTATTTAGGAATTTCAGAAATCTAATCAAATGAATCCTTTTTTACGTTGTGTTTAACAGACAAGATAGTGTTTAGATTTCTAATTCATTTTCTGATTAAAATGGTTCAGGCTATTCGTCAGTTTGGAACAAACTTTGAGATGATACAACAATTATTTCCTAATAGAACACGCCATCAAGTGAAATTGAAGTATAAGAACGAGGAAAAGAAAAATCCTTTGCTTCTTGGTGATGCTATACTAAAGCGCTCCAGCGGTGAGCTTTATCTTTCTTGCTGTTTCACATTCTAATTTTTCCTTACCTTCAGGCACCTGAATTTAAATACTAGGACAATATTTTATACAATATTCCAATATTTGTATACATTAGTAACCACTTTGTCCTTGTTACTTTTATCACATGATATTTTTCTTACTTGTCCTCTTTTTTCTTACCTAATAAACTTGTCAACCAATTGCATTATGCTGTGTTGCAATAGTTATGAAAATATACTGGTAATGTAAACTGAGGAAGCATGAAGGCCAAAGTAAGAAGTCTTTGGTTTCCTTCCAAATTCTAGCCCAATGTATGAGCTAGCATCTACCATGATTATGTTCGTACTGTCATAACCTAAGATTTAGAAGATACATCAGTTATATCTACCCTGTGCATACTCAACCTAATAAGAAGTATTAGGTGAACATGTTATGTCTGGCAAAAACAAATGGTACCTTTTGTCCAAGGGATTAACTCGCATATGCATATGCATCCCATCTACAAATTTCTACCTTTTTTTCTCCGACAATCTTATTTCCATGACGAGATACTATGTAATGACAACCCATTGCTCCCACATTGTCCTCTAATGTGTTGATATTGGACCGAAAGCCCGATAGATTGGTAAGCCATCTTCATGTAAATAAGTAGAAATCACCATGAGAGTCACATACTTAATATGTTTCCAATTTCACTAGCATGAACATTAGGTTTCAGCAATAAGATGAGCTACATCACACTAACAAGTGTTTACATCTGGATTGCAAATAAATACTATGATATCTTGAATGTTTCCCAAAGGTTCAGCTTCCATATATATCTTGTTTTTCATTCACATTTTTTTTCTTCTTCTGTGGGATGTGGTACCATTTTCACTGACTGTCCCAAGCATGGATAATTTTAACTCCATCTGTTTTGTGCTTAATTTTCTAATTTCACTACCAGTCCCAGGCCTGAATAAAGCATGGTTGCATTATGTAGCCGACATCCATGGTAGCACATTGTCGGATCTCTATGAATTAAATCCTTACAGAATTGCAAAATTAAGAGAGGATAAAATGAGTATATTCGTGGAAAGTTAGATGTGGCACCAATCGAGGAGAAGATGAGAGACAATCGTCTTAGGTGGTTTGGACATGTGTAACGTAGATCAATTGATCCTCCAGTAAGGAGTAAGGAGCGGCAATATAGTAGTTAATTGAGCCGCTAGAACTAGAGCCAAGTGGTTGGCCTAAGCAAACATGGATTAAAGTTTTAAATAAGGATATGTTTTTTGCTAGTATTACATAGGATATGGCCCTTAAGAGAGGCAAATGGTAGAACAAGATTCAAACCATCGAACCAAATTTTTTGGGATAAAGGCTCTTATTTTGTTGTTGTTGGATGCCGTACCATTTGATAATTGGCTTAAACTTTACCCTGAGATGAATGCCCCTATAGCAAATTTTATAATTCCCCTTGTCTGGACTATTTGTTGTGTAGAGACTTTGAAGGCTTTGTCCTTTGTTGCATGAGTTTAAATGGCTTAACCACTAAGAGAGGCTGTTTTTCTGCTTTAGTTTTTTTTGTTGAGAAATCTGCATAACTCTTAAAGAATATACACTATTTTGATGGGTGGCTGTAGCAGATGTTATTCGTAGCAGATGGGGTACTATGTGTACAATTTTTTTTGAAGAGCCTTCGTCCCAAAGTTGAGCCTTTGTCTAAATTCAAAAACTTGACCCCCAAAAACCTTTTCATAGAAGATTCATAAAGTTTTATTTGTAGCAGAAGGATTACATAAGGTTTATGAATCTCATAATTTAATTTCATATAGTTCTCTGCGTCATATCCAATAATGGTGTGCTATGTATCCCTGAAGTCCTAAGAAGTTCTCTGGTATATCTGTGGAGTTTCTCATTGGTATTCAGAAGTTCAGGTAGTCGTATTTTTAGACCTTGGTATTGTGTCCTCTAAAAGCTAGTTCCAAGAAGGTTCTTGTTTCCTGTCCATTCACTTTGGTGGCATTTCATTGAGATTGGGTTTCCCATGTGTTCTTATTTGGGGATTGTTTAAGCGTATATCATGATAGTCCACATCCATCCTCAAGAAAATGTATAAAACTAGAACAACCTTATCATTGAACATATCGGAGGTATAGGTGAAGACTGAGAACACTTAAAAGGTACACACATGAACAACGAAAAGCTCCTTGTTAAGGTTTGTTTATTTCATTTTTGTTGGGTGGCTTAGAAATAGCGAGACATCTTTGTGGACCTTAAAGACGAGGACTTACAAAGGCTTCTCGTTGTTCTCATAGCTTGTGATATCGGTGGATACCAACCGATACCGAGGTTGGGGGTCACTTTTCCGGTCAATTCGGTAGAGAAAAATTGAACAAAAAAGGTAGAAGAATGCAAAAATAGTGTCAACACAATTTACCCTTTGTCGAAGTTGTATATCTATAAATTCACACATCCATCCATATTAATATTAGTGTTCAAGTTAGAACTATTTATTGCGGTTGCACTATGTCTAAGTGTAAGTAATAATATCTATGCCAAGTGGAATATTATTCCATTTAAAACTAACAAAAAATAACGTAGACTATATAAAGTTGTCTAAATGTATCAAATATTCTTCTAGTTTATTAAAGTACTTATCAATTTTGGCTTTCCAAAACGAAGAGTCCGATACCGAAACCGTCAATACCGATACTCATAGGAAAGGCCCGAAACCGATTCCGAAACCGATACTTCGTACATGGGTTCATAATCATTGCCGTAATATGAATTTCTGTAGAACTCATTAGGCCTTAGTTAAACTTGAACAATACTAATCCAGAAAGCTTTTTTAGTTGCATAAATTGTTTGCTTTAATAGGAAGGATTGAAGAACAATTCACATGGCTTAGGTTTTTAGGTTGCCTAATCATTGTGGTTCTCACGGTTGTACCTTTAGTCCAAAGTTTTAGCTTAACTATTATTCCAAGTAATCTTGTTGCAAGCATGTCATCAACATCATTCTTATAATGATCTAGCCTTTCTTAACCAAAATGGTTCAGCTCTAGGTTGGGACCCATGGAAGCATTGGCTGTGAAATGCAAAGTACATTTTAAACTGAAAACATCTGAATGTTTCATTATAGCAGACACTTAAAGTTATGCCTTTGTTTTGTTTTTTACAGATGACAATTCATGTTACAAAAGGTTGATCGAGCAGCTACAAACTCAGGCAGAGGAGAACTCCCAGCAAGAGGAAAATGGTGACCCTACAACCTTCTCTCAGGATGCAGCTGATGGAAATGAGGTCCTCCATACTATTTTACTCCTTGAATTTATTTCTTTAATTTCTCAGTCATGAACTGTTTATAAGTTGAAATGCAACATTTAGTACTCCTTTTTTCACATTAGGGGCTATTTGGTTGCAGGAATTAGTATTCCAGGAATATCAATTATAATTGGAGTTGTCGTTTGGTTGGTAGGAATTTGAGTACCACAATTTCACTGATAATTTGAATTGGTTCTTTCTTTACAGAAGTAGCGAGAACTAAAATTCTCTGAAAATGTGAAAGTAAATTTGTGAGGCTCATTTGATCATTTGATGTTACTTCTGGAAATGTAAAAAAAAAACCCGTTGGTGAATCAGCCAACTAGAGGTAGAACAATTTCAAGATTTGCAATCTATCCATTGTAATTTTACATGGGATTTCAATTCCTTGCAACCCAATAGACCAACAACTACAACAAAGCCTTTATTCCAAAATATTGGGGTCGGGTGCAACCAAATAGACCCTTACATTAGGAACTGCAAAGTGAAAGTTCATATTCATTTTTACAGAAATTTGTTTTACGTAACCACTAGCCAAAGTACAAGAAACTCTGAAGAAAAGCATTTTTTCGAGAAACCAATATCCATCCCTCAGTGTGAAATTAACTAACTTCCTGAGGCTTTTTCTCAGGAAGCCTGTCTACGTTTTGCAATCGAGCTGGGTCGAGCTTGACATTTTAAAGTTCGGCTTGTTTATGGCTTCAAACTATTGAACCTAGCTTGAAGTCCATCTTGAAATTATTGAGTCAGACTTAAAATTATCCTGCTGAGCTTGAGCTTGACTAGGGTTGCGAGTGTATTTTATATGCATGGAAGGAAAAGTCCATTAGGCTGTTGGTTGGGTTTGTTTTGTATCAGCGCTATCAATATTAGCTTTAGTTTTGGACAGTGCGTCTATCCATAATGACGTATAAACATATAAAACTTGAGTTGAGCTGTGTTGACTACTAGTCTTGCTTTGCTAGTCGAGCTTGTTTGCGAGCTCACTCGCCGAGCTTCTCATCTTCAATCTCAACTCCAGTCATGCCGAGTTGAGCTTCTATCAAGCCGGAGTCGAGTCAGGCCGAGTTGAGCTCCTATCGAGCCAGAGTAGATTGAGATTGCAAGCTGTTCTGTTCATTTCCAGCCCTAAACTACTCAATCCCTAATGGTATTCTAATCTACAATCTGCTTTCTGCTGTTTTCTCTTGTGACATCCAGGAATGGGGAGCTGAACCTGAGAAAAAAACTCGGGATGGCTTTGAAGGCGAGAAGGGCAATACTTCAAAGCATGATGATGATGATTGGGATCAGGATGATCCGAATGCTTCAAATTTCAATGGATATGAAGATTCAAATTGGGATTTTGATGCTTCTCCAGAGAAGTACTCTGCACAAGAAGCAAATGGTTCACGAAATGCAGCTAGTGGAAATGAGGTTTTTCTCTAAACTACTATTTTTTACTTGAAATCCCTTTATTCAAAATTTTCCACCAAAATAATCTTTGCTGTTAGAAATCTGTATGTAAAGAAGAAATGAACAATAGCTTCTTTTTTCCAAGAAAAGGGAATAGTTTTTGGCATAAATATTTATTTATTAATATCATTTGAAAAGCTAAAGTAAGGAAGCCAATTCTTTTTCATACTAGAGAAATTTGCAAATATGTTTTCTGTTTCCTGAATTTTTTTTTCACATAAAGAACATAACATCTAACAGTCATCTAATAAACTTGTGCAGAAGGCTACTGCAAATAATGACGATTGGGATGATGATACTACTGCAAATAATGACGATTGGAACAAGGACGACCAAAATGCTTCAAATTACGACGGATATCAAGAAGATGATGATCATTGGGATGGGTTTTGAGTGGGCTTCCAATTTTCTCCGGGATGTATTTGATTTTATCCTCGGGGAAAAAATATAGCTCTTGAAGCTCACTTTTATTTCCGGTCCGTGGTTGTTGAGCCTTCCTAAAGAATTTTATGACAATTCTTATTTATCTATTTACTGTTTGTGTTTCAATTTTGTTTGGGTCCTGGGAAAATGTTAAGTCTACAACCTTCTTACAACCTCTCTTTACACATGGTCCCATCGGGTCCCACCTCCCCTCTCATCCCCTGCTATATGGGTTCCACCCGACTCTACTACTTTCCCTCCTCTCCAATCGAAGTCTGACACGTGGTTGTAAAAGAATTGTAAGCATTTGGTTGTAGGCATGGCAAAGCTTTTGGCCTGTGGTTGTGGGTTGCAAGATTTGCAGGCTACCCCCAATTTCACACAACAAATCAGGTTTTTTTTTTTTTGGGATAAGTTATGGTGATTCCAAGTTGATTAGGTTTCCAAATAGGAAATTCTGTGCGGATTTTGTGAATAAACTGAGAGAGAAAACTGTTGAGAATGATGTTGTAACTACAGACAACCAACTGTTATTATTTTTGTCTTGTATGTAGATTTCAATAATAAATTAGTTTCTATTAGTTTTCTTCAGGAAATATAATTTACTGAGATGGTTAATTTTTCTGTTGTAGATAGATCATAAATGTCCTGGGTTGCTAGTCATTTTTGGACAACACTTTGTGTATGGGTGAAACTAGGGCGGGTTGGATCGGACTTGAGGTCAACCCGAACCCAACCCGATGAATCATAAGCCTACCCCGAGCCCGACCCGACCCGACCCGACCTTGGGTTCAACATATGAAGCCCAAGACAAAGCCCGGAGGATCGGGTTGGACTCGGTTGGGTCGGATCCATCGGGTTTATCGGACTCTAATATAATATTTAAAATAATTTAAAACAAAGGTAATAATTAACACATAATCAAATAGCAATCAAGTCTTTATCATTACAAAATACAAGTTGAAATAAAATTTAAGATAAAGGAATTGAATAGTTTGGGTGGAGAAATTTAGGATTTGAACTTTTTATTTATATATATATATATATATATATATATATATATATAAGTCGGGTTTTGGGTCCTTTGGGTAACCCGACACATGAACCCGAGCCCAACCCGATTTTTGATCGGGTTCAAAAATTTAACCCGAACCCAAGCCCGAACCTGAATATCTTCAACCCTAACCCAACTTATTAACGGGTTTACCTGACCGGGCTCGGGTTTTACCCGCCCGAGTTGCACCCCTAACTTTGTGTGGTATTACTTGGCTTTTTATTTTGGCAAATGTTAAAGGCCACCCCTTTTTACTAAGGGCAACCTATCTACTAAGGGCAACCATGCTTTGTATTTTTTTTACTAACAGCAACCTAAAGTTCATAAGTTTACTAAGGGCCACCAAGAGGACTTTGGAGGAGGACTGCTTCGGGGAGGAGCTCGGCGGCCGACGGACTCGTGCTCGCGCGGAGGAACTGCTTCGGGGAGGAGCTCGGCGGCCGACGGGCTCGTGCTCCCTCCCCCTCCCCTTTGTCAGTTCCTGGCGGGAGAACGGGCAGGAGTTGGTCCGTGGGGATCATGATGAGCGATTCGCTGTCAAGGTAGCCAACATCTTTCAGGCTGCACTCCGCTGATGCCTCGACGAACACGACGCCTTCCCCTGTGCACGCGACGTACGGCCTACCGTCGACAAAATAATCCGGCCGACAACGGGATAGTACGACACAAGCGTCCTGGCTAGCGCTTCTCTTATCGTTCTTGTCGACTCCTGCCCGCGGTCGTACACGTGCACCATGAGAATCCTGTACCGTGCCAAATGGTCGATGAAGGAGGGGGAGATTGCCGGAGGGAGTCGGCTCCGAGGGGACGACGAGGGCTGGAGCCATTTTGGTCATGGTAATTAATTAATATGCTTACTCAAATTAATTTGTTCAAGTAATTAAGCAGTGCATGCTATATTGCTATTTATAACTTAAAAGACATGGACTTATTTGAATGGCATTACATACATGCATGTTCACCATTTTAGTTACATGCGCGTTATAAACACCTCTTTGAACAAATGAGCTGAACAGCAGCAAGAATGGAGCCAGAGAGGGGGCCGCAATGGGAGAAGAGAGCGCAGCTGTGATCAAAGAAGAAGTTTATCGATTGTTTGCTCTATTTTATTACATTTGGTTTTCGCAGGAAAGGCGGACTGCAGGCCTTGTCTGCAGTCCTATCTTCATTTTGGACTGCAGGCAAGTCCTGCAGTCACTGTAGGTAAAAAAAGAAGAAGAGAAAAGATTGTCAATGAGGACTGCAGGCAAGCCATATAGTCCTAGATTGACAGTAGCAGGGTGGCCCTTAGTGTTTTTAAAATGACAAACTTGTAATTTTTTTTAAAGTTTTAAGTTGGTGGTCCTTAGCAAAAAGGGAGGGGGGGGGGGGGGGGGGGGGGGGGGGGGTGGGGGGTGGGGGGTGGGGGGTGGGGTGCGGAGGGGGCTTTAACATTTGCCTTTATTTTCTTTCACTTTCTGATTGAATGGTTGCATTTTAATTTTTTTTTTTAAAAAAAAAAGACCATTGAAGGAAGGGAAGAAAAAAGGTGTATCTATTGAAGTTGTAACACTTCGTCTAGAATTGGTGCTTAGCTTTATTTTTCTTTTTTTTATAAATTAGTGTCTACAACAATTTTTAGGGGTGCAAATCGGGCGGGTTGGGTTGGGCTCGAGTTCAATCCGAGTCCATCCCGATGAATGATAAGCCTAGCCCGATCCAAGCCCAACCCGACCTCGGGTTCAACATATGAAGTCCAAGACCGAGCCCAGAGGAAGCTCGGGTTGGGTCGGGTCCATCAGGTTTATCGGACTCTAATATGATATTTAAAATAATTTTAAATAAGATTGATATTAAACACATAACCAAATAGCAATTAAGCACCAATCATTACACAATACAAATTAACATGAGATTTAGAAGGAGTTTAAGAGTTTGGGTTGAGAAATTTAGGATTTAAATTTTTATTTAAAAAGTATGAAACAATGTATACATAAATATATATAAATTATATGTATGTCGGGTTTCGGGTTCTTTGGGTAACCCGGCACATGAATTCGAGCCCAACCCAATTTTTGATCGGGTTCAAATATTTTAACCCAAACCCAAATCCGAGTCCAAGTATCTTCAACGGTAATCCAACCCATTGGCGGGTTTATCCGACCGGGCTCGGATTTAGCCTGTCCGAGTTGCACCCCTAACAATTCTGATCATCTTATTTCTCATTTTCCTTTCTCTGTTATTCAAAAGCTTAACGGGTTTAGTGCTTAGGTTTCTGCAATTTTAAGAATTGTTTGTAATATACTGGTTTGTTTTAAAGAACAAACTTATGAAATTTTAGTCCCATATTTAAAACTTATCCTCTGCGAAAATGAATAATTGCGCAAACTTTGACGGATGCGTTTAGTTTAATACGTGGGTGGGTCAGAATTGATTCGTATTCTCAACTGTACACTCAAAATTTTCAGGGGAGCGAAGATGTACTTTATTAATGAACATCACATAAAGTTTATATAAAAAATATAAAATAATGTGAGTAGCAAATAACCCATGACCTCTTGAATAAGAGGTACATTACTTAACCTAAGCAACTACTTAAAATAGATAGAGACAAAGTTCAATATAGCTAACATATATATATATATATATATATATATATATATATATATATATATATATATATATATATATAGAGAGAGAGAGAGAGAGAGAGAGAGAGAGAGGCATCCCCGCACTTTTTGCATCCCCAAGTATCCCCCCTACTCACGTCACGTGTCGCATGCTCAGGAGGGAGCACGGGGTGGGCTCGGTGTGGTGCATGAGGGACAGTGGGGGGTGACACGTCCGCGCGCGGTCATCCCCCGCAGGCCAAAAAGGATTTCCGATATAAAAATCGAAAATTCAAGGAAGCGACTGCTCTCTCTCTCTCTGATCCGCCACTGGACCAACCTCTGGTGACTTAACTCTTTAAACTGAATTTCTTAAACGTTCCAATATTTATATCATTTATTGCATCACTATATTTCCATATTGCATAAGAAAAAAAAAAGGAAAATGCCATGCTCATAATCAATTTTGGTTGTAAGTTTTACAACCGTCTACGTGACATCCATTGATTGGGGGAGAGTGGGGACCGAGTGGGACCGGATGGGACTATGTTAGCAGGAGGGTGGGTGTAGATTGTAAGAAAGTTGTAAATATTTGATAGTAAACTTAACATGGTTAACTCCTTGAAAGGGTGCCACAAGTAGAGTTCCCTGTGTCAGTATGGAGTAGTTCCATGATCAAAGAACTACTTCCCCTAACCATGTAACCATGTTTTTCTTGGGCCAAGTCAAAAACTAGGGAGAGCGTCATGATCAAGTTCTTGAACTAAATAACTATACAGGTTGGACTGCTCCCTCCCTCCCTTGGTGTCCTTTGTCACTCCCTTCTCTTTCTCCCTAACACTCATATATATATTCACACAGACTTTTTTGCTCTCATGCGCAGCAGAACAAGTTGGTGGTCTTTCAAAAAGGTCTCTACTTGTGAAGCTGGCTGGTGGTCAAGCTGATCGGTGGGAGCTAGGTTGCGCGCGCATGATAAATGTAGGCCATCCCGTGACCCCGTGCGTGCGTGCTTGCGACGAGCAGATATGTTGTCTCCAAAACTAGTATTTCCATGTCCCTTATTTTTCACATAAATACGACACACATATCGTCCTAAAATTTCAACTTGATATCTTAAACTTTGATATCTTCATCTATTCTATTTTTTTTAAAATTATTATCTTAAACTTTGATATGCATCAACTTACTACCCTAAAAAAAAATAAAAACAAAATTATTCCTGCCTCCCCCCTTCAACTCCCTCTTGTTGCTACCTTCGGACTGCACCACCCCCACCCTCCTCTCTCTTTGCGCGCGCTGTCGCCGCTGCTCGCACGCGGAAAGAGAGAAGGTGGTGGTGTACTGGGAGCGGACATGGACGGTGGTGGTGTAGTCCGGAGGGTGGTGGGGACATCACGAGAACACTATTGCAATTCAAAGTTTAGGATATCAAGTTAAAAATATGTAGTCGTTGGTGATATTAAGTTGTTGCATATCAAAGCTTAGGATATAAAGTTAAAAAGGCTGGACTAGTCGAATGTTTCAATTTGCAATTCAGCCTATCTTCTATTAAATTTTTTTTAAAAAATAATTATGGATATTAAAAGTTATATTTAGGTGAAAGGGGACATCACGAGAACACTTAGTTTTACGGACAACAGATGTGCTCTCGTCAGGACATTTGAACGTTACATTGTCACCATGGTGACGTCATTCCACGCCCGTGCTGATTAGCCCATTTCCATTATCCTTATCCTTGGGACAAATAACTGATGCCTAATTGAAAATTACAATATAAATTAAAGCGTAAAGCGCAAACGAACAAAACCAACAATTTTTTTGACAAGCACAAGCACAAGCATATATAGAATTTGTAGGAACGATGGTGTGACACCTTGTATAAAGTAGAAGATCACAAGTTGATTACTGTCGTGGTTGGTCTTATGTAATCAGATTACAGACAGAAATTAGAAATTGAAAACCTACAACAAATAAATACTGGAAATAGAAATGGATTCTCCTCCTCTCAATCGTAGTTGCTACAACGAAATAGAACCAGTACAATAGAAGGAGATGAACAGAATAAAGCTTTTATTGTTTGCGGTAATGATGATCATCGTTGTTCAAAGCAAGATTCGTCCTCTTTCGACGATCTGCTTCCAAGAACTAGCAAATTCGAAAGATATTTGAACTTCTGGAACGCTCCCTTGCAAACTCTGTAAAGAGCTCGTACGGAGATGAACTCCTAGCAACAAAATTTAGTTGAAAGGTGGCGGCTGCTAAAAATCTTGAAGGTAGCAGGATATCTCTTTCTATCGTATTGTATCACCAAAAATGGAGCAAAAAAGAGACTATATTTGAAGAGGTGAAATTCCAAAATCCTAATCCAGTCACCGTCCACGCTCTCAAAAGATTAGAATCAGTTTAAAACGGAATCCCAAAAGATAAGGAGAGCGCGGTTTAAACTGATTATCCACTAAATCTGTCCACTGAGTGCAATTCGTACAGCCGCACAGATCTCGTAGTAGACGTAGCCACGCAAATCAGGCAAACCCGCACAACCGCACAAATTTGCTCAATCACGACATCACGCAAATAAGTGCTAATGTGCGCAAATCAACGCACCTGCGCACAAATTAGTGCACCACTGCACTACGTACGCAAATGCATAAGTGCAACAATTACGTCATAACTCGCACAAGAGCGCACTATTGCGCAAAAGCACCCAATACATACGTGCGAAGTGCAAAGTGTAGTATCATAGCGCCAATTTGTGCCATTCGTCTGAGTTGCTAAGTCCCTACTAAGGATATTTCCCAAAGTGAGTGACAAAATTATAAATGTTTCTTGAGGATTTAAACTTTGTCCTTCGAGAAAAACACCATACCACAACAACCATCTGGACCATCACACTCCATTTACACATGTTAATACAAACTATAGCTATATATTGAGATCAACATTTGGAGGTTTTTTCAATGTGGAACTATATTTGTAGTGGCGAAGGAAAAATATCCGAACAAGTTTCACTCCCAAACCCAACAAAAAACAAAACAAAAAAACAAACACACACACACACATTTTATAATTATCCGTTGGGGATGTTTTACCATTTTACCCCTCTATTATTAAAATGTTTGTTGAGGAGTGTATTTTAGTTTAAAAAAAAATCTATCAACGACCATATTTAAGGGAATTGTGGTCTTTTGAGTTTATTTTAAGCAAAATACCTCCAACATTAATAAGAGATATTTTGATCATTTTTTTCTGAAAATAATCAAAATTTTGTTATAACAACTATATTCGAAGGGTATTTGTGGTCACTTGACACCCGTAAAATTTCTATAATATGCTTAATGCATCCAAATTTACCACAATAAAATTTATCCTCTTCTAATTCTTGCAAGAAATCTCATGTTTCGTGAATTGGCTTTTTCTTTACTGTTATGCAAAATAAATAACCACCGCAACAACTATATGATCAACCTCAACCGGCACAATTACCTCTGGGGTACAAGGGAGGAGGAGTGCATCATATATAATTGAGTAAGATAAAAAACTTAACATCACTTTACCAAAGTTTATAATAAAAATGTTGAAGATAATTAAGTAGCTTTACATGTACGTAATAGCTATTATTGTCGGGGCACAATTTTCGATAAAAAAATTAAGAAAATGAAACAATTGTAACAACAACGTTTCAACGCAACACTTCAAAGAAGGTGCTCAATAGAGATCCTTGGAAGATTCTGAGTTACAAAAATCTAAAAAGATTTCGTAACAGTAGCAAACGACATTAGTACTTTTAAAAAGAAGATACTAAGCGAATTGCTATAGGCAGCATCAACTTGGATGACAGGCGATAGATGAAAGATTGCTGGGGTGAATGATCACCGTTGCTCAAAGCTTAATTTGTCCCACATGAACAGTTTCCAGGAACTAGCAAGTTCGACGAAGAACTTTGGAACACTCCGCTCTTCTGACTCCTCGGATGGCAGTGAACTCCTGTGGCACTAAGTGGCACAGGTACTCCTCTTCTCTGCTCTCTCGAACTTTGTGGAACTGTGTTAAAAAACACTTGTAAACTTCTGTATATTCTGTGCGTACTGAGAGAGAGAGAGAGAGAAGAGAGAACTTTGCATAGGTCCGCGCTGTAACTGTTCAGTTAGCAGAACGTTCGGGACGTGGTAAAAACTGCTCCTGAAAGTGCTGCAACTGCTTAAATCGTGCACAAACACAATCTAATCCAACTGGTGCACAGCGCGCGCCACCTGCACAACGTGCGCCACCCGCGCAACGTGCGCACCGTGCGCACCTTGCACACTACGTGCACAACTCCACTTGCGCCTACGCCAACCGCGCGCCAACAGGCCGCGCCCACTGGCGCGCCACTGGGCCGCGCAACTGGACGCGCCACTTGGCCGCGCCACTTAAGCGCACTATGCGCCTAGCGACGATGCTGACGTTCTAAGTGCAAAGTGCGCCATCAAAATACCACATTATGCCTCATGAGCCCATAAGCCCGAGTCCGTGTCCGAGTTCGAGTCGGAGTCCGAGTCGCTAAGTCCCTACGAGGCTTAGCTCCATTGGAAATTAATTCCCAAGAGCAAAAAGCACGAATGCTTCATTGTTGATTTGTCCTTTTTTTTTCTATCAGAAAAATACCCCCACCACTTGTGCATCTCTAAACAAGCATAGCCTATATATAGAGATACACTTTCTTTGGCCTAGCCGATGTGGGACTAAAGTTTATATATATATATATATATATATATATATATATATATATATAAATATATATATATATATATATATATATATATATATATATATATAATTTATTGATGGGTTTAAAATGTAAGAAATGTACACTCAACTACTCAACCTACCCCTCTCATTCCCTTGCTCTCTGTATCGTAAAAAAATGTACAATCATCTACTCAACTTTCCCTTCTCACTCCCATGCTCTCTATATCATATCTATGTTGTGTATGATGCCTACGCATACAGTTGGAGAGCCTTCGTAGATCCTGTTGTTGTGTTCCTTCTATATGTGCCAGACCGTAGCAGATAATCTAGCACACGCTTCTCTGACCCAATCTGGACCTCGATCCCTTTTATCGCTTATCAACTGGATGGCTTCCTCTATATCACCATATGAGACTTGTTGGACATTGAGTTTGGCTAATTGCGATACCCAAATTTCTTTGGCCATTGAGCATTGAAAGAAGAGCGATGCCCCATGGACTCGCATTCTACGCTGCAGAGCGGGCAAGTCAGGTCTTCCAATTGGACTCCAAAGCGGTGTAATCTATCCTTCGTGAGTAGTCGCCGAAGCACGAGCTTATACATGCAAAGCTGCATTTTGCGTGAGATCTCCTTCCTCCATACGATGTCTGCGTACGCCACCTCTTCGTCGTTGTAAAACCCATAAGTTTTGAATTATGAATGAATGAGTTTTATAACATTTTTTGGTAGATAATGTGTGTATTACCCTCAACTATTTCAGTTTTTTCAACTTAATACTCTAAACTTTTTTACTCAACAACGCGATACCTTCAACTATTTTAGTTTTTCAACTTAATACCTAAAACAAGAAAATTCTGAAACTACCCTTGGCTCCCTCTCTCTCCCCCCATGCACCCCCTCTCCTGCGATGCCCCCCCTCTCCGGCGATCGATGCTCCCTCCCCCCTCCGGCGGTGTACGGGAAGGGATCACGGGTGGAGGAAGAGGGGGTAGGGGGTTGTAGTGCCCCGTCCCGCTCAGTCAATCGGACAATTCAAAACGCCGATGACGTTCGAACTTAGCCTTACAACGGCTGCTCGAAGACCCGCTCGGTCGAGACGACTCATCGCTCAGGTGGGGTAGTTTCAGTGAACTTGCCTCATCTTAGACTTCACATAATAAATCGTATGCTTTCAACTTGCACAAGTTTAGGTTTGATAATAAAAGAGATGCATCCACATAGCTAAGGAAATAATCCCGACGGGTCAGAATGTGTTAGAACATAGAAAAAAGGTCCCACGGTTTGCTTAGAAGTTTGCTCAGCGTACTTTTAAAATGACACTCAATCCTTTGTCCTGTGGCTTGGGAGAAGGAAAGCTGGTTTAAGTTGCCACAAAGTTAAGAACTTAGCCTAAGTCATAGGCGTCGTCCGTATGAATGCTTGATAAAGCATGCACAGTCCCGCTACTTGGGAATCTCGATAAGAAAGTACACGAGATCGGTCCCGCTACTTGGGAATCTCGATAAGGAAGTTCACGAGATCGGTCCCGCTACTTGGGAGTCTCGATAAGGAAGTTCACGAGATCGGTTCTGTTACTTGGGAGTCTCGATAAGGAAGTACACGAGATCGGTCCCGCTACTTGGGAGTCTCGATAAAGAAGTACACAAGATTGGTCCTGCTACTTGGGAGTCTCGATAAGGAAGTTTACGAGATCGGTCCTGCTAATTGGGAGTCTCGATAGAAAGTTGGAAAGCATGGTCATGATTAAGAAATGACTTGGTAGATCGAGTTGAGTCTTGCATGGTCATTGGACAACTTGCGCGCAAGGTAAATTCCTCGAACGATCTCGAGACACCGGGTTCGTGTCGGCCTAGGAGAAATTGCAGATATTATACGACCTTCATCGAAGGCACGACTCGATTGAAGTGAACTATTACAATATAGGCTGCGGGTCATTCGGTGGGAGCTCGTACCTCACACGCGAATAGTCACCGTATGCAAAGATCCAAGATAGCTTGACATTGCTAGTGACCACTCATATAGATGTGTCGGCATAAGAGCGGCTATCTGCGTGTATGCCTTTGGATTGCGTCGAGTACTAGCAAGTTACGAGTTGGGTTAACAAGGCGTAATTATAGCAAGCGCTAACATTGAATCGGCACGGGCTAGATGTATACGGTTGTATCACCATTCTGGAGCCTAAGATTTGGCTATAGCAAGAATACGTGCTTCGACATGAATGTGACGTCATCTCGAGTTAAGTCAGGAAGGGTCATAAGGCAAGTTGGTTAAGTCTGGTTGATCCTTGGTAGGCACGGTCTCGATCTTAAGGCACGATCAAGTCTATTGGCACGACTAGCACGAGTCGTCCCCTCGACGTCATTGGCACGAGAATGGTCTAAAGGTACACAAAAATAAGTGAAAGTCTTGGCACGACCGAGTTGCATAAGTTTCTACTCGACGAGGCACTTCCTCGAATATATTGAAGTCACGAATAGAGTATAGCACGACCCTTTCGTTGCGTTGCCAAGTATAGGCCAAGGCGTCTTTGTCCTAAAAAAAATCTTAAGGCAAGACTAGAAAGATAATCAAGAAGAGATTAAGCTGCACAAAGTAAATGAACGTGTCGGTTTTGTATGGGTGGGTGAGGAGCTAACTCCACCAATACAGTTGAGTACTGACACCCACACAGTTTTTATGTGCAGGCACAGGTAGAAGCCTGATGGCGCGGAGCTCACTTGGATGCGTCGAGTCACAGCGTTCCTTGGTGTTTCGAGGCGTACGGCCGCTTGGAGCCATAACTTATATGGAACATAATGTATGGACATCGCCATTCTGCAGAATCTGCCACTCGTCGCCTTGAAGCTTGTATTGAGAAAATGAGAGAGAGCAGAGTGACTTGTAATATGAGAGACAAGTGAGCTTGAGAGACTTATAATTTGGCCTCGTGTCCACATTGTAATCTTTGGTCAATATCAATAAAAGAGTATTTTGCATGACTTGTGTTTTGCTTTAAATTTTTGCTGCTGGCTATTCAATATTTCTGCTTGGGACTTCTGTGCGACGACCCCCACTACCAGAATAAGGCACTTTAGCGACGCCTAAAGACGTCGCTAAAACGCCTAAAGACGTTGCTAAACGATTTTAGCGATGTATTTAGCGACGTCTTCCTCTTGTCGCGGAAACCTTAGTCGCTGTTTGGAAAGACGTCGCTGATCGTCGCTAACACCGACGTTTATCGACGCAAGGATATGTCGGTAATATACCGACGTTTACCGTCATTTCATCGCTGAAATAGCGACGTTTATGATATCACAATACGTCGGTATTCCCTGGAAAAATTACCGACGTTTTTGATGTCGCTATTCGTCGGTATATAGTACCGACATTTTGTGATGCCGCTATACGTCGGTATATCCTGGGTAAATGAGATAAAATCTTGGGATATTTAGCGACGTCTACCGACGTTTACCGACGAAACTGACGTCGCTATACGTCGGTAGCCTGGCAATATATGCTAGTTTAGCGACGCCTACCGACGCAATGTGCCGTCGGAAAGCGTCGGTAAACGTCGGTAGGCGTCGCTAAATTTGAAAACAAAATAAAAATAAATAAATTGCAGTATGCAGTTTTCTCCACATAATCATTTTCTTCCTGCAGTTTAATCTGAAACACAATACACAAGCAAATTTTATCCCTGGGTTCGCCGACCCCTTCGGTGGAACACTCAACACCGATAAATTAACATCCAAATGAAATGGATAACATAAAACAACCATAGTCCACACAACATATAAAAACCAATATCCAAATCATCATGGGTCTACACAACCAATAACCAATATATCTATGCAACCAACAAACAAGTGTCACAAACAAATAAGTGTCACAAACAAATACAAAGAAAAAAAGTACTCAAACACTCAATACAAACAGTCCTAACTCGGACTACTGGAGATCTGGAGCAGGAGGGGGCGCGCCGCGACGAAGGGCTAAGAAAAGCTCATAGTCCTCCTGTGAAATCGATACCGATGAAGGAGGTAGTGACGTCGGTGGAGTCGGTATCGATGAAGAAGGCAGTGGCGCCGGCGGAGCCGACGACGATGAAGGCGCACCCGGAGGACGATAACGCTCCAACGTTGCAAGTCGCTCGTGGTATGAATCCATGGTAGATAACATTCTATCACTGCTATCAGCCACCGAATCCTGCACCAATCTCAGCCTCTCGTCCATGGTCATCTGTGATGCCTGCAGATCCAATACGCTGCGCTCCGTCGACGCTCTAAGATCGGTGACGCTCCGCTATGTCCGCTCAGTCACATGCCGGAGCTCCATAATGTTGCGGTCGAGCGCATCCAATCGTGCTATAAGTGCATGCTCATCCGACTGGTGCTGAGACTGGTCCTGAATCCGACGTAGCAGCTCGTCCCGGAGAGACTCCATCATCTGGTGGACTCGGGCAGACTCCTGGGATGGCTGTGGACCATACACACTAGCGGGGGATGTCCTAGAGGACTTGCTCGTAACTAGGGCGCTATAGGATCCCGTACCATAGTACGTACCCCTACGGAGGCCACCAGCGACGGTCATCCACAGCTCGTCCGCCGATAGAGCTTGAGTGGGCTGCGAGGAAGTACCGGCCTCTCCCGCAGTAGGTGCACTAGCAGTCGTCCGGTCCCGAAGCCTCTGATACTCGGCCTAGAAAGTATAGATAACTCTATGATTTCTAATTTCTAATTAATTACTTATTACTACTAACTACATGAATATTTATTTGAATGCATATTTACTAAGTTATATTAAAATTAACATGAAGTATTATAATTAACAAATAGTATTGTAATACTTACATAGGCAAGCTCGGCTCTCTCGTCAATAAGGACTTCGCCCTTCCGATGGGTGGCCAGGAAGACGGTCACCATGTTGGCGTTACCAACCTTCCTTATGTGTAATTAAATATATTATCTTAGTAATAATTTATCGGATTTGTATTAAAATAATATTTCTGAAAGAAAAATACGTACCAGACGACGGAAATGTTCCGTCATCGGAATCGACCCACCGCACCACTTCGAGGCATGCTGCCTAGCCGCCTTGGCCTTCTCGAACTTTTCCTTGTACCTTGGCTCGTTGAATCGAGCCTTCATCGCATCCCACTGATCAGGGGTGATCCAACCTTGGATCGGCTTTTCGGTACGATCACGAGCCTTCTGATCATTGATAGCGTCGCAGATCAGCTTAGCGACAGCTGGAAACATCCCCTCGATCAGCTCGGCCCGGTGTGGTGGATAGAAAAATATATCCTAGAAGAGTACGCAAACCAAATATTTTTCAGTAATATATAATATGCATAAATCAAATGATTCATGTTAAAAGCAAATCTATTTTAACCTTGAAGCGCAAACCAGTAGGCCTTCTTATCGTCCGGAGCATCCGAGTAGTTTATCCAAGGACCCCCATAATTTTGCCTCAGGAGCTGGCCTAGGCGTCTCTGTACCAACGGGGGACGATATCTATACAGACATATTATATTAATGAGAAAAGTTAATTTATGATAAATACAGTAAAAAATGATAAACCAAAATACTTACTTTGTACCGTCGGCCCAGATCTCCGTCCTCGTCTCCTTCGGAGGTGCGCAGACATCATCTGCCTGATACTGGTCGGCCGCCGGTACAGCCTCCTCCATCTGCTCATCTGTCTCCATCGTCGTATCAGCAGAAGGAACGCTACTCTCGGAAGCAGTCTCAGGCCTGGAACTACTCATCCCAGGAGATATGTCCCGTAGCATCGTGGCGGGCGGAGCTACTGTCCGATACACAGAAGTACTGGGCGACGAGGATCCAGAGCCGGTACCAATAGGAGGTACTGAAGAAGAACCCTGTCCTCTAACAGTACCACCAGTAGGTACCGAAGGAGTAGCCTGTCCTCTGCCAGTATCAGTACCCCGTGCCCCATGTCGGCCGGAAATACGGAACGATCCGCGATGACCTGTCATGCCTGATAACAACATATGATAATATACAACAAAGACAACAAATAATAGAGACTAAAAATATGAAAGTGCAACAAAGACAAGATAATAACCAAGACAACATATGATGATACATTTTACAAGAAACATCTAAGTCCAGATAGTATATTTTACAAGAAACATCTAAGTTCAGATAATACATTCTACAAGAAACATCTAAGTCAAGATAGTACATTCAGATAATAACCAAGACTATATAATAACCAACTCTACATAATAAGAAAATGAAAGTACGTCTCTCTCAATCATCTTCAGAATAATCATCTTGTTCATCTTCCTCGACCTCATCTTCCTCCTCATCTTCACTTTCATCTTCGCATTTGTCGGCTTCGCCTTCCTCTTCGGATAATTCTACATCTTCTACATTATGTGTCGTGTAATACGTAACTTCCATGGAGTCCACATCAACAATATTGGTTACATGAGGTAGCTCGTCCTCCTGATAAGCTTTTTCGTCAACATCAAAAGTATCTCTAGCTTTAGTCTTATATACTGCCTACCATTCAGACTTCGTTGCTCCTCGTCTCGGATAAGCTGTGAAGTACACGAGCCGAGCTTGAGTTGCTAGGACAAATGGTTCATAGCCTTGATATCTACGCTTGTAGTTTATATCCACAAGACCATGCATGTCAATTCCAGCCTTGATTTTCAGTCGGATCGAACCATTCACACTTGAACAACATGATCTTTGCAGGTTTTCTACCATAATTATACGTCAAGTCCACAATCTCTCGCAAGATGCCAAAGAAATCATTTCTTGGATCGACGTCTTTGTAGTTCGAAGATTTGATACACAAACAACTGTTTTTCATGGAATCAAGATCCAAGAAGCTGTCTCTGATCGGAGCATTTGTCGACTTGAACCGAAAGCCATTGACACAGTAACTTGACCATATTTTAACAAAAGTAATTAGTCCCTTGGCAAGAGTTCTAATTAATTCAATCTCGGGTGAAATTAGACGATCGACCTGAATACCAAAGAAGAGATAGTAAGTTATTTATTGTGCAGTTGCATTAAAAGAGGCCAGTAATTACCGGGCTGCTTACATATTCGCTCAACCAAGAAGGAAAATGACGTCTCATTTCTTGTTCTAATACTTTGTCTGTTAGGTAGGGTCTAACCTACCTCAACTCAGCATTATATGTGCTGAAAAACAATGAAGCAATCACCGATTAGTACAATAATATTAGCTTATACTATTATATTGAGATGACGTAAACTTATCATTAATTACTTACCCCTCTAGCTTCTCCATTTCATCCTCGTCGCAATTGAGTAATACATACAACTGAGCAGCCCTTAGCTCTTCGTCATTCAAATATCTCTTCTTCATTTTCTTCGAAGGCTTTCCGGACGCATTGAATACTTTCAGTATTCCATCATTAGATTCTTGATAACCATCGTCGTTTCTCGGAGCCCTCGTTCTATTCGTAGCAACATGAGATTTGAAATACGTCGAGCAGAAGTTTGTAATCTCCTCGAGAATATAGGATTCACAAATAGAACCCTCGACCCGAGCCTTGTTTTTCACCTTTCTCTTTAGGTGGTTCAAATGTCGCTCAAACGGGTACATCCACCGATAACCAACGGGCCCACCAACACGTGCCTTGTAGGAAAGATGAATTGGCAAATGCTCCATGGAGTCGAAGAATCCAGGAAGAAATACCTTTTCGAGCTTGCATAGTTTTACCGCAATATCGTTCTCCTGCTTTTCTAGACGATCGACGAGCAACTTACTAGAACAAAGATCTCTGAAGAATATGCTAAGCTCGATCAATGGATCCCAAACAACCGGGGGTAAAAATTCTTGAAATACAATCGGAATTAACCTCTCCATGAATACGTGGCAATCATAGCTCTTCATATCTGTCAGTTTGTTCTCCTTGAGGTCGACGCATCTTCTCAAGTTCGAAACATACCTGTCTGGAAATTTCAGACCTTGAATCCACCTACAAAGTCTCACTTTATCCTCCTTCTCCAGTAAGAAAATTGCCTTAGGCTGCTTCAACTTTCCATTCCCGTCCTCTATCAAATGCAATACAGGACGTCTACATATTTCTTCCAAGTCCAATCTAGCCTTTGGATTGTCTTTCGTCTTTTCCTTTACGTCTATTACAATATTAATTATGTTGTCAAACACATTCTTCTTGATATGCATGACATCAAGGTTATATCTAATCAGATTGGTGCTCCAATATGGCAGATCCCAGAGTATACTCCTCTTCGTCCAGTTATGAGTGCGACCAAATCCGTCACACTTGTAGCCCGTAGCAGGCTCTTCAATAGCTCTTGGTAAATCTTTTATCTCTTCCCATATCGTGTATCCGGGCCACCTTGGCGGAGGATTAGCCTTCTCCATAATGCCAGCACAAAAAGTATTTATGTTCCTCCGGTACGGATGATCCTTCGGCAGGAATTGTCGATGACAATCGAAGAAGCACGGTTTGCCTCCGTGTTTCAAACGAAAAGCCTTAGTACGGTCCATGCAATACAGACATGAAAGACGACCATGCGTGCTCCATCCAGATAATATACCATAGGTCGAAAAGTCGTTGATGGTCCACATAAGTGTTGCCCGCATATAAAATTTTTGTTTTCTATATACATCGTACGTATTAGAACCTACTTCCCACAGCTGATTCAACTCATCAATCAATGGCTGTAAATACACATCGATGTTCCTTTTCGGATTGTTCGGACCTGGGATAATAACGGTGAGGAATATATACAGAGTCTTCATGCACATCCAAGGTGGTAGATTGTACGGAGTGACGATCACAGGCCAACACGAATACTGGGATCCCGAAAGTCTGAATGGGGTAAAATCGTCGGAGCAGAGACCCAATCTGACATTACGCGGATCAGAAACAAAATTTGGATACTCTCGATCAAAGTGCTTCCATGCTTCTCCATCAGATGGGTGATCCAACACTCCTTCGGTCTGTTTCCGCTTATGCCAACTCATGTTTTCTGCAGTTTCCTTCACCATAAACGATCGCTACAACCGCGACATCAACGGTAAGTAGTGCATCAAATCGATAGGCTTCCTGGCACCGATAGACTTTCCTCTACCACTGTCCTTGTAGCGATCGACACCACAAAATCTGCAGGCGTCTTCATCCTTGTCGTCTTTGTAGTACAACATGCACCCGTTGTGATATGCATCGATTTTATCATATTCCATCCAGAGCGATCTCACCATCCTCTTAGACCGGTAGAAGTCTGTAGGCAACTTAGCACCCTCAGACAATATTTCTATAAGCAACTCCATAAGACGGTTGTAGCAATCTTGCGACATGTTAAAATCAGACTTGATGCTCAACAATATTGTAACCACCTCCAACGATAAATGATCCTCACAACCAGGATATACTGGAGTCCTTGCATTCTCCAACAACTCCATGAACTGTGCAGCATCAGCGTTCGGTGCCTCCTCAGGTGCATCATGATCGTCCAGATCGAAACTAGGCCCCGCCTCGTCAAAAATCATGTTAACCAACCTATCGTCGTAAACAGCGATGTTGTGGACATCCACATAAGGCTCATACTCCGATGCTAAAGACGCAAGTTCTCCGTGCGCGCTCCACTGATAGTAATTCGGTGTGAAATCCTTCGAGTATAAATGATACGTGACTTCCACTCTGGATGATATTTTAAGTTGCGACATCTCACACACGGACACTTAATTTTGGTACCGTCCATGTACTGAGGGAACGCCTTGGCAAACTGCAGGAACTGCTGTACACCCTCTATGAATTCATCCCGCATACCGTACATGTCATCAGGATGACGGTTGTACATCCACGAACAATTCCGTAAGTAGTAATTCATATCCATATCCAATTGAAGATAATTCTGTAAGATAGATACATACACATTGCAGTCAGTGAATGAATGTTAAGGCAGTTTAGATATGGGTGTGCAACATAAACTATTCATTCATTTCACATATTACAAACAAAGAATTTGAAGGAAGAAACAAAAACAACTATGTTGGGACTAAAACAACTGTCTTGTGTCAAAGTGTCGTATCCGATAGACCGATACTAATCCGATACGATCGATACTAAGTACATACGGTCGAGGTATAATTGTACTTGTAGGAGTACACGACAGTAAGTACATACGACCGATACTAATCCGATACGGTCGATACTAATCCGAGACCGATTCTGATACTCATCCCAATTTCTTCCCAATCTCTTGTAAAAAAGGTCTGTCGAGGTATAATTGTACTTGTAGGAGTACACGATAGCAACTGACCAATATCGATCCTTTGGATCTACAAGAGTTACTTCACCCAGTTTGTCAAGAAAGGTAAAACTTTTTAAATTAATATCCAATATCTACCCTTTGGCCTGTGCTTGAGCAGTATCCTAACTCAAACTATCTATCATAACTAATAAATTAATATCCTACTTTAACATCTACTAACTCTCATATTCCTTCTAACATAAACTAATATCCTAATCTAAACTAACCCTTTAACTGAAACTAATATCTAAACAATGCTAATCATGAACTAACACCCTAACCTGGAAGTCCACACTGCTCAAGCACAGGTCAAAGGCCAAGTTATAAGGCAAAATGCAAGAAACTGCCTGTAGCTACAAGGCAAAACCAAATGTTGACGGTATATATACTGTCAATATTTAAAAAGTTTACTTGTCTTGACAAAATGAGTGAAGTAACTCTTATAGACCGAAAGGATACTCTATACACTCTATGTAATATGATATACAATTCATACCTACACTTCTTGGATACTCTATACACTGTAGGTACTAGGATACTCCTTAGTATATTGGATATCAAAATCACTTAGTATGACACAAATATGAGTGTGCATTTCATATAAGAATCTAAACATAAACTATAAGAATCTAAACTAAACATAAGCGACGTCACTAAAGACGTCGGTAAACGTCGTTATTACATATATATACATGCTTACACTAGTCAACTAGGTCAATCCTAGTCCAGTCAAGTCTCACTAGGCCTAACCAAGCCTAGGCAATCAAACACACACCATCACAAGTCATAGAGAACACATATTACATATATATACATGCTTACATTACATTCATATATTTGAACTTGTATTCATTCAATCATAGGCATATTTACATAGATGCTTGCATTTCTACATTCATTCATGCATTCATTTCTTAACATATATGCATTACACTTGATTATTAGTTCATGGCATTTATGCATACATATATGTCTATCACATATGTTATCTAAACATGCATAATACATTCACCCATTCTATTCTTTATACATATGCATTACATGATTACATGTCATTACCTACATTAATGCTTACCTATACATTACATTTCATATGTTATCCAAATATTGCATTTATAACTTGCATATATTCATGTATTCCCATTTGCATACATATATACATATTGCATTCATATGTCCAAGTGGACTGAAACAGAGATTGTGATATCAGATTTAACAGTGGTGTAAAAAAGTGTGTGTGTATCCACATTTAGATTTGTGTAGTGTGTGTAAGGGTGTGTGTAGATGTGTGTGCTAACAGTGTACACAAAATCAGTGTCACTGTTTTCAGATTTCAGGTTGAAAATGTGTGTGTGTATACAATCATAGGCACTGTATAAAATCGATATTCACAGGTTGAAAATATTTGTGCCGTGTCAGTGGGAGATATGGTTAGGGTTAGGTATACCTGGACTGGGTCGGGTAGGGGTCGCCGAAGCGGAGCAGGGGACGAGGGGGTCGACGGTGGAGGAGCGACGACGAGGTCACCAGGGGGGGAGCGATCGCCAGAGATGAGAGGGAGGAAGGCAACGCCGGAGGGAGGGGGAGAGAAACGAGAGGGAGCGATCGTCAGGGGGAGGCAACGCCGGAGGGAGGGGTCGTCGGAGGGAGGCCTCGCCGGAGGGGAGGAGCTCGTTGGGGGGAGCGGTCGCCGGAGACGAGAGGGGGGGGGGGGAGAGAAACGAGTGCGCTCGACGGGAGAATAAAAATTTGGGATATAAAATGAAATCGATCGGGTTCCCAGAATCCCAAATGAAAGTTTTTAGCAACGTCTAAGTGAGACGTCGCTAGACGTCGCTGTTCAGTAATAGGATAGCGACGGACATGATTAAATATTGCCAAACATCGCTGAATAAAATACATCAACGACGTTTTGTGACTACATAGCGACTTGTTCTTTCCAAACTATAATTACAGTCGCTACTAGTCGCTAAACGTCGCTAATTGTGACGTTCAGCGACTCATTTACATACGTCGCTAAATACACAAAACATAGCGACATTTTCAACTGGCGTCGCTAAATTTGTCGCTAATTTGACATATTTTGGTAGTGTCCCGTCGCTTAGCATATAATCGACCATTATGGACCTGCCTTGCGTGAGCGCAGTCTAGGCTCACGCGGCATCACGCCTTACCGAGGACGATCGCTCCTACGAGAGCGGGGCATGACAGGGGTGGGGGCAGCCGACGGCGATAGGAGGAGGCACGGGTGGAGGCAGAAAATGAGGGCGGTAGGAGGAGGGGGAAGGCGTGTGGGTGGCCGGAGGGGGGTGCAGGTGGCCAGAGGGGGGGAGCGGGTAGGGGGGTGCGGGCGGGGCGGAGGGGGGAAGGGAGCTGGGGGGTGGTCGGAGGGGGTGGGGGCGGGGGGCGGGTGGCCGGAGGGGGGGAGTGGGTGAGCTTGGGGGGGGTGCGGGAGGAGGTGTGGGTTGGGGGGTAGTTTTAAATTTTGAGTAGGGACATTATTATCCAAAATGTTTTCAGTGTATCAAGTTGAAAAAAAATGTTCAGGTATCAAGTTGAAAAGCGTAAATAGTTGAGGGTGTCAAAGTGCAATTAAGCTTTAATACTATTGTTATTTCTTTTAGTCCAATAACTTAAGCCCATTAGCTACCAACCCGAACCCACTAACCCATTTAACTTAAGCCTACCCATTCTACCCCACTACCCATTCCATCCCATTTCCCCCGCTCAGATACGTCCCTTCCGCGGATCCAATCCAACGTAATCCCCTCTCTTTCCTTTACATAAAGATACTCAGAAACTCTTCTTCTCTAGAAGAGAAATCACAGAACCTTCAACCTTCACAAACTCATCCCTTCCTCCTCCTACACTCATCCTCCTCCGAAACTGATACCATCCCGACGCTCCCCACGTCGTTCCAGTCGTACCAATACCCCAATCGGGGTACTTTCGACCGCCTCCCGGACCGTCCGACCACCTTCCGGACCGTCGTCGGCGCCCGCCAGCCGTCCCTGCCGTCGGCCAGCGCCCCGTGTGCGCCCCCCTCCCGCGTTCCGGTGCGTGCGTCCCACGTTCCGCCTCTCGCGCGTCGGTGCCGTTCCGTCCATGTGCACACGCCTCCCCACGGTTCGAGTCCGAGGCCTTCCCTCGGTACTCCGCCATCAGCCATCCGGTAAGCCCTGACCCTCTTCTGTGCTTTTTACATAATGCAAAACCAATCCCTGTTCCGACCAGAATTGAAAGAATAAAGCTCTGTCAATTTCGAGATAGATAGATAGACAGTAGTTTTTTAATATGGACCTTATGTTGTAATAGAATTTAATAATTAATTAGTGTGACGGTTAGAATATTATGATTAAGTAATATTTATGTCGTGCTATATAGTTTGTACATTAATTAGTAAGTTATTAGTTTTAATAATTTATGTTAAAGTGGTTTACTAAATGTTTAATTATGTTTATCGTAGGAATTGCATTATTTTAAATATTATTAATATTGTTGCCATTAATTTTAGATTAATAAAATATTAAAATTAGTTTGGAAAATAGTTTTATATCAAAGTATATTCTTAATATAGGAAAAAGTGTTTTAAGCCAAAAATTCATTATTTACTATTTTGGATAAAATAATAATTATCTTCCAAAAAATAGTTTTTATTACCAAAGAGAATATTTTATAGGTTCTACCTATTTATTATTAATTATTATAGTTAAATTAGTAACTTTAACGTTTCAAATAAACTACTTAAAATATTGTTCTCTATTCGTAGTTAATTACCACCTTAATTATATTTCTAAAAATATTAGTTTTACTAAATAAATTATTTTCATAATTTTACTATTAAAATGGTTTTTTTATTATTTAAAATATCTATTAAAATATTTCGTATAGTTTATGTAAATAAATAATATTTAATTTCAAAGAATTTTTTTAGTATTTTATATAAAGTAATTCTAATTCTAATATTAGTTTAAGAAAAACCGTCTAATAATTTAAGTATAATATTTCTCGCATTATTTACAAAAAATAACAACTTTATTAGAAAAATTATTTTTATCTATTATTATATGCGATTTAAAGTATTAAATAATTATATCTTCATTTCTCTAAAAATATTTTTATAACTAACCGATTATTTATTAAATTATTGACGTTTAGTCAAACCCTTGGTTTGGAATGACTTCTAAAACAGAGTATTAATTAATGTAGGTCTCGAGTCCCGGACTTAGCCTGAGTACTTTCTTGTCGTCATCTACAACACCGGAAACATCAAGGCAAGTTCATACTTACCCAAACTTGTGTTTTAGTTAATAATTAATTTCATTGCATAGTAGAACTATTGTATCGACACTTGACTCACGGGATCTCTCTCGATCATACTGACTGCTTGACTGACTCATTGACTCGAGGATTGGGGAGTAGTGTTAACACCTGTGGTCATAGTCCTCTACTGAATCACTGTTGATAGTGGAAGTCCAACCCACTTGGCCGAAGCCGGACCGTGTTTACTAGAACACTTACTGCCTTCATCCCTAGCCGGCTACATGATGTTACGCGCTCAAAACACTACTGCTAGTTATATTGCATCATCTCATTTCATTTCCAGAAATTTATTTGCATAACTGCTTCTTTACTTATTATTTAGAAAATATATTTCTGTTGTAAACTGCTTCTTGTCTCATTTTTAATTATTAAATAAGATGCTGGAATGTATTTGTATGTTCTTGTTTTCGTCCTGACTGGAGACTAATATTTAGGTGATTGCGATGACGAGGAGCTGGCCTATAGTTCTTACTACGGACCCGACTTGGGTTCTGAGGAGTTAGCTGAACCAGGACAGAGGAACAAAGAGTCCTAGTTGCACCCTTTTGTTTAGTTTTTTTTTTCCTAAAAGTTATAATAATAAACAAGTGGTAACAACTGAATGTTTGTGTTTGTTTAATTAGACTCAAGTTTTATTTCAAATGTTTAATAAACTTTTATTCTATTTTTAGAATGTTATTCCTGAGTTGCTACTGATTGACACAGTTTACTGCCGTCGTCTCACAACGGTGCATGCTGGACATGGTCCGATCGGACCCAGTATATTGTGATCGGGTCGTGACAGTCATGTGTCCTGAGCTTGTCGTATATCGCGCCATATATATATATATATATATATATATATATATATATATATGGAGATGCTAAATACTGAGCCATATATAATGGCTTTCTACAATGGGGAATCTCACCATCTGATCCTCACTTTTGAGGACATTGCACACAGATGCCAACTAACTGATTGATACATGTGTAGAATTTCAGTCGGTGGGCAGACGTACCGAATGGTCGGTGACGGTCCCCGCCCTCGGCATGCAGGCTGGCCACCCACATGTCAGGAGTACTGGCTCCAAAAAATTGATAGAGATCTACATTGGTAGTCAGTGGAACTGCTCTTCTGAGTTATCATTCATTTTAGCACTCGGAATCTTTGAGATCTCTCAGGTTGCACTACAGATGCTAAGCTAGCTAGCTAGTTGTGGGGAGGGATCAGCTTCCTTTTTCTGCGAAAGGAGGTTAAAAAACCTGTAAGAACATTTTTGGAAAGGAGTTTGAACTTGAAACACCATGGGAATGGATTTTTTTTTTTTTGGGGGTTGGGATCACATCAACCCACTTATTACTTAGAGCAACAATTTGAATGCATGCGTGCAATGCACAACACGTTCTCCGACAGACAGGTGGACCATATACGGTGTGTGCATGACATGTGGCGTGTTCACATGCACCGCATACGTACGTTGTATGTTGGGTGCGGCCTTGAGTCACGAAAATATAACATCTCCATATACTAAATATAAGGTTGCGTACATCTTGACTCTTCCTTTATAAATACAATGTTACGTACATCTTGATCCTCCTAGACTTTGCATACGTGAAAGTCTCTGGACACTGGTAGTATGGGCCTAATTACTTTGCAAGATTTTTTTTTCCCCAACTGAAACAATACTTGGTTTTGCATAATCTGCTTAAAAGACACGGAAAAAAAATATCTTCGTATACTAAATATAAGACTGCGTACATCTCGACTCAACTTACTTTTCCAAACAAGATATTTTTGTCCAACAGAAACACTATGTCTGATTTTTTGCATAACCTGCATTCACAGGAAGGTTTTCTAGATAAGGTAGGTAAGAAGTTAATAAGACACAAAGAACAGTACAATGTGATGTTGGCAAGTAACTGAATTTTTTTTTTTTCCTGTGTGTGTTTGTAAGGTTCTCTTTTCAAGGGCATGAGGGGCCATGGCAGGACTCTTGTTGGGAAAAAAAAAAGGGTTGGTTGTTCAATTATCATGGTCTGGGTAGGGAGGTCATCTTATACTGAAATCATGCAAGTGTGGGCAAAGGCACGAGCTGAACTTTGGACAGGTTTCCAATTGATCTTTGTTCATTCTTTTTGGACCTTTCTTCTTTCTTGTAATTAACCCTGAAACTTTTAAAAGCAGCTTCTGCTTATTGGCTTCTTAGATGAGGCCTTCCTTTGAACTTACCATTCAATATACTAGCAACATTATGATATGGATATATATACAATATAATACCATTGTGCATATTCAGCACATACAAACATTATTTATACAGTGGATATACATTTTTTTGGGGTTGGTAAATATTCACATGACCGTAGCTTTTATTAAAATACTAAAAACTGTGAAGCATAAAGATTGTCCTTACTTTATACGAGTAGAAAAGAGATATGCCTTTCCACAATTGCCAGAAATAACTACAATAACTAAAGAGATAAAACAAGGCTTAACTAAGACGTGGGAGGAAGATGGTCATTTCCACATATGCCAATAATTGTTGGATTGTATCTCGTTTTCGGTTGATCGTTCAAATGGGGATGACAATAGAGTTGGTAATTTAGTCTCACATCGGTTAGAAGGTGGGATCACGTGGTGTAGATATTTGTGAATGGTTCATGTCTCATATGAGAATTCTCTTTTAAGGTATATGGACCCAATTCAATATCGTACCTCATGGACCAACTCTGGTTCGGATCACACCGTGTTCCCAACAAGTGGTATCAGAGCCCATGATTACGGGACTAGTTTGGACGGCTCCAATTGGTTCGAAACAGATGGTACTGAACGTTCATGTGTATAATCGAATTATACGGATCCTTCTCAAGGTGGTGCTGAACGTTCGAGGAGTTTTCGCACCTTTCTGAGCTGATAGATATTATCTTACGGGGTTACCGCCTTACTGTTAACGTTCGAGCATGTTTCAATGGAAGTAATTTCAAGAGACTCCTCTTGTAATTAAATATAGTAAAAACAATATAAATTGTCAAAACTTTGAAAACAGTTATTATATACCTGTCTTATTAGTAACCTTGATGTAGCTTTAAGTATTTAAGGCACTAATTAACTAAAGAAAGATTAAAATCAGAGATTGATTATATAGTTATCTTACATGTATTAATGCCGACATGAGATTCCCCAGGAATTACCCAAATATTTATCAGGTAAAACTTGGATGGATGCTATCCTTAATTTCATCTAACTTATTTTATCAATTTATGATTGGAGAAATTCTGTTCTTATGTTGAGGGTACAGTACTAGGCTCACTGGCATGTGGGCCAATTGCCTACAATCAGTGCCGTACTTTCAATTTTGAGACCTGAGGCGAACTCTAAAAGTGGTGCCCTCAAAGCTTAATGTTCATATCATATTATATTGTACTAGTCCTCTATGAACGTAATTTTTTTTTACCAAATTGTTTTCTTATTAGAGGCACGTTTGCTTATCTAGATACGAACACTACGCAATCAAATGATGTTATCATAATTTTTCAACAAATAATAATAATTAACAACAAACCAACAATCAACAATAAATATAAAAATATTTTATTTCTCAGATTCTCTATTACTTGATTTCAATCTTAATAGGAATAACTATGCAATAAAATGACAAAGTTATTTTTTTTCCTTCACTAAATTGATCTACCACATATAAAGATAATCAACAATTTATATTAAAATATATATTAATAAATTATAAGACTCACCTATCGAAAATTTACTAATTCTAGTAGGTGTTTTAGTCGAGGAGCCGACCATAAGGATTCTCTTTCTAAAAAATCTATATATAAAAAAAAAAATACAATTAGGACATACTTGTGGAAGAATTTTTTTTATTAATAAATTACCAAAAAGAAACAATTAAAACACACATAATCATCTATATTACAAAAATATATATTAATAAATTATAAAACTCACTTACACAAATATAATTTAATAAATAGTTGTTGCTTTGATAATTTTTAATATTATTGCTTAGTTATTTTTTATGATAATATTAATAACTATTAGCTAAGAAGCACTGCATCAAGCATGGGGGAAACTTTTAAGCTCCGGTAGATGTGTACTGTAACAAATTTATCAAAAACTATCAAAAAAATATTATTTTCTTTTAAAAACACTCACCTGCGGAGCAATCAGCAACATAGAGGAGGAAAGGAATTAAGGAAGTGCTTAGAGCCAACAATGAGAATAGGAAAGAAAGTATTTGTCCTCTTTTGAATAAATAAAAAAAGGAAAGTGCTTGTCCCTCAAGTACATCCGGCCACAAGCAAACAATTACAAACCCTAATAAAGTATTTCAATTATAAGGCCTTGGTTTGCTTTGCTACACGCAAAGAACTCAACTGGACCCAATTGCAATGGACGATATTATACATATATACTATAAAAAATAAAATTTTGGTGCCCCTAAAATTTTTGGGCCCGAGGCAAGTGCCTCATGGGCTTCCTACAAAGTCCGGCCATGCCTACAATATGGAGTATATTTTATGGAAATCCTTTCTTGAACGGGGGTTGACCGTGCCCCTGCACCACACTGGGCCTACCCCGGATTTTCCGCAGCCCCTCTCCAATCGAGGACGACACGTGGTCCACGGACCAGGACTGCATGCAAACCCATGGACAACGTAGCATTTTTCTATATTTTATCATCTGATCGTATAAGTGTTAAAGCCACTACAGTTTTACTAAAACTCTTGTATCGAGGGTTGAAAATTATTATATTTATATTATTCTAACCCGACAAAAAAGAAGAAGAAAATATTCTATATTTTGAGTGAGAATTGAGAGTTTTATAATACGCTTTCACTGGTTGAAGGCTCATATTTATGGGCTAGCTGAGAGTTGGATTCACGTAAACGATATAATTTTTTTCATTAATTCTCTTAAAAGTTTTAAAAATGCTATTTGGCTCCCAAAATTTTTGGATGATACCATCTTCTATTATGTGGCATATATGACATGGCTGATGACATGACAGCTGACATGACGAAATTAAACATTAAACATTAAAATTAATATCAAATTAACATGAACATTAATATTAATATTAAAAAATACATTAACATTAATATTAACTTTAACATTAATATTAAATTTAATATTAACATTAAATTAAAATTAACATTAACACTAAAATTATTATTAATATTAATATCAAATTAACATTAATATTAATATTAATATTAATATTAACTAACATTAACATTAATTTTAACATTAAAATTAATATTAACATTAAATTAAAATTAGCATTAACATTAACAATAAAAAAATTTCGGTAATTAATTTTTTGGATTAAAACATGATATGTCAGCTGTCATGTCAGTTGTCATATTAGATGCCACATAATGGAAGATAGTATCACCCAAAAATTTTAGGAGCCGAATATCATAATTGTAAAAGTTTATGTTTATGGTAACTACTCTAAAACATATAACTTAAATCCATTGATGTGTGGCATCTCAAGTCATGCATGAGGAATTGCATATGGGACCAAAGGGTTAACATTAATGAAGGAGAAAGTATGCATATGGAACCAAAGGGTTAACAAATATATTAGGATAAATGAATATAAAGCAAAGAAGACAGCTATGGACAAATTGTGTTGGATTTGAGACCCCCTAAGATTACTAAAAGCATATATTCCTCTTCAGAGCCTCTTGTCTTCTTCTCAGACACCTTTAGGGATCACAAACCCAAGAACCTCTTTTTAAGGGGTTATATAGGCATGGATGAATCCAACTTTATCTTTACTTTAACCTTTCATCCTGATAATCACAACATTATAGGGATGATAGGGAAAAAAAATTCTCCCACTAGTTATTATTATAGTGATTTAAATTGGTACATGCTTGAAATATGAATTCCTTTCATATGAAATGAATATGTCCATGGGCTCAATCAATCCTTTTTAATAAACAAATAGAATAAATTCAAGATCAAGAATCTTTGTATATGTGTTGGTTGAGGACTAAAGTGAGGGGATAATTAAAGTATGCTTAGAAGCAAAGGGATTGGTTTTATGATTATTAAAACACTAATTGGCTAAGGGGGGCATTTTGGCACAGGGGGTTGACTAGCTATGACCTGGTGGAAATCAAAGTTTGATTTGGCTATTATGAAGGGGATGGTCCCTAAAGTTGTCAATCATGGCAGGGGGTGTCACTTTAGGTCATGTGATAATTTTAGAACCTTGTCCTTTTGATTAAAGGTGATTAATTCTTTGGAATTAGGATAAGACTCTAGGTCTAACATATATATATTTTTATTTTTTTAGGTATATATATATATATATTTTTTTTTTAGGTATATATATATATATATATATATATATATATATATATATATATATATATATATATATATATATATATATATATATATATATATATATATAATTGTTGTGTGTGTAATTGTTATCGTTCGCTCCCACTGTGATTCGAACACCACCAATTCGGGTCTTATGTCTCCACTCTAGCCACTTGAGCGAACGATAACAATTACACACACAACAATTTTATATATATATATATATATATATATATATATATATATATATATATATATATATATATATATATATGCTCCAAAACCAACCGGTTGGTTTTGTATTTTGGAACCATCCTATGTTTCATAGGTTTGATTGAAATTTAGTGGTTGAGATTAAAAGGTGTAGACCCACCACCTTTTTAAGTTATCTAATCTCAACCATTCAATTCCAATCCAACGTGTATAATATAGGTTGGTTTCATAATACAAAATCAGCCGTCTGGTTCTAGAGCACTCCTATATATGTGTGTGTTTGTGTGTGTGTGTTGGTGGGGTGAGGGGGATCGGTATTTGTTCTTGTTCGCTAATCGCTCCCACTGGGATTCAAACACCACTCACTCGGATCTTATGTCTCTCACTTGATATATATATATATATATATATATATATATATATATATATATATATATATATATATATATATATATATATATGTTTGCAAGAACAAAAGTCTTTATTACAAACTTAAAAAAAGAGTACAAGAGTACAATTGATTTCTGGGGATGTACAACTATAGAAATCTGATCAGAAGACGATCACTTTATCCCTTGGACGATGTGATATCGAAGACATGAGCCTCTGGAGGATGCAACAGCACTTTAGCAGAAGATTATGATCATTCTTGATGCTTTGAGATTGATTTGAAACTCTATTTATAGAGTTCTTGAAATAATTGTTTAGCAGTTATTCTGGGTTGCGCGCGCTTCAGATTGCGTGCCTCCTGTTCACTTGTGCGAACGGTTGCACTAACTGTTGCGGACGCGAGGCATCGTTTGATTGAGATACACATGGTCGTGGGCAGTGTAGTGGGCACGTTCTATGAAGTTAGTGGCTTGCGCGCCACATCACTCTGTTATGAACACTGTTTGATCATCTTGCGCGAGCTTCATCAGGTTGCGCGTGGGCGCAATATAGCAACTTGCACGAGAGGTTACACCAACTACTTTGGACGCGTGGCATCGTTTGATTGAGATGCGCGTGATCATGGGCAGTGTAGTGGACACGCTCTGCAAAGTTGGTGGCTTGCGCGCCACGTCATCCTGCTTCTCAAAAAATTAATCGGGTGGCGCCAACTAGCCAAGTTGCGCATGGGCGCAACACAACAACTGGCACCTTTGACAGGGTCTTCTATGCTGTACTGATTAATTCTTGCGCCACACAATAACTTGCACAAACTAGCTGTCAGCATTAAGTACATGCTGATAAAATCTTCTCGAGCGCTGCATTGTGCGGGATTTGAATGGATTTGCCTTAATCTCCGTGCTGTCAGCTGTCAGGCAATGATGATGCTGTTACAGCTTCTAGTGGAAGTGCGCCACGTGGCGCTCGTGCAACCTGACTCTAGCGCAACCAGATGTTGGCGCAACCTGATGCTGTGCAACTTGATGGTTTGGCGCAACATAATAATTTGGCGCCATCTGATGATCGCACACTTTAATGGGTGGCGCAGCTTAATTTTTAGCCTCTACAAGACCCCCTTCAAAGTTTTTGAAACTTGAAAATACTTTAAAGTTTTGAAATACTTTGAATTATGCTAGTTTTGCCTGGATTGCGCCAGTCAACTCGAGCCCGATTCTTCAGCATATATTGCGTAACTGTTTGGGCTATAAATAGCCGTACCCTTTTGGAGTTTTTTCATTCTTCACATCATTTAGGGTGGCTCGAGAGAAACCCTATCTTCTTCTCCTTTTTTTCGATCTTTGTTAGCTTCGATCGACAGCAATGGCACCCAAGCACTCCGCTGCTGAGAAAGGAAAGACTATGGCCGAGCCATCCACGTGAGTTTCGCCTTCGTCACGTCGAGAGACGGCCAACCCGGCCATGGAGGGTAAATGTTTGACCATAAACCGATCATCGATCACCCACTTTAGGGTTTGACTCAATTCTGACAATGTGCGCCCGCTCTTTTTAGAGTTGTGCTCTCTTTTGGACGCAACTTGACATATTGTGCATAGAAAATGTGGCGCAACCTGAATGCTACGCAATATGAGGGTCGCGCAATCCGAGTACTGTGCAACATGAGTGTCACACAATCTGACTGCTGCACAACATGAGTATCACGCAACATAAAGTCACGCGTTTATTAACCAAAAAAGATCATTAAGTGCTCAGTTCATTCCCGACGATGAACCTATTTATGGGACGCTTATTTTTCAAAACGTTTTTTTCCTTTCTCTCTCGTTAAGTGTTACACGTCCATTTATTGGGAAGACGAAGAGTCGGCGGGAGCCGACCTTCACTGTATATATATGTATGAGGTTGCAATCTTCTATCTTCATTCACTCTCATGGCACCCAAGAAGGCGAACCTCACTGTCGATGGCGAGAAGTCGAATTCTGCGCCTAAGGCGTATCTGCTGGAAGCCGACCCGTCCCTGAGGGCGAAGAACTTTCTGAACTGTTTTGGCCTGACCCCAGCAGTCTTCGCTCGTTCGTAAGGTGGGCCATCGTCTTCCAAAGATCGTGGCACTCTAGAACAGAAGGAAGAATTCCTCCGTCTGATGTGTCGCTCAGGGATCCATAATATAGAGGAGTTGAGCGCTGTTTTGCGCCAGACTGATGGCGGAAAGAAGAAATGACGTGACATAAGATCGTCATTTTACATAATGGCCATAGTGCCTTGTAGTGTCTGTCTATTTTCTTTTCATTATGAAATGAAAAACAGTTTGACTTTATAAATCCTGGCACATTTGAACTTTTATCGCGTAACTGTGTTGACACGTCTCGATTTTGGGCATATGTGAGCTTTGTTATGTAACTGTCTTAATATATGCCGCACTTTCTCGGTTCTGACAACATCAACTTCCGAACAACACGTGATGTTTCTTCCTGAAATATACGCCTATGGACGCGTATAACATTTCAGCTTCAATTGCGTATAAATAATTGCGAGAAGAAAAGAACATTTACTGTATTCTCCTCTTCTTTCTGATGTTTGCAGGGGACCAACTGACAAAAATTCCCAGAACCGGTATCGGTGATCTTGTATGCTATGAAGTTGAACCACTTTGACATACACATCAGAGAGCTCAGAACTCTTCATGTTTAAAAGGGCTTCCTCAAGATGGTAGGAAGGGCCTTTATACATAGAGTTGGACGGTGGAGACACAGAATTAGGAATCGTATCACAAGGGTGATATCATTCCTACTTCTCACGAAGGGTCATCTTTTCTCCACCAGTTGTATTGACAGCAACTTTTCTTTGAGTTGCTGCACTCTGTGGTTCTCCTCTCATCTTTCTGAGAGAGAAGACCAGAGTTGATTCCGTTGCCTTGTTCGCTGCTTTAGGTCGAGTCGACAAGGAACTGGCACCAACAAGAAGATCCAAAGATGTAATAGACCTTCATTTGTTATATTTAGAATAAAATTTGAGATGTAATAGATTTCCATTAAGATGTATCTTTGTTTTTAAAGAAGGAATAAAGAATGATTTTTCTCTTCTTTATGGTTTGATTTGATGTAATGATATAGAAAATAGGGTCCAGAGGTAATGTGGACGTGAACTCATTTTTCTATTGATGATCTTCAAGTTCACTGGGACTTAAAGACAGGATATCATGTCTAAAAAGACGATATCTATGATAATACGAATTTATCATAAAGAAAAGATATCTTTTAAAACAATTGGGTTTCAAAAAGACAGTTTTGATGATTCAGATAGGCCCCACTAGGGATTTTGAGTATTTATTATCTTGTGGCTTTATTTACGAAAAAGTAAATAAACGATAATAAATGTAGGCCTATTCACGAAATGAATAGATATGAAAAGACTGATGAATAAGCATGCCTTTTCGAGGAAAGGTCGCTTCGGCTCTCGAGATAAACAATAAACGAAGACCTATTCAAACGAGAATGAAAGAACATGCATTTTCGAGGAAAGGTTACTTCGGTTCCCGAGACAGAATGTTTAGCTTTTCTGTCTATAAATAGTGTGAAACTTTTCTGAGAGCATTATTCACCTCTTTTCTTTTATTTACAAATGTCTTCAGAAGATATGCCTAAGGAGGCGGAAGTCATCCCGAAAATCGAAGCCGGCCTCGACACTCCTTCAGACGAGCCTCGTCGTCTATTCAGCCAGAAGTAGGAGAAAGCTCGGCTATTCCTGGACAGAAGCAGGACATTCTAGCCAAACTGGTGGAGCCTGGGAGTACTGCTGAGGAAGAAGCTCTGAGGAAAGCTGCATGTGAATTGTTGGTGTCATCGGACAATAATGTCTTCGAGCTTCTTGCGAAATATGTTTTCAATCAAGAGGGCTCTGGTCCTCGTTAATTTTTTGTATTTCCTTCTGTCTTGAATTATGCAATAAAAAGAATTTTATTTACATTCTGAGTCTCTGTGTTGATATCTCCTTGTCTTCAAACATGATATTTCTTAAGAAATTTGCCATTAATGGGTATCATGGCGACTCGACCATCCATACTAATCAAATGATAAGATCCGTTGAAGAAAACTTTGCTTACAACGTAGGGTCCTTCCCACTTCGCTTCGAATTTGCCTTTGCTCATGTGCGTCATAGTCATAGGACGTCTGACTGTTAGAACTAGTTCTCCTTTCTGAAATGTTCGGACTTTGACTTTATGGTTAAAGGCTTTTGATAAACGAGTTTGGTATAACTCAATATGTTGTTGAGCTAGGAGCCGTTTCTCGTCAAGCGCTTCAAGCTCATGAAGTCTCAGACGATCATTGTTTTCGGTTGTGAGTTCATTGGCAATGGCAATCCTTAGGAAAGGGATCTGGATTTCCAATGGTAAGACGGCCTCGCATCCATATACCAAAGAGAAAGGTGTGCAGCCTGTAGGAGTACGTATAGTAGTACGGTAAGCCCACAGTCATTCTTCAAGATTTTTATTCCAGTTCCGTTTGTTGGTAGAAATAAACTTCTTGAGGAGTTTGACGATGGTCTTGTTAAATGCTTCTGCCAACCCGTTAGCTGTAGGATTGTAAGCTGTAGAAGCAATATTATTGATCCTGTTGTCATCGCAAAATCGAGTGAACTTCTGACTGATGAATTGTGGCCCATTATCATGAATGATTTGCCGAGGAACGCCGAATCTGTAGATCACATGATGCTTAATAAAATTGATAACACTGCTTGTCTTGACTTCAGCTAGAGGTATAGCTTCAGCCCATTTTGAGAAATAATTAGTTATGGCCAATATGAACCGATGTCCTCGAGACGAGGGAGGGTTGATAGGACCAATGACATCCATGTCCCAAGCTTCAAAGGGCCAAGATGCTGCCGTCGGGTGGAGAAATTCTGATGGTTGATGGATGAAGTCAGCATGGATTTGACATGCTCGACATTTTCTTGCATACTCGATTGCATCAGATATCATCGAGGGCCAATAGTAGCCCATACGGCGAATACGATCCTGTAGTTTAGGACTAGGTTGATGTGCGCCACAAACATCGTCATGAGCTTCACGAAGTATTTGTTTTGCTTCTTCTCCTGCGAGACATCGTAGAAGTAAGCCGTCAAATGTTCGTCGGTAGAGTATCTTTGTAGCATGATTATAATAGAATCTGAGTGACCGCCGATGAATTGTTGTAGCCTCCTTAGGATCTTCGGGTAAGATATCATGGACCACGAAGTCTATGAAAGGAGTCCTCCAATCTTCACTGATAGTACAAATTTCAACTGAATTGTTGAATTCCATGTTTGGGTTATTGACTTTAATATTTAAGTTATTCTCGACACAAAATAACTCTCTATTAGTGATGACGATCATTTGTTGCCTTCTTACTGGAATTGCTAATACTGCTGCAAGATTAGTGAGTGCATCTGCTTCCGTATTACACGCTCGGCGTACATGCTCAATGAAGAAGCCTTTGAATGAAGTAGCCATCCTGATCGCTGCATCATGATATGGAACCAGATCTTGATGTTGAACTTCGTACGTACCTCTAACTTGATTGACAATCAATTTGGAGTCTCTGTAAACTTCAAGATACTCAATATCTAATTGTTTAACCAACTGAAGACCGATAAGTAGGGTATTGTGTTCAGCCACATTATTGGAACACGACTCATCTAAATAATAATCTCTTTGAATAGCTAATCCTTCTGGTGAGACGAGGACGATTCCAACTCCAGCAACCATAGCACCTTTTGGTCCGATCCTGGATGTACCATCAAAGAATAGACACCGTGTAAGAGTTTCTTCTGAAATCATGTTGGACTCCAGAGTTTCGTCTGGAATCTAGTCGTAGAGTTTAGACATTTCGGGAATTGGATGAGCTGCCAGAAAGTCAGCAAGAGCTTGACCGTTAACAGACTTTTGAGGAACATAAACCATATCATATTGTGCTAACAATATGGCCCATGTTGCAAGCCTGGAATTGAGTGTACTAGGCTTCTTCATCAGGACCCAGAGAGGGTTAACTCTAGAAATAACATGAATAGTTTGGCTAGTGATATAATGTCTCATCTTTTGAACATCAAACATCAAAGCTAGACATTCTTTTTCCACTGGGGTAAATCGATGTTCAGCTCCAATCATTGTACGACTAAGGTAATAGATAGCCTGTTCATGACCTTCTTTATTCTTCTGAGCTAATAAAGCACCTAGGGAATGGTCCATTGCTCAAACATACATCCGGAAGGGTATTCCTAATACTGGAGGCACTAGAACTGGAGGGTTCATCAAGTATTGCTTTATGTCTTCAAATGCTTGTTGACATTCTTCAGTCCAAATAAAAGACAGACCTTTCTTCATGAGTTGAGTGAACTGTCTACAGCATCCAGAGAGATTTGAGATGAATCTCCTGATATACGCAAGCCGTCCCTGGAATCCTCGTAGCTCTTTTAGGTTGCGTGGAGGATGCATCCTTTGAATGGCTTTGATTTTTTCAGGGTCAACGTGTATACCTTTAGAGGTAATAACGAATCCAAAAAATTTGCCACTAGAGACTCCCAGGAATGACTTGGTGGGATTCATCTTGAGTTGATGCTGGCGCATTAGATCGAAAATAGTTCTCCAGTCTTGAATGTGGTCTTCTTTTAGACGACTTTTGACAGCAATATCGTCAACATAGCATTCAATAGTCTTTTATAAATGATCACAAAAGATAGTACTCATGGCCCGCTGATAAGTTACACCAGCGTTCTTAAGACCAAATGGCATGACAGTATAGCAATAGACTCCAAGAGGAGTGCGAAAAGATGTATGTTTCTCATATTCTGGATGCAACTTGATTTGATTATATTATGAAAATCCATCCATAAAGGACATACGTTCAAATTCGCAAATATTGTCGATCATGATATCAGTGATTGGAAGAGGGAATTCGTCCTTGGGACAAGCTTCATTAAGGTCTCTGAAGTCGATGCAGACTCGGACTTTCCCTATTTTCTTCAAAATTGGGACAACATTAGCCACACAGTCCGAATGTTTTTTTTCTCTGACAAAACTGCAGGCAATGAATTTTTTGACTTCAGCTTCTACGACATCCATCATGTCGGGCCGAAACTGACGTTGTTGCTGCTTGACTGGTTTCGCATTCGACAGAATATTGAGCTTATAGGTAGCGATCTGAGGATCCAATCCCGGCATGTCTTCATAGCTCCAAGCGAATACATCAATGTATTTCCTAATGAGTTAGATCAATTCCTGTTTGTCCACTTCAGGGAGGCTTTTGCTGACAAATATCGATTTTGGAGAAGTTTTATCTCCAACATTGACTTGAACCAACTGATCTTCAGTAGATGGCTCACGTTGCTTACATCGAAGCTCCTATTGAGTATCCATCCTTTGTGCCCAAGGATCAGATTCAGAGGCTTCGACAAAGTCTCCGTCATCTTCCGAGAACTCGACAATTACCATATTGAAGATAGAGTCACTCGATGGACGTGTCCTACACTGGTGTCTGAATCCCATGAGATAGAATCAGAAGAGTTAGATCGTTCTTCTTCATCGGATTCGGAGGCTTCTGGAGTCAAAATTGGTGAAGTATAACCTAATCCCCACTTCGTTTTACTGTAGTATTGTTGTGATTTTCCTTTTAGAGCAGGAATACGAATAGGAGTTCGCCTTCCTTTGCCGTCATTGAGACCAGCTTTAAAATTATAGCCCATCTTTTGAATGATATCTTTTGATTGCTGACTATAACGACGTAGTTGAAGTCTTCCGTTATCGTGATTTTCTTCTTCACCATCGGACGTGATCTTCTGTTCCGTTCCTCTACTAAAAAGTATAGGAAGTTCATCTTTCTTCCTGGAAGGAACTAAGAGGAAGGAGTCCTGCATTAGCTCGAGCAATACTTCATTTTGGGAAGCTTCAACTGCTCCTATGGTAAGTGGTTCGAAGTTATCTAACATTTTTAAATAACATCGAGTATAATAAAAAACATCAGTATACTGTAAAGGAGATGCTACTTTATTAATTTGTACATCATCAATTACAACATGATTCTTAGCCTTAACAAAAGGCTTAGTAAGGTTGATAACTAGAGGAGGAGAAGGAGAAGGAGAAGGTGAAGGTTTGTTACGACGAAGGTCGATAACAAGAGGCTCAGAAGAGGTGAGCTCCCTTTGTTCCCTTTCTACAGTAGGAGGCTGTTTGTTATGAGAGAAAAGATGTATTGTCAACGTCTGAGAAGAAGAGGGACGAGTAGCATGTCCTTTGACGGGGATCATGAGAACATATTTTAAAGTATCTTTCTGATCTTTCTCACTATCCATCGCCAATACAACTTTCATGAACTCCTCCTTGTACATCCGAGAGTCCGTACAATACGCTTCAATGCCCTTGAAAAGATTAAGGTCAGCTACTTCCTTTTGGACTTCTCCATTGACATCCACATATTTAAGCATTGATGTAAAGTGTATGGTACAATATTATGCTCATGTAGAAAGGGTCTTCCCAGCAAAGCATTATAAGAGCCATGATTATCGATGACGTAGAAAGTAACCTTTGTACGAAGATTGCCTATTTGAACTTTCAGGCATATCTTTTCCAAAGGTTCACTTCTTCAGAATTAAATCCCAGGATTGTTGTGATGGTTGTTGAAAGATTGTGTACAGGAATCTTTAATGCATCTAGTAGAGTCTTTGGTATGATGCTAAGTGCAGACCCAGGATCGATCAAAATGCGATCAACCTTCATGGTATCGACATATCCCGTGAAGTAGAGAGGTCGATCATGACGATTATCTTCCAACAACATATCATCTTGTATAAATGTGATGTTTGGCATCAGCTCCATCACACTATGACAATGAAGGCAGGTTACAGGCTCCTCCTATGGCTTCTTGAGAAGTGCTAGACAAGTATCAGCTTGCGTCAAAAATTCACTCAATGTTTCTCGAGTTTCCATCGAAAGATGGAGTAGCTCAAAAATTGATAATCTTGTCGGGGTATTAGCCAGCTGAGTTAATATATTAAAGTTATACGACTTCTCAAGTTCCAAAGTTGGAGTCTTCTTTAATACTTTATCAAAACGGACATACTGTTTTCCTTTGTCGGCTGTCGTCGGTTTGGGAAGAGTTGGCTCTATTGGAGGTGATAAAGCTGATGGACCATTGACAGTAGGAGGAGATGGTGCTTGAGGCGACTCCAGAGCTGGAGCAGGATTTTCTTGACCTTCTGAATAGTCTCTTAGGTAAGGTTTTCCAGACCTGGTAGCAGTTAAGACTTCTTCTTCGTATACAGGTTCAAAAGACACCATATTGCAACTCTTTGCCTGGATCTTGTTTCTGGATGGTTTCTTTTGGCAAGCTGAAGAGTTTGTCCAGTAACCCAAACCAACCCGAGATTGGTTGTGGAAAAGATGTAGGGAAAGAGGTACAGGAGATCCCTTTCCATGGTTCAAACTAGAGGCCTTTTGTAGATCATATCCTATTTTTGTTATTAGTTTACGAGACTGTGGACTATACAAATGGAAAGCTAGTTGGTATTTGGCTTCTGACTTTGACAATGTTGTCTCAGCAGGGGAAGAAGAAGAAGGATTATCTGCTGCCGAGATGAAGGTGGCAGTTAGAGGTGGAAGACAATGTTCACCAAATGAAATCATATGATATGATTTATTTTTAGTGGCCTTTTTAGACTTAGTGGAAAAAGATGGTGTTTCGAAGTCCGCCACTAAATCTGGATGGATCCATATAATTTTTCCTTTATCAGTAAACAGAGGAACAAGACCATCAGTTCGTGCAGGTGGAAGATTAACAATCTCTAGAGTAGTTCTCGGGATGGGGATGACACCTATTTTCCATAAATAAATTCACTTTATTTATTGTGTTTCTGAGAAAATTACAACTATAGAAATCTGATCTAGAAGACGATCACTTTATCCCTTGGACGATGCGATGAAGAAAACTCGAACTTCGAAGAACTTGGACAGCAACTGGGCAATCTCTCTGTTCTCTCTGACTTGGATGTCTTGTCTGATGAAGATGAAGAAACTCTCTTTATAGAGTTCTGGATAACTGTTCTGAAGCATACGCTCAGTCAGTTACTTGACGTGTGCATAACTGCAGGGACGCGTGGCGAACTCTGGTGGAGACACATTAGAGTGCGGTTGAAAGTAGTGGAATGTATTTAGGAGAGATTGATGGCATAGATGCCACGTTGCATAACTTCTGAATAAGTGGGTAACTGAGTACAGGACACGTGAAAACGTGTGTTGATTGTACGTTTAAAATCATCTTGAATGCATTTGCTATGATACGCTGTCTTTATTGAAGAGGAGTCATACGCTAGCTTTTGAAGGCACATGTCTTATATATGCTGACTTGGACAGTATAGAGCCACATAAAGCTGATACGCTCACTTTCTTGACAAGGAGTCGTATGGAGTCTATACGCTCACTTGATTGGCAAGGAGTCGTATGGAGTCTATACGCTCACTTGATTGGCAAGGAGTTGTATGGAGTCCATACGCTCACTTGATTGGCAAGGAGTCGTATGGAGTCTATACGCTCACTTGATTGGCCAGGAGTCGTATGAAGTCTATACACTCACTTGATTGGCAAGGAGTCGTATGGAGTCCATACGCTCACTTGGTTGAGCATTGAAGAAGTAGACACGTGGCTGTCCTCAATCTTCTCAAATACGCCATATCTTCTAATATCTCTCGAGCGTCGTACTGCAGATATGATGGCTGACAGACTGTCAGAAATGACAGTAATAATGGCTGTACATTTATGATGGCTGATGAGCTGTCCTCGTAAGAGACAAAAATCAATTCTCGAAAACTCATCCGACGGTTAATCTTTATAGGGCAGCTGTCTTTGCACGAAAGACGAAGTGTCAAATTTATCTTCAATTAAATGTATGCTGTGCTGTCAAAAATAATAAAATATTCTCTGAGCGTATGGCCTTTGGATGAGCGTATGGCCTTAGCTGAGCGTATGGCCTATGAGCGTACGACTTTTGCTGAGCGTATGGCCTTAAGCGTATGGCTTTGGCTGAGTCTCATGTCAGCGTGTCATAATTTTTCACACCCTACAAGACCCCCTTCAAAGTTTTCGAACTTTATGAATTTCAAAAGTTCGAAATTACTTTAAATTTAAAGTGGGAATAAGTCTTGACACGCTGGCATGAGTTTGTTATCTTCCTCCATATCCGTGCAAATATTTAGGGATTCTGTTTAAAGAACGGCCGCCGTTTAGACTTCTCTTTTCTTCTATAAATAGGTCTCTCAAAACCTAATTCATTTCTTTACTTTTGCATTTACCTTCGAGAGAGAAAAAGCCCTAAAACTCAAACTTCTTCTTCTTCGACTCAATTTTCATCAATGGCGCCCAAGGTCGACGCTGCTACGAAGGGAAAGGGAAAGGCTCCTGCGGAGTCATCTCAACCTGCCGCCGTCGCTGCTAAGAAGACTACTGATGAGCGTATCCGACGAAGTGAACGCCCATTGAAACCCCTCTATGGTGAGGATGTAGATGATGAACAGTAACTATCCCCAATTTAGGGCTCTGGTTAGAACAAGATCATAAAACGTATCCCCTGTTTAGGGTCAAATACGTCAGAAAATACGCTTCCCTCTTTAGGGTTTAGTCGTATTCCATATTTTTCGTTTATACGAAAAAAAATATGTTTGAAGCGTATTCTGTAAGATACGCGTATCTTTGATAGAAATGTCAAAATACGCTGTCTTTGAAAGAATACGCTATGTTAAGTTGTCTCATTGAGATACGCTAACTCCTATGTTAGCGTATTTTCGTTGATGATCATCTTTGTCAACCATATGCTGATACGCTCAAGCTGAACATAAACTGAACTTAAAATTTATCATACGCTTAGGATAGACTGAGCGTAAAAATGATCTCTGAATCCATCATACGCTTAGGATAGAGTGAGCGTATGTTGATCTTTGAACTTGCTATACGCTTAGGATAGACTGAGCGTATGTTGATCTTTGAATCTGTCATACGCTTAGGATAGAGTGAGCGTATGTTGATCTTTGATTCTATTATACGCTTAGGATAGAGTGAGCGTATGTTGAACTTTGTCATCTCTTGATGTTGAAGATTTCTAACGTCTTATTCTTCTTTTGCAGTGGATATTCTGGCTCAGGAGGCACAATTTGAAGGATGTGTAGGAAACAATTATAAAAGTAACCTATCACATGTCCGTTTTTCTCAATTCGATGGACCTTCCACCAGGATAGCTCTTCTGACAAATCAGGAAAATGATACCTTACTGAATTTGATGAATGGACTGCCTCTACAGAGTGTGGATAGTGCTACCCACTCGAAGCCAGCATTTCTTTTTGGAGATGCTATTGATATAAACTCCCAGCCGGCTCTTGATAAAGTGTCATACTCATATTATAGAGATGGTGATGCGAATCAGCCAATGTATCTGACTGGTTTATCCAAAAGCATCAACATAGCTCGCTTATTCCACGCGAGTCATCAAAGGCAAATGAAGTGGGATATCACTCCATCCCGTCAAGCAAAAGCTGGATGGATAGGATATCGTCAAGGAAGATTCCGCAGTGGTACTGAACCACATGTCTCAGTTTTGCGAGGACTGCTGCCAGCTACCATTCCTCCTGAGGACTCGGCACTTCTGAGGCCAGTTAGAGTCCCAATCTTTGCAAATGAATTTGTTCAGCTGGAAAATGCTGTTTACCCAAAACAGTCTATGAGGCTTACTGGTCTGGTGAACCCGAAAAATACCAGATGGACTGCCCTTGTAAGATGGATTCTGAAAAACTTTGGAGAACAGTTAAAGGTAATAGGCCTATATAATGCCATCAAGTGTACCGCTTATGGTTTTAGGCCAAACCCTGATTTGTTCTTAGCATTAGCGAAAAGGTATAATTACCGTACTGGCACTTTCATGACTCCCAGAGGCGAGATGGGATTCGCCCTCCATGAGATGGCACATATTTCTGAGCTGCCAACAGGAGATTTGCCATATGAAGAGTACATTCCTTTCATCGATGAAATGAATAAAATCTCCGATGCCAACCCACTGGTTCTTCATGTATTTGAAGAATTAATGTGTCATTACAGTATATGTAAGGCTTTTTATAAAGGACAAGGTGGAGAAGGAGATTCCAACTGCTATTCTTCTAAGTGGATGGCCTATTTATTTCAAGGCCGCACTGACGAAGTTCAAAAGAAGAAGAAGACTGATCAATATGTCGGTGAATTTAAACCCCTGAGTCAAGCTGAAATTGACAAACTAATCCGGGACACCACTCATGACGACATCGTCATTGAAGAAGACGAAGGCACCTACAAAGCTGGTGATAGGTTGGAGACCTATATAAAGCAAGGTAGCCGGGAATTATCCGCTAAAGGTCATCTGGCCGGATTTATATCCCTCTGGCTGAGAAAATTTGTAGTACCTGGCACCTGTTCAGCAGACAGGATGCACAGAGGAGTTGTCTTTGCAGCAGTCCGTCTGACTTTCGGGTATAAGATGGATTTACTGACAGCAATGACATACCGTTTGAATGCTGGCTTAAGGGCATATACAGACAGGATGTTTGAATTGGCGAAGAAGAAGCTCACAACCTTCCCCCGGGTAGAAATACCCTTTACATATTTATTTGGGTGGCTGCTCCTCCATTTCGAATCTCTCATGAATGTCGGAATGGCTAGACCAGATGATACCTTTTTGGAAAGATACAATCACATACCCAAGTGGAAATATGATACTCTGACAGATTGTAGAACCATATTAAACAGGGGAGAATTATGGAGCTTCACTTGTATTCCTCCACCTGTTGGTTATGAAACTATGCCTGGGAAATTGATTGATGGCATCGGTGCCAATGAGTTGGATGATATTCAACATGAATGGCTGAAGAGAATCAGGCCATCGCACTTAATCTGCCGCTATGACAACATCACCTATCTGGAGCCATATCTTCCGAGTAGGTTTGCTCGGCAATTTGGTTATGATCAGTTGCATGTGGGAAATGCAACGACATATTTTGGCTACCAAGGCGGATTAATCGATGGCGCCAAAGCTTGGATATACTATATTGCTAAAGGTACCGGAGCTACCTTCTCTATGCCAGATCCGGTTACTTATCGGAGAGGAGCTAGAATATTGGCGTCTTATGCCAAATTCTATGTATCGGCTAATACTTTTGATGAAAAATTCAGCATCTTAGGTAGAAGCTTTATCCATGTTGAAAAGAGATCAACCAAATCAGCTCTGCCAAGAGATTGTCATGACCAAGAAGATCCTCTGGCTACTGATGAAGTTGATGATGAAGTTTTAGAGACTTTCTTCTCTGATGAACTTCATCAGCCATTACATGTACCCATTAGAAGTGCCGAAGAGAGTGTATTTGCCGACAGTACACCAAAAAGGAAGCGAGGCAAGGAGGCTTCTGGGCCTGCTCCAAAAAGGGTTACTCGGGCAGAGGCTCATAGTCGTGGAAGACGAATCAAAGATACGGACGAAGCAGGTAGTGTCTCCAAAGATGATTATCTTACTATTCTACTAACAAAAAGAATATGAAGGAAAGTAATAGTTTCCAAGACTAAATCCGTGATTTGTCTCGATGCAGAGAGTCCTACTAATCGTGCCGAGCGATTGGCTTTAGAAAAGCAAGTTGCCTTTGCTTTTTCTATAAAAACAGAACCCATTGAAGAAGATGTGCCTGAACCTGCTGGATCATCTATGCCTTCTGATATGGAGTCGATTCCACCAACGGCCGATGATGCGCAGGTGATTAGTCAACCCGCGGTAGAGGCCGAGAATCAGACTAACACAGCTAATGACTTACTGATTTCGGGAGAATCAGTGAAGGAAGCCACTACTCTCAAGCCATTTGCTGAAGTTTCGGAGAGCAATAAGAGTGACGACGAACATGTTGACTATGAACCTTCATCTCATTCCTTTGAAGAAGAGGACATGGAGATAGATGATGAGTCACCATCTAAAACTCCAATTGATGTACTGAAGACAGTTGGTCAACATTCAGGGTTGACTCCAGAACCGGAGAAGCATCTAGAAATAGAAGTTCAAGTTCCGAGTACCTCTGGGGCGGGCAGCAGTGAAATAAATCCTGTGTCAGAAAGCACTCTGAACAGACTACGAGCTGGGCTGAATGATCCAAAGGAAACAGAATATGAACCAGCTCCAGGTAATATTTTATTCAGCAAAGTTTTGTCTTTTCCTTGCTTTATTGTCTTTTAATTTTAATTATACTCCTTTGATTCCAACAGTTGTAGGAACTGCGCCGGCAATGAGTTCGACTCAAGCCCCACTTGTCCAGACTGATATGGGTGAGGGGAGTTCACATTTGCCTAGTTCCCCAAAAGCATCCATTTCAGCTCCCAGAATAGAGGCTCCTCCTGCTCCTTCCTTTACAGTTGTAGCGACTCCCGGTTTTGAAACCGGGATAGCAAAGGTCATGGGGATGTATTCAGATATTATTTATTCATATCTGGATACATTCTCAAGGCGACTTATGAAGGATGAAACTATACCTTTTTCGAGTCTTCGGGCGGCGATTAATTTCCCGCTTTTAGCTTTGAGACAGGCTGGTTATGAGACCCAGTGTGTTTTCTTTGAACATCTCCTGAATGATTTAGAAGCAACCATCCATAAATATTGGGAGATCAAAAAGGAGGATATTAAGTCTTTGACGGCAGCTGAGATTTCTCAATTAGAAAGTGAAGCTCAAGCTCATCACATTGCTTTGAAGGAATTCCTCGCTCTGTCTTCTGAACAGTTAATGGCGAAAGATGAAGAAATAATAACCACTCGTCAGAAGATGGAGCGCCTGGAGAAAGATGAAGCATCAAAAGCCGATGAGCTTAAGAAATTGAAAGAGGAGTTGGCTCGTCTTCAGGAGCAAATTGCCTCCGTGGAAAAGGAGCAATCGAAGATTGCCACTGCTCATATCTCTGAAGCTGAACGCTGCCAACTTTTGCAGCAAGAGCGGGAACTGATGCAGGTTAATCAGATTGAAGAAACCAATCGTCGTAGCTCTATTATCGTAGATTATGATCAACAAATGGTCGAAGTTGAAGCAGCAGAGCGGATCCAAAAAGCTCATGAAGAAAAAATGAATAATGTAATTGTTCGTATTCAGGAGATAATTACTCCTCCTAAATAGATTTTTTACATTTTTCATGTGCTGAATTTTTGAAATCCACTTGTAATCAATATTTTGACTTTGATTAAAGAAATGAATATCTTGACTTGATTTCAATTTTGTGGATGATATTTTTGTAGAAAATATGTTCAGAGGTAAATAATACATGACATATTTCAATAGAATAGAATATACAAATAAACTTTGTAATTCTATCAGATGATATTAAACCAAAGATAATTTTAGCTTAATACTGATTAGAGAAAACAGAATTCAGATATAAAGATATCTTTAGACTCTATTTTCCATGATCTTTGAACTCGGAAATCAAAAGACTAGATATCATTTTCATAGAATAGAAAATATGATACTGAGATAGAAAATTCAGAGGTAATATGGACGTAATTTTCTATACGAGATATTTATTAAATCCACTGGGGATCTAATAAGACAGAATATCAAATTCTCTGGGAAGATGATACTTGGTAGAATATCAGTTTTCGCTGGGGATAACGATATCGAGATAACTTTTGAAGGGAAGAATTAACTCTGATTTTATATTTGCTGGAGAATAATGAAAATATTATATATATTGATAAAATTTATACATAATATTTCTTTAAGAATTTGCCATTGATAGGCATCATCGTGACTTTCCTATCCATAGAGGCAAGCTGATATGCTCCATTAGAGAAGACTTTATTTACTACGAATGGGCCTTCCCATTTTGCGTCGAATTTGCCTTTGCTCATATGTGTCATAGTCATCGGACGTCTGACAGTAAGGACCAGCTCTCCTTTCTGATATGCTCTGACTTTGACTTTTCGGTTAAAAGCTTTTGAAATTCGGGCCTGATACAACTCGATATTTTGTTGAGCATACAATCGCTTTTCATCTAGAGCTTCCAACTCTTGAAGTCGAAGACGATCATTATTCTCTGTTGTAAGCTCATTGGAGATTGCGATTCTTAGAGAAGGAATCTGGATCTCAAGGGGAAGAACAGCTTCACACCCATATACCAAAGAGAAAGGCGTACATCCAGTCGTATTGCGAACTGTGGTGCGGTAGGCCCATAAGCATTCACTAAGCTTCTCGCTCCAGTTGCGTTTGTTGGAAGAAATGAACTTTTTCAAAAGTTTGATGATCGTTTTATTGAAAGCTTTTGCCAATCCATTAGCTGCTGGATTATATGCTGTAGAAGCTAAATTATTGATTCGATGGTCGTCACAGAATCGAGTAAATTTCTGACTGACGAACTGCGGTCCGTTATCATGAATAATACGTCGAGGAACACCAAATCGATAAATGACATGATGTTTGACGAAGTTGATGACATTGGAAGCTTTGACTTCAGATAACGGGATTGCTTCAGCCCATTTGGAAAAGTAATCGGTTATTGCTAGAATAAACCGATGTCCTTTTGATGATGGTGGGTTGATAGGACCAACGACATCCATGCCCCAAGCCTTAAAGGGCCATGATGCCGCTGTTGGGTGTAACAACTCTGATGGTTGATGGATAAAGTCTGCATAAATTTGACAGGCTTTACATTTCTGAGCATATTGAATAGCGTCAGCCACCATCGTGGGAAAATAATAACCCATACGTCGGATACGATCTTGAATTTTAGGACCTGGTTGATGAGCTCCGCAGACACCGTCATGTGCTTCACGGATTATCTATTGTGCTTCTTCACCAGCGATGCATCGGAGGAGAAGACCGTCGTAGGTCCGACGATATAGTGTCTTCGTTGTATGATTATAATAGAATCTGAGAGATCGACGCCGGATAGATGCTGCTTCGCTCGAATTATCGGGAAGTATGTCATGTAACACAAAGTCTAAAAACGAACGTCTCCAATCTTCAATTATGGCTTCTGTTTTGTTAGAAAAAACATATTCCATAGTAGAATCGGAAGAAGACGAGGACATTCTATCAAACTTTAATCCAGTATTAATATTGGAGGAAAGTTCATCAAGGTTGAGAGAATTTTCATCTGGATTATGGGAAAAACCCAAAGCCAAATTATTCTCAACGTGGAATAGTTCTCTGTTATAAACCACTATCACTTGCTGACGTCTGATTGGTATGGCTAACACAGCGGCTAGATTAGCCAAAGCATCGGCTTCTGCATTATAGGCTCGTCGAACATGTTCAATAAAGAAACCTTCAAAGGAGGATGCCATAGAGAGTGCTGCTCGATGATAAGGTATCAAATCCTGATGACGGACTTCATACGTTCCTCTGATCTGATTGACAATAAGCTTGGAGTCTCCATAAACTTCTAAATATTGAATATCTAGATGTTTAGCAAGTTGAAGACCGATAAGCAACGCATTATATTCGGCTACATTGTTTGAACATGATTGATCCAGAGAATAAGCCCTCTGAATAGTTAGTCCTTCTGGGGATACGAGAACAATCCCAACTCCGACGACAATATCGCCATTAGGGCCTATTCTAGATGCCCTATCAAAGAATAGACGCCAGGTAGGAGTTTCTTCAGAAATCAGATTCGAATCCAGGACTTCATCTGGGATCTCATCATATAATTTAGAATCTTCTGGAATCGTATGAGCTGCCAGAAAATCAGCAAGAGCTTGTCCTTTAACTGACTTCTGAGGAATATAATGCATGTCGTATTGAGCTAACAAGATTCCCCAATTAGCCAATCTGGAGTTGAGAATACCGGGTTTCTTCATCATAATCCTGATAGGATTCACTCTGGAAATGACATGAATTATTTGACCGATAATATAATATCGCGTTTTCTGAACAGCAAACATTAATGCTAGGCATTCTTTCTCGATTGGAGAATAACGTAGTTCAGCACCTGTCATTGTGCGACTGAGATAATAAGTAGCCTGTTCATGGCCATCTTTATTTTTCTAGGCGAGTAATGCACCGAGAGAATGATCCATGGCTCGAACATATAGAAGGAATGGTATTCCCGAGACGGGAGGTACCAAAACCGGAGGGTTCATGAGATACTGTTTGATATCGTCAAATGCTTTTTGACATTCTTCGTTCCAGACGAAAGATACACCTTTCTTTAGAAGTTTGTTGAATGGTCTGCAGCGTCCTGATAAGTTGGAAATGAATCTCCTGATATAAGCAATTCTTCCTTGAAATCCTCGTAGCTCTTTTAAGGTGCGTGGAGGACGCATCTCTTGAATGGCTTTGATCTTCTCGGGATCCACGTGTATATCTTTAGCGGTAATGACGAAGCCGAGAAATTTGCCACTAGAGACGCCCAGGAAGGACTTAGTAGGGTTCATTTTAAGTTGATGCTGACGCATTAAATCAAAGATAGTCTTCAAATCTTGGATATGATCATCTTTTCGTCGACTTTTAACTGCAATATCATCAACATAGCATTCAACTATTTTTCGGAGATGCTCACGGAATATAGTACTCATTGCTCGCTGATATGTTGCTCCTGCATTTTTGAGACCAAACGGCATCACTGTATAACAGTATGTACCGATCGGCGTTCTGAAGGAAGTATGTCTCTCGTCATCTGAAAATATTTTGATTTGATTGTATCCCGAATACCCATCCATGAATGACATTCGTTCGAAATCACATGTGTTGTCGATCATGACATCGGTAATTGGAAGAGGAAACTCGTCTTTAGGACAAGCTGCATTGAGATCGTAAAAGTCTATACAGACTCGAATCTTGCCGATCTTTTTGAGGACAGGAACGATGTTAGCCACCCATTCAGGATGTTGTTCCTCTCTAATAAATCCGGAAGCCATAAGCTTGTTGACTTCAGCTTCAATTGCATCCATAATATCTGGACGAAATCGTCGTTGTTGTTGTTTGACTGGTTTAGCATTTGGCATAATATTAAGTTTGTGAGTTGTAATATTCGGATCTAGTCCTGGCATATCCTCATAGCTCCAGGCGAAGACATCTATATAATCATGAATAAGCTTGATCATGTCTTGCTTGTCTGTTTCTGAAAGACTTTCGCTGATGAATATTGGTTTAGGTGACCCCTCTTCACCAACATCAATTTGGATCAGTTTATCTTCAGTGGGAGGTTCTCTTTGCTCGAACATGAATTCCCATTGGTTATCTAATCTTTGAGCCCATTGTTCTGATTCGGGTGATATTTCAAAATCATCCTCACCTTCATCATTTTCTTGCGGGCCATCAGCAGAGACCATATTGATGGATAGAATAGAACGATGAAGATCGCCAATACTTGTATCAGAATCCCAAGAGAGGGAATCGGAAGATTCGGATCGTTTGTCTCCATCGGATTCTGAATCCTCATGGACTACGTTGATAAAGGAGGTAGGAGCAATGTAACCTAAACCACATTTTGTCCTTCCATATTTTAATGGAGGAATTCGAACAGGCATTCTTCTTCCTTTTCCATTATTGAGGCTGGTTCTGAAATCATAACCCATATTCTTGATAATGTTTTTGGACTGCTGACTGTAGCGACGTAGTTGTAATCTTCCAGTATCGTCGTTTGTGTCATCTTCTTCCAGGTTAGGAGGATTTTGGGGTCCTTTATAGAAGAATATTGGATTTTCTCCCAACTTTCTAACAGGGACCACGAAGTATGATTTTTGTATAGACTCTAATGATACTTCTGTATGAAGAGTTTGAACAACTCCTATAGTTAGTGGCTCTAAGCTATCTAGCAATTGTAAATAACTTTGTACATAATTACAGATATCAATATACTGTAAAGGAGATGCTTCATTAATATTAGATACTGTATTTATAAAAGAAGGCTGAGTCTTATCAGACTTAGTCAAATTAATGACTAAAGGGGAAGAAGAAGAGCGATCAGAAATTTTGTTTCGATTAAGATCGATAACAAAAGGCTCAGAAGAGGTGAGCTCCCTTGAAGAAGATCGTGGATAAGTAGTACGTCCACTGACCGGAATGACTAGAGTATCTGGTCTAGCTTGAGAAGATGGAAGGGGAGTGGTGCGTCCACTGACAGGAATTATCAGCAAACTTTGTGGAGCTTGGGAAAGTGATGAAGTGGTACGTCCATTGACAGGAATTATCAGTGAATCTTCTTCAGCTGGTTTAAGAGACTGCGGATGAGTGATACGCCCTTTTACAGGAATAACAAAGGTGTCGACTTTTAATATCTCATCGTCGTTATCCATAGCTTACAAGACTTTTGAGTATTCATCTTTGTACATGCGAGCGTCATTGAAGTAAGCTTCAACTCCTTTGAATGGATAGAGATCTGCAACTTCCTTTTGAACCTCTCCATTATCATCAACATATTTGAAGCATTGATGAAGAGTTGAAGGAACAACATTATGTTCATGCAAGAATGGTCTCCCCAATAGAGCATTATATGAGCATCCATGATTGTTGATGATGTAGAAAGTAACCTTAGTACGAAGATCGCCTATTTGAAATTTGAGGCGAATCTTACCCAAAGGCTCACTTTTTCCTTGATTGAATCCCAGGATGGTAGTGATAGTACTGGAAAGACTATGCACGGGTATCTTCAGTGCATCTAGCATAGTTTTTGGCATAATACTTAGAGCGAATCCTGGATCAATCAGTAGACGATCAACCTTCATGGAATCGATATATCCTGTATGATATAAAGGACGGTCATATCGATTATCCTCTAGCAGCATATCGTCCTCTTGAGGAGAGTTAGACAGGTTTTTGCTTGCAACAGTGCTTCACTCAGAGTTTCTCGAGTCTCTTTAGAGAGGCATAAGAGGTCGAAGATTGACAATTTAGCTGGTGTATTGGCTAGTTGAGCCAATATATCAAAATTATAAGGCTTTTCAAGTCCTGTAGGAGATGACTTCTTCAATGGTTTGTCGAAGCGGACTTGTTGTTTGCCTTTGTCAGCTGCTGTTGGTTTAGAAGGAACCGTCTCAACAGGAACATTAGAAGGTTCTTCATTAGAGATTGGTGTTGTAACCGGAGGGACATCAGGAGTTTCTTCAGGAATTTTAGCATAATCTTTCAGATATATTTTTCCTGACCGAGTTCCAGCAAGAACTTCGCCTTCAGGCTCAGGTTCAGGGTTTATCGAAACCATGTTGTAATTCTTCATTTTGTTCTTGGTTCTTTTGTGTTTGATGAGAGCTTCATTCCAGAAACCAAGGCCAACGCGAGATTGATTATGTCTCATAATGATGGCTAAAGGTGCTCGGAGTCCTTTGCCTGAGTTCAAACCAGGAGCAGTGGCTAGATCATAACCCATCTTCGCCATTAATTCACGAGATTGTGAACTATATAGATGGAATGCAGGCTTGTATCTTTCTTCAACTTTAGGTACAGTTTTTACCTCCGTAGGGGGTGAATTTCCTGCCAAGATGAAAGTAGGGGTTAGAGAAAGATTGGGTGTGATACTAGAGGTCACATTACACGACTTAGTCTTCCCAGGCTTCTTTTTAGACGAAGGAGTCTTCCGAGGAGAAAAGGAAGATGTCGTGAACTCCGTCATTAAATCTGGGTGAATCCACATGATTTCTCCCTTCTTAGTTGTGATAGGAACAAGTCCTTCATTCTGTGCTGGTGGGATGTTCACAACTTCAAGAGTTGTTTTGGGGATAGGAATAATCCCACTTTCCACCATTAACAGAGGGAAGTCACCGAACTGTATTGAGATCACATTTGCTGTGACTGTCTTGTCTTTAGGTGTCAGTGTTACAGCTCCTGATTTAATCATTTCCTGGATCTTTCCTTTTAATACATAGCAAGACCGGATTGTATGACCCAGCATTCTATGATATGGACAGTATTTTGGGTGATCCGTTTTGTTGGCTTCATCAGGCTTTTTGATTTCTGACAATTGAATCTTGTTACCTTTGAGCAAGCATTCAAAGATACCCTGAACATCGTCATCGTCGAAAGAATACTCTTCCTTCGGTCGAGGAGGTCTCTGTTGTTGATTTGTTGGTGTTGGGATAGCTTGAGTAGTCTTTGTCTCCTGGCTATTGTTCTGGAGATTGACTTCAAGAGCCTCTTTTCCTTTACGATTGTTGGGTCGAGCACTATTGCTAGCACTCTGATTTGATTCTTTGGGAGCCATTTGTAGCCCCAGGCCTTTGAAGGTTTCAGCACTGACTTCGGCAGCTTTGGCACTGACGATGAACGAAGGCCAATCTTGGAACTGAGTGGATCCTGTCCACATGCTGATGATTGGTAAGTGATTCGACTTGCAAGTATCGATAGTAACAGCATCGGGAGTTCCAAGAGACATTTTGAGGGCTTATCTTCGGAATCTTTCAATGAAGTCCTCAGTAGTTTTATTATTTTTCTGTTTGATTCTTATAAGAGCAGACATAGTCATGTCATTGAGCCCTTCATAGAATCGTTCCAGAAACATTTGTTTGAAACCGGCAAATGAGGTAATGCACCCATCAGGGAGACTTCTATACCATTCATAAGCCGTTCCCTTGAGACATCCGACGAATACCCGAGTGAGGAGGGCATCGCTTGGTTGCAACTGATCAGTCATTACCTCAAAGTGATTAATAAACTGACTTGGGGAGGTAGTCCCATCAAAGAATGAGATGGTCGGAGGTTTGTATTTTGGGGGAAATGATACTTGCTTCCATTCTATTGGATAAGGTTGCTTGATATCCAATCTTTGTAAACCATCCTTCTGTTTGAATGCCTCAAATTGAGTTCGGAGATTCCTTAATTCTTCATTAACAACTCCGGAAGATTGTGGAGTTGTAGCTTGTTGAGTATAATTGGGAGGAGGGACTGCAGCATATGTACCACCCCCAGCTCCGGACTGACTTGGAGTGGGTTGTACAGGAACATTAGATTGTACCCCCGGAATAGTAGAGGGTTCCGGGTTTGGGGCAATAGGAGTATTTAATACCACTGGTAGTGCTGCTTGTTGGACTTGCTGAGTTTGATGCTGAGCTTGCATAAGAGTATGCATAGCATTCAATGTATCTGCCATAGCTCGCAACTGTTGTTCCAAGGAAGAAATCCTCTGTTCAAGAGCTTCGGTGCTAGTCGAAGGTTCATGATTGCCGTCTACCATATAAGTAGTAATCGTTCGAGGAATAGACGATGAAACAGTCTGTTCTGAATCATCGCTGTGAGAGTCAGTATCTTTCCCGGGGCTATTTACGGGAGTCAATACTGGGAAGTTGGACTCTCCAAGAAAGTCCTCTGTGATCTCCGGATTATCAATTGGATGAGAAGAAGAAGAGACTCTGGTAGATGCTCCGGTCCTGGATCGGGTGCCGAGGTAAACACCATCTTCAGAATCCGACATAGCATCAGATCGTATTTTACCCCCAATATTTCTGGAGGTCATGTTGACAGAAGCATAAAGAGGTTCGTCTTCGTCCAGTATTGGTTCATATTGAATCCGTTCGAAAATAGATCGTCTTTTTGGTGAACAACAACACTGAATCACAACTCGAGGTTAGAAATTGCAACCATGCTTTTCATGGCAAATATGAGCAATGTCATAGCCAGATGGAGTATCGATTCTCCGTTTGTTTTGCAAATGTTCCCGGAGATCTATAGGAACAGATTGGGAAGTATTTGAAGATAATTTCTGTGTAGAAACTTGTCTTTTATTTTTCTGTCTTCTCGGCTCTTGAGTGTATAAAGACTGATTAATTTGAGCGACATAATTCCTGGCATATTCTGCATCAGGGTCTAGTACACTTGTCTCCGTTTGATAAGGCTTCTTTATACAGGAAGTGGAACTGAGATGATTCTGGTTAAGTTTGTTACGAAGATCCGTAGGAGATATGACTTTGGTATCAGTCTTGAATACTTGTAACTTGCCTTTCTCAGATCGAGAAATTTTGAGAGAAGGAAGATGGACATTATTCCGACTAGGAGTCGGTAATAATCCATCTTTAGAGGAAGTAGCCAAAAGGCGTTTTCCTTTATTTGATCTAGTAAAAGTACTAGTCAAATTAACTCCAGAGGTAAAAACCTTAGGAGTAGAGGAGTTGACTAAAGAGTCTTTCTCCTTGGTTGGCACAAGGTGTGCAAGTTGTGGGGGAATCATTTGTATGTTCTGTGGAGGAGAACCCCCAGCTTGATTTTGAGAAACAGTCAAAGGATTGTATCTGTTGGCATACGCTGACTTCAGTTTAGAATTCTGGTCATACGCTACTTTTTATTAGCATACGCTGGCTTTGGCTTAGCGTACGCTGCTTGCTGTTGACTTTTGTCGTATGCTGCCTTTGCCGTACGCTGCCCTTTGACTGCCATGTGCACAGAGTCATTAATGGCTAAAGAACCGGCTGCTGTCGTAAGGGTAGAAGGAGAAGAGACTTGGACATATCCTGAGATGGTTTTCCTTGGACACGCTGACTTGGTTAAAGAACCCACTTTGTCAGCGTGACTAGGAGAAGCCACTGTTGTTATGTTCAGAGAAGCTGAGACGTGCTTCGTTGAAGTTAGAGACGTCTTCTTGTCAGCGTGAGAAGTGACAGAAGCGTCTCGGGCCGTCGAAGAAGACTTAGGGACATAAACAGAGCGTCCCTTCTTCTTGGCAGCAGGAAGAGCAGAGGAAGAAGTTCGGCCTTCCTTCGCCTTGAGCATTTCTTCGTAAGCAGATTGGTCGAATTGTACGACCATCGTCTTCTTCGTCGAGCCGATCGACGAAGTATCGCATTGAGTTGTTGCTATCTCGTTGGAGGAGACAGCTTTCCCCAGCAGAGTCGCCAATTTGTTTTCCATAAATAAATTTACTTTATTTATTGTGTTTCTGAGAAAATTACAACTATAGGAATCTGATCTAGAAGACGATCACTTTATCCCTTGGACGATGCGATGAAGAAAACTCGAACTTCGAAGAACTTGGACAGCAACTGGGCAATCTCTCTGTTCTCTCTGACTTGGATGTCTTGTCTGATGAAGATGAAGAAACTCTCTTTTATAGAGTTCTGGATAACTGTTCTGAAGCATACGCTCAGTCAGTTACTTGACGTGTGCATAACTGCAGGGACGCATGGCGAACTCTGGTGGAGACACATTAGAGTGCGGTTGAAAGTAGTGGAATGTATCTAGGAGAGATTGATGGCATAGATGCCACGTTGCATAACTTCTGAATAAGTGGGTAACTGAGTACAGGACACGTGAAAACGTGTGTTGACTGTACGTTTAAAATCATCTTGAATGCATTTGCTATGATACGCTGTCTTTATTGAAGAGGAGTCATACGCTAGCTTTTGAAGGCACATGTCTTGTATATGCTGACTTGGACAGTATAGAGCCACATAAAGCTGATACGCTCACTTTTTTGACAAGGAGTCGTATGAAGTCCATACGCTCACTTTATTGGCAAGGAGTCGTATGGAGTCTATACGCTCACTTGATTGGCAAGGAGTCGTATGGAGTCTATACGCTCACTTGATTGGCAAGGAGTCGTATAGAGTCCATACGCTCACTTGATTGGCAAGGAGTCGTATGGAGTCCATACGCTCACTTGATTGGCAAGGAGTCGTATGAAGTCTATACGTTCACTTGATTGGCCAGGAGTCGTATGAAGTCTATACACTCACTTGATTGGCAAGGAGTCGTATGGAGTCCATACGCTCACTTGGTTGAGCATTGAAGAAGTAGACACGTGGCTGTCCTCAATCTTCTCAAATACACCATATCTTCTAATATCTCTCGAGCGTCGTACTGCAGATATGATGGCTGACAGACTGTCAGAAATGACAGTAATGATGGCTGTACATTTATGATGGCTGATGAGCTGTCCTCGTAAGAGACAAAAATCAATTCTCGAAAACTCATCCGACGGTTAATCTTTATAGGGCAGCTGTCTTTGCACGAAAGACGAAGTGTCAGATTCATCTTCAATTAAATGTATGCTGTGCTGTCAAAAATAATAAAATATTCTCTGAGCGTATGGCCTTTGGATGAGCGTATGGCCTTAGCTGAGCGTATGGCCTATGAGCGTACGGCTTTTGCTGAGCGTATGGCCTTAAGCGTATGGCTTTGGCTGAGTCTCATGTCAGCGTGTCATAATTTTTCACACCCTACAACACCGTCCTGCACAAGTTGAGCCAGAAAATATCCAAACTGTAAATAGACGACATTAGTCGTTACAGTTTTTTGTCTTGTTAGATCCGTAAATTCGTGTAGAAAGCCCTTATGACCCTCTTCGAGATCCCCCAGGTGGATTTCGACATGGCCATCCAACTTGCTCGAAAAATCGAGACGAAGTTGGAGAAAAACCCACTTTTCTGAATATTAAAAACTGTTTTGAAATACCAACTTGTCGGCCACTTTTCTTGCTGTCCATTAAACTTTCATAAAAACTAATTGAAGACAGTCAAAGACAACATAACCGAGATTGTAACGCACCTTTTGGATTCACTTTTCATTTAGTATGTAGAAAGTTACACGTTGTTAAAGTTTTTCAAAAAAATTGTAAATTCTGTTTTCAAAAAGTAGAAAAACACCCAATACGGCGTGCGCCCCGACAAACCGGGCGACGTGGTCGCGCACTATATGAATCGAAAGGCCCATATGGATGTTGTCGACGTGTGGGAACTGACGGAACCCGATTTTGTTGCACGTGCGCGACGAAATCAGTACGTATCCGTCGAGATACCCCAGTATCGACCCTTTGCAAATTAAGTCACAACTTTGTGCACGCTCATCATATCGCGATGAAACTTACGCCATTGGACTCGAAATATTTTTTTGGTCCTGTGAGCCAAGTTTGGTCCGATTCTGAGACAGTTGATCGGGACGCTATTTTGGCGGGCCCACAATCCCACTCAACAGGCGATTTTGGGCACAGCCCACCGGAATCCAAAATTGGACATACCGTTGGGTTCGTCTCATCAAAACAAATCCGCAGACATATAGTTTAACAATTTTAGAGACCGTAGGTTCTGGCGTGCATTTTGGTGCAAAGCGGATCCAACGACGGACATCGTTTTGACCAGAAATTACGATTTTGCCCCTGTTCCAGAATTTAACTTTTGGACAGGCGTTTCCTTGGCATATCTATTATTCCAAACTCGTTCGTGATGTTTGTTTCAGCATCCGGAGCTTCTTGTGGATTTTGACTTTCGTGTTGACGATTCTGATTATTGGATTTTGCTGCTTCTTGCACCACCTGCTGGCAAGATACCTTGCCATTATACTGTTTATATTTAGTTTGCATTTTATTATATATCATTGTTCATTTATTTTCAGTTCTTACCGTTCTTGATTTACTATCTGCTCAGTGATATTAGATATACTTTGTTATTATCCTTTGACTGCATATGGACTTAGAGTTAAGAGACTACCGTCTGTAGTGTATCGCATATACCTTGACACAGTTGTACCATAAGGATGTGTGAGATGAGTAGCATGTAGAGATTCTTGTGTGTGGGCTGATCCCCCATGCGCATGCGATAGGGCTAATTGCTAATAGAGGCATGTTAGGAGACTTAGCAGTTAGTATAGGTTTATGAGACATGGATGTGACTCTGTTAGGCATTGGGTAGGAAGAACAGTTCCTTGACGTATGGGCCAAGTATGTTGTCACGACCCGTTACCCAAATTGTTGGGCCGGGCCGAGCCATGTCCAGCCTACGCTTAAGATAAAGCGCAGTAAGCTGTTCTAGAGATAACAAGATAAGACTAAATGTGCTAACAATTCTATAAGTGAAGAAGAATCATAAATGCTCCAAACACAAAAGTCGTCGTATATAGTGAAATATCCAAGTACAAGTAAACTGAAATATAAAACTGGATACATGTCCAGTTACAAAATGGTATAGTCTAATACATGACTACACTAAATATCCCAAGCAGCTAAGCAAACTAGACGAGTCTCCCCACAGGAACATCCTCGTATGGCAAAACCGGGTCCTCGGCAGTGACTCCATAATACGAATCACAGAGCAACTCCTCTTCAGTAAGTATACCTACAACGTTATCCTGTCAGGACGGGAGCAAGTACAACCTCTACAACTAAAGTACTGAACATATAATGAAAGAGATGTACAACAAGAAACATGGTGTGATAAGTCTATAAAACAAGAAATACTGAAAACTTGGCCTCATGGTACAACTGGGATCAAGTATCAAAGTAACATAGGGAACATGGCATATCATGGTTTAATTGGTTCTTTTTGGAAATGACAACATATAGTTTAAAAGTTTAAAACCGTAGCATGTACGTGAATCGGTCAATAGGTAGCAGGATGTACTGCGGCACATATCTGGCATGCACATACGTGCACGAGCGGCATCGGTGTATATCCATACACAAACGCGAGATCAGAACATACGACTAGGGTACATATAGAATGTCACCGAGCGCGATAAATACATACGATAAGGGTCATGTTCACGTACAATACTAACAGTTTCCCCTTAACCCGTTATTTAAACATGTGAGAGATTCGAGAATGGTAAAAACATGTGAATACTCAGAGCAGTCTAAAGCATAGTAAAACTTGTACTGAGAACCCGTAAGAAGCATGTGAAGGTATAAGAGCTGTACTAAACATGGCCGGTACTGAAAGTGATACAACTTGTGAAGACATAACTTGCTACCTCAAGGATCAGTCTTTTAACAGGGTTAATACATGTTCTAGCATTAAAAGACAGTAATTGAGTATGTAGATGTACTTGCCTCTAGCAAAACAAGCTGCGATAAAAGTGCTATAGATGTCCAGTAACTCGTCACTGTAGCAATAAATACAATAAACTTAGCTTTTACACTAAGCTAAAATACTAGATCACTAAACTGGTGAAACACGACTTGTGATTGGGCACCTAGCCAAAAATGATGACTTGGCATAGGAGACCAATGTGGGGGTGACACACTATGTTAACTAACTTTCTAGGGTCTTTACACTAGTGAGGGATGGGGTTCAACACGACTAAAACTCCAAATAACACAAAAAGCTACAAGTCGTAATTAATCAATAAATAAATCAAAAGACTATTGTGTTCTAACAATTTTAGAGATAGGCAAAAAGCCTAGTTTTGCATAAAACAAAGTACCAACACGATCCTTGCTAACTATAGAAATTTATTATAATTTTTCTGGAATTTATTCACCAGTACAAATATTTTATAAAAATCAGTTTTCCTAAGTATACAGAAAATGAGTTGTGGTTTCATATGCCAAACTAGTGGCAAAACAGTAATTAAATATTACAAAAATTATACTAAATTAGCCAACTTAACAAAGTATCTAAAAACTATTTTTCCATAATTTTTGCAGTACTCTAAGTATTTTTAGAAAATCATAAAACAGCTATGTACAATAATAATTAATTATCTGCGTATTTTGTCCATGTATATAATTTGAACCAAAGTTCAAATACAGGACCCAAGGCCATGAATCAAGTCCAATATGACTTGTACAGGTCTTGAATGTGTGAAAACACATTTGAGCCCAAATACCCATGCTAGACTTGGACATCAAATGGTTGCAGTAATTTAAATACAATAAAATACAGTTTGGTAAAAGTACAAAATAATTATTAATATTTTAATAGGGCAAAGTTATGTATAGTGGAAAATATAAATACATGTGTTAAAAGTACATATATATTTGTAAAGAAAATACTTAATTTATAGAGTACAAATATACATGTTTAAATATATATACATATATAGAAAAATACTTTAATAATAAAGTGTATATATATATATATATTAATATATATATATATCAAGGTATATACATGAATATACACAAAATTTACTAATTATAAAATATATATACATATATATATAATACTGTAAAATACAGTATATACATATATTTATATAAACTAAAATATATATACATATATATATAAATATATATATATAAAAAGGAAAAAAAAAAAGAAAAAGAAAAGAGAAAAGAAGACAGAAGGAAAGGGGGCTCGAACCCTGTTCAGCGGGGGGGGGGGGGGGGGTTTCTAAACTGTGCGGGCTGGCCAGTAGGCCAGTCCGGCCCGATTGTTAGGATAGGGTTTTAGGTCGGTCGAAGTCGGTCGGGCAGCCGGGAAAGGCGGGGGCTGCCCGTCGGCGTGGCGGTCGTCGGTCGGGGGGGGGTAGGTTTAGGGTTTGTATTTAGGCCCCCAGAAACTTAGGAAATTACAATTAGGTCCTAATCAGTGTTTATATGCAAAAAACAATTTGCATTCCATATACAAAAATAATTAACTAATAACAAAATGACTATTCAACAATTTGGAAAATTGCAAACAGTTATTAAAACAATTTAAATATTGCATAATGATATAAAAATAATTCTAAAAATTACAAAATACTATTAAAACGTTTAAATAAATTACAAAATAATATTTTTTGTATTTAAAACTCATTTAAAATTCATTTAAAAATTCTAGAAAATTCCTAAAATCATATTAAATTATTTTAAAACCAATAATGACATTTAATAATTAATTAACACTAGTTTAAAAAATTTTTAAAAATCAGGGGCTTACAAGTCTTCCCTCCTTGAAAAATTTCGTCCTCGAAATTCACAAGGATTGAAGATCCTACAACATTCTAACATAGCAAGCAATGCAACAAATGACTAAGGCTACGATCAAAACTAACCTCCTGAAACCTGTTCCGGCTCCGGCTCAAGGACTAGGCTATAAGTCTTTCCCTGGGGTCCCTTGGCTACTGGGCAGTCTCGAATCTGATGGATGACAGACCCACAAGCTAAACACTGACCCAACCTCTTCCTACAAACGAAAGCGTCATGGCCTACCTTCTTGCAGAAGGCACAAAAAGCTCCCTTCTGCTGCTGCTGTCGGGGTCCCGGGGCTCTAACTGGCTGGGTCGGGTGATGTGATGTAGGGGGATGGTAAGTCTGCTGGGGTGGCGTCGGTGCTCTCTGCTGGAAAGCCTGACGCTTGGACGATCCCTCATGGTGTACAGAAGCCGGCCTCTTGCTAGACAGAAGACGCTCCTCAATGCTCCGGGCTAACTCTAGGCTCTGGTAATAGTCAGTCGTACCGTTCGCCACTATAAGGATGCCAATGTCTGGAGCTAGACCATGGCAAAACCTACGGGTCATCTCCTCTGGATCAGCAACCAGACTAGGAGCAAAACGGCTCAAGCGACTAAACTCTCCCGCATAGTCATCAACAGAACGGTTCCCCTGCTGGATGTTCTGGAATCGTAGCCCCATGGCTACTCTAGCAGTGGTCGAGAAGAATTTCTTCTTGAACTGGGTCTTGAACTGGTCCCAGGTGGCTCTACCTCTCGCGAACAACGGCTCATTCCTGAACCAGACCCCGGCTAAGTCTATCAGCAGAAATCCTGCTGCCTCGACCTGAAGGTCATCTGGCATCCTAACTCCCAGAAGCTTCCTCTCTACAGAATCTAGCCAGTCATCAGCTACTACTATGCCCTCAGTCCCTGAGAACTCCTTGGGATTCAGACCCATGAAGTCCTTGACCGTCCCCGCTCTCTGCCGTGGCTCTACATGTGGTGGGGCTACGGGACGTCCCTCAGAACGCTCCATGCTCTGACGGAGTAGGGTGGTCTGCTCCTGATGGGTTGTTAGGAACCCCTGGATCAGTGTGAGCAGCTGGTTCCCGTCGAGTGTGACGGAAGCCTGGGTGGGTATAGTGATAGGGGGTGGTGGAAGTATCGGGTCCTGCCGGGCCTGGGATGTGGAAGGTGGTATCTGGGTCTGTGGATCTGTGGAGTGGGGGAATGTAGTAGGTGGAGGTGTATTAGTCAACTGGTCAGCTGACTGGATATGGAGGGCCCCATTCTCGGGGGTGACATGCTGGGACGAACGAGTAAGCACCATCTAAATTACACATAAAAGACTTATAAGGACTTATTCAAAGTAAGCAATCATATGCAAGAAAATCTAATTTATAATAGCAAACATGTGATGTGTTTCCTATGTTGCAATCCTAGCATTCCTCTAAGTGTTCTAAGCGTCTTTTCTAATGTTGTCTAATTACCTAAAGTTCCTAATTGCAGGCATGTTTGGTACAATAACGTAACCAAACAATTTAGTCAGGACCTTGCATGGGCCGCCAAAAAAACATGTCACGACCCGTTATCCAAATTGTTGGGCCGGGCCGAGCCATGTCCAGCCTACGCTTAAGATAAAGCGCAGTAAGCTGTTCTAGAGATAACAAGATAAGACTAAATGTGCTAACAATTCTATAAGTGAAGAAGAATCATAAATGCTCCAAACACAAAAGTCGTCGTATATAGTGAAATATTCAAGTACAAGTAAACTGAAATATAAAACTGGATACATGTCCAGTTACAAAATGGTATAGTCTAATACATGACTACACTAAATATCCCAAGCAGCTAAGCAAACTAGACGAGTCTCCCCACAGGAACATCCTCGTATGGCAAAACCGGGTCCTCGGCAGTGACTCCATAATACGAATCACAGAGCAACTCCTCTTCAGTAAGTATACCTACAACGTTATCCTGTCAGGACGGGAGCAAGTACAACCTCTACAACTAAAGTACTGAACATATAATGAAAGAGATGTACAACAAGAAACATGGTGTGATAAGTCTATAAAACAAGAAATACTGAAAACATGGCCTCATGGTACAACTGGGATCAAGTATCAAAGTAACATAGGGAACATGGCATATCATGGTTTAATTGGTTCTTTTTGGAAATGACAACATATAGTTTAAAAGTTTAAAACCGTAGCATGTACGTGAATCGGTCAATAGGTAGCAGGATGTACTGCGGCACATATCTGGCATGCACATACGTGCACGAGCGGCATCGGTGTATATCCATACACAAACGCGAGATCAGAACATACGACTAGGGTACATATAGAATGTCACCGAGTGCGGTAAATACATACGATAAGGGTCATGTTCACGTACAATACTAACAGTTTCCCCTTAACCCGTTATTTAAACATGTGAGAGATTCGAGAATGGTAAAAACATGTGAATACTCAGAGCAGTCTAAAGCATAGTAAAACTTGTACTGAGAACCCGTAAGAAGCATGTGAAGGTATAAGAGCTGTACTAAACATGGCCGGTACTGAAAGTGTTACAACTTGTGAAGACATAACTTGCTACCTCAAGGATCAGTCTTTTAACAGGGTTAATACATGTTCTAGCATTAAAAGACAGTAATTGAGTATGTAGATGTACTTGCCTCTAGCAAAACAAGCTGCGATAAAAGTGCTATAGATGTCCAGTAACTCGTCACTGTAGCAATAAATACAATAAACTTAGCTTTTACACTAAGCTAAAATACTAGATCACTAAACTGGTGAAACACGACTTGTGATTGGGCACCTAGCCAAAAATGATGACTTGGCATAGGAGACCAATGTGGGGGTGACACACTATGTTAACTAACTTTCTAGGGTCTTTACACTAGTGAGGGATGGGGTTCAACACGACTAAAACTCCAAATAACACAAAAAGCTACAAGTCGTAATTAATCAATAAATAAATCAAAAGACTATTGTGTTCTAACAATTTTAAAGATAGGCAAAAAGCCTAGTTTTGCATAAAACAAAGTACCAACACGATCCTTGCTAACTATAGAAATTTATTATAATTTTTCTGGAATTTATTCACCAGTACAAATATTTTATAAAAATCAGTTTTCCTAAGTATACAGAAAATGAGTTGTGGTTTCATATGCCAAACTAGTGGCAAAACAGTAATTAAATATTACAAAAATTATACTAAATTAGCCAACTTAACAAAGTATCTAAAAACTATTTTTCCATAATTTTTGCAGTACTCTAAGTATTTTTAGAAAATCATAAAACAGCTATGTACAATAATAATTAATTATCTGCGTATTTTGTCCATGTATATAATTTGAACCAAAGTTCAAATACAGGACCCAAGGCCATGAATCAAGTCCAATATGACTTGTACAGGTCTTGAATGTGTGAAAACACATTTGAGCCCAAATACCCATGCTAGACTTGGACATCAAATGGTTGCAGTAATTTAAATACAATAAAATACAGTTTGGTAAAAGTACAAAATAATTATTAATATTTTAATAGAGCAAAGTTATGCATAGTGGAAAATATAAATACATGTGTTAAAGTACATATATATTGTAAAGAAAATACTTAATTTATAGAGTACAAATATACATGTTTAAATATATATACATATATAGAAAAATACTTTAATAATAAAGTGTATATATATATATATATTAATATATATATATATATATCAAGGTATATACATGATTATACACAAAATTTACTAATTATAAAATATATATACATATATATATAATACTGTAAAATACAGTATATACATATATTTATATAAACTAAAATATATATACATATATATATAAATATATATATATAAAAAGGAAAAAGAAAAGAAAAAGAAAAGAGAAAAGAAGACAGAAGGAAAGGGGGCTCGAACCCTGTTCAGCGGGGGGGGGGGGGGGGGGGGGGGGGGGGGGGGGGGGGGGGGGTTTCTAAACTGTGCGGGCTGGCCAGTAGGCCAGTCCGGCCCGATTGTTAGGATAGGGTTTTAGGTCGGTCGAAGTCGGTCGGGCAGCCGGGAAAGGCGGGGGCTGCCCGTCGGCGTGGCGGTCGTCGGTCGGGGGGGGTAGGTTTAGGGTTTGTATTTAGGCCCCCAGAAACTTAGGAAATTACAATTAGGTCCTAATCAGTGTTTATATGCAAAAAAACAATTTGCATTCCATATACAAAAATAATTAACTAATTACAAAATGACTATTCAACAATTTGGAAAATTGCAAACAGTTATTAAAACAATTTAAATATTGCATAATGATATAAAAATAATTCTAAAAATTACAAAATACTATTAAAACGTTTAAATAAATTACAAAATAATATTTTTTGTATTTAAAACTTATTTAAAATTCATTTAAAAATTCTAGAAAATTCCTAAAATCATATTAAATTATTTTAAAACCAATAATGACATTTAATAATTAATTAACACTAGTTTAAAAAATTTTTAAAAATTAGGGGCTTACATATGTACTTTCCTATTGCCGGTTATCTCCGCGGGAGATACGGTCCTGGATCCTGATACTGATTTACTGCTGGCCTCTGACATTCGATGAATGTTATGCTTTGAGGTCCCTGGTATCCTGATGGGCCATACCTGAGATTACTGCTACTGAGCCAGAGAGCCCATGCGTTGGAGGTTTGTTCTTAACTGCATAAATACTGTAGTACGGTTAGATTACCTTATTGTCGTCTTGTCACTTATTTCGGTTTGTGACATATTATATATTCAGTTTATTATGTCATGTTCTTTGTGTATCTTGTTACGTCCCTCTGAGGACCTGGTTATCTTTTCAGGTGTGTGTGCTTCTGTGATTTTGCAGGTGTTCTAGCCAAGGCCGTGGTCTTCTCCATTCTTTCGAAGACGATTGCGCTTGGTTCGACTCATTATTTTATCGATCACTTCTTGTACATGTTATTTGAGATAGTTGGTAGTGGACTTTGTCTCCACCCAACGATTGTATACATGACAAATTCAAAGTTGTTTTTATATCATTTATTTATCTAGTGGATGAGATTTAGTTATTATGGTTCTACTGTATTTTACAGCTTATGTATACATACAAGGTTTTCATATATTGGAGTATATTTCGTATGTATGCAGCTGGCTTGGATACGTACCTAGTCCTACGTATTTTGGGACTGGAGCATTACATGTTTTTGTGGTGGCCCATGCAGGTCGAGTTTGTCATTTTGGTTACATAATTGTACCGATGTGAGCCTGCAACATAGGATTAGAATTTAGGAATCTCATCCATACAGCTTGACCCCTTCCCTTGGCGTCAAAATTTGAACTCTTGTTCGACCTCCTTGAATTGCATCTTGCTTGATTCCTTTCTGCCGTTGATTCTTATTTTCGTGCTTAGTTTCAACTAGGAAGATGACTACATTAGTATATGCTTATAGGTCACACATATGACTAGAATGGTTATATTGGCAATTGGAATACATTCAAGACTCTAATTGAGTTAAAAAGGCTTTTTTGTGTGAATTAATGATTAGTAATTTGTAAAGTAGGATACTACCAAAGAAGGTTTTAATCTTGAGATTTCTAAATAGTAAACACCAGAGGATTTATAGAATTTCATACTTGATTTAAGAAATTGATTGGATTTTTGAGTTTTGATATTTATGAATTATGGGGTTATAGCTATACATCTTTGAACAAATATAAAATTGATTTGCTTTTCGAGTTGTGATATTTATAATTTTTGGGTGATAGATATACATCTTTGAACAAATATAAAATTTATTTGATTTTCGAGTTTTGATGTTTATGATTTATTGAAGTATGGTTATACACCTTTGAACTGTTATAAATTTGGTTTGAAAATGATCTTAGCTTTTAAAAATGGTCGTAGGAATTATTTAAATTTGAGTTATACAACTTGCGATTTTGTGTTTAGTAAATTTTGAATTTTAAATTGGAAGTACTGATGGCAAATTTTGGTTTAAAATATTTGAAAGTTATGAAAACGATTTTTGAGAAATTTTTATTTTAAATGGTGTCCTATGATTGAGGATTACAAATCTATTTAGATTTTGGTAATATATATATATATATATATATATATATATATATATATATATATATATATATATATATATATATATATATATATATATATATATATATATTTTGACTGATAAGGTTATTTGAAAATTTAGTTTAATGTGAGATTGTTAATATTAAATTTTTTTGTGGAAGAATTTCGAAGGATGTGATGGAAAGTTATTTTGATTGATTAAAGGAAGTTACCATTTAGAAGTTGTGATTTTGTTGGAATAACTTAGCATGAATAGAAGTTAAAATTGATGAGAGCATTGAGCTTAATTTTTGAAATTGCTTTTAATATGCTAAGAGTTTTATTATGAGTTGTTTGAAAAAATTTAGAGTGTTAAATTTTTGATTAATTGTGAAATTTTTATGGATTCGTAAATTATGAACTCTTGAGTTAAATAGTTGAATTTAAATGTTAATTTTGGAAAATGTTAGTAGTAACGTGATAAAATTTTGCTTTGAGATTTTATGAGAGTGATTTAAATTTTTTATGATGAATTTGAACGACTTGGAGTGAATACAAATTTTGGTGGTTTATTTTTGAAAGTTTATTTTTGAAACTTTTTGAGGAACTTGAGTTAGATTTTATTGGTAGGCCATCAAGATAGCTCTAATAAGATAGATGTACTCCACGCTAATTGCCATGTCACCCATGACCATGATAGTAGTATATACACAAGTGTTGTTAGTCATCTACCCAGCTAGGTGACTGTATTTTCACACTGACTTAGTCGACCTTCCTTCAATTCTAGATCTTTTAATTGTGACCTTCTAACCCATTTACAATTGGAATAATGAGTTAATGGTTCCTTAACTGTGTTCATCTAGGAGACTATCTTCTCTCTGGAATTATGTTCCTAAATTATTTTACTGAATTCTTTAATTAATTTTATTGCATGCTTTAACTTGATCTTCTTGATTTTTGTGCATTAATTTTTACCTCATGAACTCCCACTTTCTATTTTAGATATTTTGGCATCCCTTACCATGACTTTGATATTTGGAGCACAACACTAGACTTTTCCTTCCAACAAATTTTATATGTAAGACCTAGACGAGTCCACCTTCCTGTAGACATATCATGTCCCACCAAAACCTACCTCCTTGTACTCTATTTTTTGATATGACCTTATGGTCAAAATGGACAAACTAAAATCTTTACCATGATACCGATATGTTTTCGACCATGGATAGGGATTCAACCTCGACTCAATTCTTTCGACCCGATATGTGATTGTGTTCTACTAAATTCCTTAAATGCTTAAATTTGTACTTTATCTTGATTGCTTGACCCATTGTCCCATGATACTATTAGTTTAACTCTTGTAAGTTGGGTAGAATACCTCACCACCTAACAAATCTTTTTCCTTGTGAACCACATTGGTAAGTTCACTTAGACTAAATTCAGAGGACCCTACCTTATCTAGTCTACCAAGTCATAAATGAAGAAACACTAGGACAACTGTATAGGCCCAAACTTCGGGCGAGCCTTGATTTTAAAACATCTTGGACTATTTAAAATTTCCTTCATCAGTACCTCCCTTGCTCATATTTTGACTAAATCATGCTGCTAACGTAGCTTCAGTTTTGCAAGCTTATTTCGTTATCAAGCTTGATCATGACATATTTTATTGGGTGCACCCAATTACATATTGTCTAATCAGAATCGGTGCATGATGGTCTGATCAACCTATTGCACTTTGGTTCGCTTATCACATATTATTCTACGTGGATGAAGACATAGTAAACTTGCCTTAGAGTCTCATCCACGACTGCCTTGACAATTCTCTTTTGAATTATTTTTGCCGCCTATGAACCCCGCAATTCGTACTCAATATATAACACCGTCTTTGAAACATTTGTTGTTCTTGTCTTTTACTTATTTTGGAAAGACAAGGCACTGTACTTGCTAAGATAGACTCAAAGTATCATCTTTGGTTGCCCAATCGGTTAATTATACACAAATGTAGATAGCCACCGACCGACTCATGTGGCTGTATCCTCGCCTTTAACTACTCCTCATTTCTCAACCCTAGAATTATTATCGTGTCCTTCCAATTGTTCTTAAGCACTCGAGAATGATTCTAATCATTCACTTAAATCAAACCCTCAATCGAGGCGATTAGTCTCCAGTTTCTCTCAAGGAACCATATCTCCCAAACGTCTAATTATTCTCTTTGATCTACTCAATCCCTTATTACTCTCCAATTTGGATTATCGAAATTTTGTTACCATCACTGGCAACACTTATTCAATTCCATAACCATGATATATTATAGTATATATCGACTCCACAATTTTCTATTGCATAGGTGGTGTTGAACGTCGTTTTATTGCCTCCTCCAAAATTTAACTGTATTTTTAGTATTGACGAACTCTCCCTATCCCCTAATCCTATCTATCCTATTATTCCTAAATTTTGAGGACGAAATTCTTGTAAGTTGGGTAGGATGTAAAATCCTTATTTTTTAAAAAATTATTTTTATTAGACTTCAAATTTAATTTATACAATTTATGGCTTTTATTAATTATTAAAAATGACCTTAGCCATTGTTGTGTTTTGAGCATAAGGCGACCATGAATTTTGGCACGGAAGATGTAGCAGTGCGCCTTGACTAGTGTATTAGCCATGCAGGGGGAAGCCTAGCCATGGTGATGTTCAAACTAGAAAAACCAGACCAAATAGTAAATTGACTTATTTAAATTATTTTAATTAAATATTATTTTATATATTGATTTTTAAATGACCCGGTTGGCCCAAACCAGCCCGAACTGGGCCCTGACCGAACCCAAGCCCATGCGAGCATGTGGGGTGACTAAGATGGCCATGTTGGAACATTTCATGTATGTACAAATATTTTTAAATAATTTTGAGAATTGTTTAATATTTATTGACTTTTGGTACAAAATTTATGTTTTATTAATAAAATAATATTTTACAAGATGGTACAATTTTCTGGACCCATACATGGGTGAGCGGTAAAGTTCACCCATTGGGACGATTATTATTATTTTATTATAATTTAAGTTATTTTGTGGAGATTTAATAAACATGTTTTTCCTATTTAAATGTTGAGTTGATTTATTAAGGATTGAATTTATATAGATGTAGATATGCTCAAATATATTAAATAATTGGATAGTTGACTTTTAAATGGTAATTAAATTTTAAATAAAATTTTTGGTGTATTTTGGATATATATATATATATATATATATATATATATATCCAATATATATATATATATATATATATATATATATATATATATATATATATAGATATATACTAAAGATTTAGATAAGAAGAAAAGGAAAAAAAAATATTAAGTGGTGTGGTCGGCCCCACCACCTGGCCGACCACCCACAACTAAAAACTCAGCAGCAAACAAGCGCCCATGCGCAAGCAGCAAGCAGCTGCATTATTGAAGGGGGGCCGACCCCTTCATTGCTATTATGGCCGAAACCCCCTCCATCCTCATATATATATATATATAGTTATATATATATATCAAAAACCTAATTAATCTCTTTTCCTCCTTCCTCCTCTTCCTCCTCCATCCTCCCCCTCTCCCCGGCGAGCACCCCCACGTCCAGCCACAGCAGCCCCGCCTCACAGTCTCCACGGCAACACCGCCACCAACAACAAACGACAACATCAACAGATTCCCACTTTTAGGTAACCCACTTCTCCGATTAATTTCTCTGTCAATTTAAGTCCGTTTTTAGATCCGTAAATTCGTGTAGAAAGTCCTCATGACCCTCTTCGAGATCCCCCAGGTGGATTTCGACATGGCCATCCAACTTGCTCGAAAAATCGAGACAAAGTTGGAGAAAAACCCACTTTTCTGAATATTAAAAACTGTTTTGAAACACCAACTTGTCGGCCACTTTTCTTGCTGTCCATTAAACTTTCATAAAAACTAATTGAAGACAGTCAAAGACAACATAACCGAGATTGTAATGCACCTTTTGGATTGACTTTTCATTTAGTATGTAGAAAGTTACACGTTGTTAAAGTTTTTCAAAAAAATTATAAATTCTGTTTTCAAAAAGTGGAAAAACACCCGATACGGCGTGCGGCCCGACAAACCGGGCGACGTGGTCGCGTACTATATGCATCGAAAGGCGCGTATGGATGTTGTCGACGTGTGGGAACTGACGGAACCCGATTTCGTTGTACGTGCGCGACGAAGTCAGTGCGTATCCGTCGAGATACCCCCGTATCGACCCTTTGCAAATTAAGTCACAACTTTGTGCACGCTTATCATATCGCGATAAAACTTGCGCCATTGGACTAGAAATATTTTTTTGGTTCTGTGAGCCAAGTTTGGTCCGATTCTGAGACCGTTGATCGGGATGCTATTTTGGCGGGCCCACAATCCCACTCAACGGGCAATTTTGGGCACAGCCCACCGGAATCCAAAATTGGACATACCGTTGGGTTCGTCTCATGAAAACAAATTCGTAGACATGTAGTTTAACGATTTTAGATACCGTAGGTTCTGGCACGTATTTCGGTGCAAAGCGGATCCAACGGCGGACATCGTTTTGATCCGAAATTACGATTTTGCTCCTGTTCCAGAATTTAACTTTTGGACAGGCGTTTCCTAGGCATATCTTTTATTCCAAACTCGTTCGTGATGTTTGTTTCAGCATCCGGAGCTTCTTGTGGATTTTGACTTTCGTGTTGACGATTCTGATTGTTGGATTTTGCTGCTTCTCGTACCACCTGCAGGCAAGATACCTTGCCATTATACTGTTTATATTCAGTTTGCATTTTATTATATATCACTGTTCATTTATTCCCAGTTATTACCGTTCTTGATTTACTATCTGCTCAGTGATATTAGATATACTTTGTTATTATCCTTTGACTGCATATGGACTTAGAGTTAAGAGACTACCGTCTGTAGTGTATCGCATATACCTTGACACAGTTGTAACACGAGGATGTGTGAGATGAGTAGCATGTAGAGGTTCTTGTGTGTGGGCTGATCCCCCATGCGCATGCGATAGGGCTAATTGCTAATAGAGGCATGTTAGGAGACTTAGCAGTTAGTAGAGGTTTATGAGACATGGATGTGACTCTGTTAGGCATTGGGTGGGAAGAACAGTTCCTTGACGTATGGGCCAAGTATGCACTTCCCTATTGTCGGTTATCTCCGTGGGAGATACGGTCCTGGATCCTGATACTGATTTACTGCTGGCCTCTGACATTCGATGAATGTTATGCTTTGAGGTCCCTGGTATCCTGATGGACCATACCTGAGATTACTGCTACTGAGCCAGAGTGTCCATGCGTTGGAGGTTTGTTATTAACTGCATAAACACTGTAGTACGGTTAGATTACCTTATTGTCGTCTTGTCACTTATTTCGGTTTGTGACATATTATATATTCAGTTTATTATGGCATGTTCTTTATGTATCTTGTTACGTCCCTCTGAGGACCTGGTTATCTTTCCAGGTGTGTGTGCTTCTGTGATTTTGCAGGTGTTCTAGCCAAGGCCGTGATCTTCTCCATTCTTTCGAAGATGATTGCGCTTGGTTCGACTCATTATTTTATCGATCACTTCTTGTACATATTATTTGAGATAGTTGGTAGTGGACTTTGTCTCCGCCCAACGATTGTATACATGACAAATTCAAAGTTACTTTTATATCATTTATTTATCTAGTGGATGAGATTTAGTTATTATGGTTCTACAGTATTTTACAGCTTATGTATATATACAAGGTTTCCATATTTTGGAGTGTATTTTGCATGTATGCAGCTGGCATGGATACGTACCTAGTCCTACGTATTTTGGGACTGGGGCGTTACATGATGAGACAATCAAAGATACTCTTGATATCATCTTCATCAAACGAGTATTCTTCTTTTGGACGTCGTACCCTTTGTGGTGGTGCTGTTGGGGGTAGATGTTGGCTGATTTACATTGATAGCTAGGGCTTCTTTGTCTTTGAGATTAATGGCCAAAGTCTCCTTGCTCTTGCGATTGTTTTGACGGTCACTATTATTTGGTATAGCGTGTTCATCTTTGTCAAGATTAGGCATTTGAATACCTAATTGCTTGAACTTGTCAGCGCTCTCTTCTGCTGCTTTGGCGTTCATTATAAAGGAAGGCCTGTCTTGGAATTGTATCGATCCCGTCCATATACTGATTATAAGCAACATGTGTGATTTGCAAGTGTCTACATTCAAAGTATCTGGAGTTTCGAGAGGCATTTTGAGTGCTTCACGGCAGAATCGTTCAATAAAACGTTCAGTAGTTTTATTATGTCGTTGTTTGATTTTGATGAGAGCAGACATAGTCATGTCGCTGGTTTCCTCATAAAATCATTTTTGTTTCAAGCCAGCGAAAGAGGTTATACAACCATCTGGTAAACTACGATACCAGTCATATGCTGCACCAGCTAAACAGTCGACAAATACTCTAGTAAGAAAAGTACCATTTGGTTGAAGTTGATCAGTCATTACTTCAAAGTGATTGAGGTATTGACTTGGAGATGTGCTACCATCAAATAGCATAATAGTAGGGGATTTGTATTTAGGAGGAAATTGGACTTCTTTCCATTTTATAGGATATGGCTGTTTGATCCCAAGTTTCTGTAAACCATCTTTCTGTTTGAAAGCTTCAAATTGAGTACGTAAAAGTTTTACGGCCTCATTGGTATCTCCCGTTGATTGCAGAGGAGTGGATTTATTTGATATGTTAGGAGGGGGTACCGCATGATAAGTACCACCCCCGACACCAGATTGACTTGGAATAGCCTGTACAGGAATGGAAGCGGTATGAGGAGATTGTACCCCCAGGTCAATATTGATGGGAGCTGATGTTGTTACAGGTTCCTGAGTCAGAATCAGATTTGCGATCGGTGGAACTGTATGGTGTGCCATAATTACAGCATGCATGTCTATCATCATCTCAGCCATATTTTTCAAACTAGCCTCCAAAGCAGCAATTCTCTGCTCTTGACTGTTAGAACTGGAAGTATCTTGATCGTCTGTGACGACATAAGTAGTCACTTCTCTAGCCCTTGAAGACGAGCTAGTAGAAAAGATGGTCCTTTCAGAACTTTCACTGTCAGCATCAAAGTCATATAAAGAACCACCCCCAGAATAAGTGATAGGAATATCTTTTTGACTGAAGGAATCTTGGTTAGAATCAAGAAGATTCCTTTGACCGATTGTGTCTTGGTCGGAAAGAAGATTCCTTTGACCGATTATTTCTCGGCTTCTTGATCGAGTATATTGGTATACTCCTTCACCGAATTCATGAATCCAATCTAAGTATTGTTGACTGGGATTGCGGGATGTATTACGTCTTGGACGTTTTTCACCCCCAGTGCTTCGAGATGCCATGTTGACAAGAGCATAGAGTAATTCATCTTCGTCCACTAGGACTGGTTCAGGAGTCTGAACATAATTCAAACGGTCAAAAACGGACCGCTTGGCTGACTGATAGCAGCATTTGATGACAACTTCATAGTGGTGATTGCAATGATGTTCTTGTTGTTGGTCCACCGTTGGACGGGATAGATTTGCAATCTTCCACTTCTGTATTAAAAGTTCACGGAGGTCACTAACAGGACGAGAAAAAGTCACAAGAATATAGTCCTTGACGATATTTGGGACATGGTTCCTGTTCTTGAGGTGTCCCGTACCTTGAGTGTACAATGACGTACTAAGCTGGTTAGCGTAAGTCTCAGGATTTTTACCTCAGAATTCTTCTTGTGGTGCAAGTTAGCAACTGGTGCAGGTTGCGCTTGATACATCTTGTGATTTTCCTAGGTTGACCCTAATTGGCACCTGTTGATATAGGTGCACAAGTCTGATAGGGGAGCTACTTGTGCATCTACTTAAGATACTAGCAGTTTGCCTTGTCAGGATCTTGAGATACATAGGGTTGGTAGATCCTGCCCTGACCTCTTTGGAGTAGGCATAATACCCTTTTGCGTGGAAAGTTTATTCTGAATAGAATCCATCTTCCTGACAGAGATTTGGTTGTCTCTGTTAAGGAGAATAGAATTCCTTTCTGAATTAGCAATATTTTTCACCCAGTCAACGACTCGAGCAGAATGAGGAAAAGCTAAAGAGCATTTTCCTTGATTTAGTGATTTTCTATTAAACTTCTGGTTTGGTGGCAAAGAGGGAGCCACTAAACAGTGTTTCTCTTTACGTTGTGCTAGTGCAGAAGTATGTGCAGGTTGCGCCAGAGCATGAATAGGCATAGGTTGCGTCGGAGCAGGAACATGCGCAGGTTGTGCCGGAGAGGAAAATGCCAAAGGATGCTTTCCTTTGTTTTGTCCAGCAGTGTGTCGAGATGAAGTCTCCTTCAATTTCAGAGTCGAAAAAGTAGAGGGGTTAGCTAAAAGGCTGTTTTCCTTAGGTTGTGCCAAAGTAGTGATGGGTGCAAGTTGTGTAGAAGCAAGAGCAGGTGCAGGTTGTGCCAGGAAAGAAAAGGCTAAAGGGCACTTTCCCTTGTTTTGGACAGCAGTGTGTCGAGATGAAGTCTCCTTCGATTTCAGAATCGGAGAAGTGGAGGGATTAGCCAAAAGACTGTTTCCCTTAGATTGCGGCAAGGCAGTGATGGGCGCAAGTTGCGCAGAGGCAGGGGATTATGCCGTCGAGGACTTGGGAGTCCAAACAGAACATGTCTTGCTCTTAACAGCGGCAACAGTGTGCTTGGCACCCCCATCATTGATCATGGCCTCGTAGGCTATCTGGTCGACATGAACGACCAGGGTCTTCTGCGTCTTGCCGATTGACGCGGTATCACATTGAGTTGTCACTTTCTCGTCGAAGGAGAAAGTCGTCCCCAGCAGAGTCGCCATTTTGTTTGCAAGAACAAAAGTCTTTATTACAAACTTAAAAAAAGAGTACAAGAGTATAATTAATTTTTGGAGAAGTACAACTATAGGAATCTGATCAGAAGACGACCACTTTATCCCTTGGACGATGTGATATCGAAGACACGAGCCTCTAGAGGATGCAATAGCACTTTAGCAGAAGATTATGATTATTCTTGATGCTTTGAGATTGATTTGAAACTCTATTTATAGAGTTCTTGAAATAACTGTTTAGCAGTTATTCTGGGTTGCACACGCTTCAGGTTGCGCGCCTCCTGTTCACTTGCGCGAACGGTTGCACTAACTGTTATGGATGCATGGCATCGTTTGATTGAGATGCACGTGGTCGTGGACAGTGTAGTGGGCACGTTCTGCGAAGTTAGTGGCTTGAGGCCACGTCACTCTATTCTGAACACTGTTTAATCGCCTTGCGCGAGCTTCATCAGGTTACACATGGGCGCAATATTGCAACCTGCGTGAGAGGTTGCACCAACTGCTGTGGACACGTGGAAACGTTTGATTGAGATGCGCGTGGTCGTGGGCAGTATAGTGGGCACGCTTTACGAAGTTGGTGGCTTGTGCGCCACATCATCCTATGTCACGCCCCAGAACCAGAATACTGGAGAGCGGGGGCAGACATAGCCAGCTACGTATATGAAATGGAATCCATCTCACTATACGGTCACGGCTGTATAGATACATAAGGGTTTAACTACAAGCCAGCAGTCACCTAAGGTCATGAACAAGCCTATTGTCTCAATCACAAGTAAGCAATAGTAATTATAAGATGTCAGAGCACCAAATATATAATAGCAAGGCGTCCCATACATTACATATTGGATGATCATGAAGCTAGTCGTACAAAATGCTCGGACTAGCAAGAGTTCAGTCATATATGATCAACCCTAGGATCTGTCAATCATGTTACAGCCCGTAGGCAGACAGTAAATAAAGATGCAATCGAGCTAACACGTGCTCGCCGGCTAAACGCCTCAAAAGAATAATTTTTACAAATAAGTGGAAGGACAAAAAGAAACCCACTCGTTGCCAGGGTTCCGTCTAGTGGTCACCATCTGGCTGGAAGATCGGTGGATCCTCTGGAGCTGCTCCGATATCTGGCCACACAAAACCAGCTGGGTCAGACCCCAGAAAGAGCAAATGCCACAAAGGAGGCTTCACTTAGAAACTAAAACCAGCATATAGTAAGGAACATTAAAGTTAAATTATCAAAAATAACAACAATAATTGAGTACGGGAAAACCATTCAAGTAGCCAGACTACAACCCTTAAACCAAACAAGGACTGGGGTTGCAATCCTTCACCTGAATGAAAATCCGTCTCAAATACTATGGACAAGGTAATAAGACAATAAACGAAGAGAAGACACAGAACTGCTCCGGGAGCCAGGTTACAACCCTTAAACCAAACAAGGACCGGGGTTGTAACCCTTCGCCTGAACAGAACTGGACTCCTGATCTTTATTGTTAAGGCCATTATAGATAATCATGTTGCTGAAGTAAAATAAAACATGACAAGCATGGCACGGGGTACAAGTAAGGCAATAACCGAAGAGAAGGCACAAAACTGCTCCGGGAGCCAGGTTACAACCCTTAAACCAAACAAGGACCGGGGTTGTAACCCTTCGCCTGAACAGAACTGGTCCCCCGATCGTTATTGTTAAGGCAAGCATCAATAATCGTGTCTTGTCACGATCTTACATATGATCAGGATAAGACTAAGCTAGAATAACTTCATCCAATCAATCACGGCCAATCAAGAGTACGGCTTGATACTTTAACTAGCTAGGGTTATCACAGGCCTAGTTACTAGCAGATGCAATGAGATTATTTCAACAGCACAAGCCCTGCAGACTTTTCAAGTTATCCAGGTCGAATGTCCGTTTATGAAAGGTGCACCACATGACCGTGTGCATGGAAGTGTGCCCTACTCGTCGGTAGGCTACAAGTCCACTTAATGCGCCCAGATAACTGGATTTCCTGTAGCTGGAAATCTCTTCTTGTCTACTGATTATTCTAGTTTATTACTCTTAGTTAATTACAGTAGGTATCCCTGACCGTGGTACTCAGGGATCCCATCCTAGACATGATGCAAGACAATACTGGTTTATTGTGCAAACGCAATCATCCACGGTGTCCAAGTTAGTCATTCTTATCAGGTCATGTCACGTTAGCCATCGTAACCGCAATTCGAGATAATCATGTCAGGTATGCTTGTCATGCCATACCGTGTTCAATTATTATTAATAAACTTATTAAATAAATTCGTGATTATCAAGTTCATGACAAAAGGCGTAAGGATATAAAATGGGCGTAAGATATCTAATAAATTATCAATATACAGGGCTATAGAAGAGCCAAGCTAAAAAAATAAAACCAAACTGACACACTGACCTAAGACCAAGTCAGCCAAAGGTCATACGCTCAGGTCAAGCCACGCTCAGGCCAACCTACGCTCAGGCTAGGGTAAGTCATATGCTTCCAAAAGGCAGCGTATGGGGTCCATACGACTCCTTGTCAAGCAAGCGAGCGTATGCGAGTCATACGCTCCCAAAAGGCAGCGTATGGGGTCCATACGTTGGTCCTTTTAAGATTCTCGCTCGGGTAGGCGATGTGGCTTATCGACTTGCCCTTCCGCCTTCGTTAACTGGCATACATGATGTGTTTCATGTGTCCCAATTACGTGGGTATGTCCCGGATTCGAGTCATGTCCTCGATCATTCTGAGTTAGTCGTTGGTACCGACCTAACTTACGAGGAACAACCCGTGTCTATTTTGGACCGGCGAGAGAAGGTACTCAAGAATCGGACGATAAGCCTTGTCCGTGTTTCTTGGAACCATCACTCTTCGGAAGAGTCAACCTGGAAGCGCGAGGACGAGATCAGATCTCGGTATCCGTATTTGTTTGACTAATGAGGTATATTTTTGCGCCTTATTGACACGATTCCATGCTTATCTGCACCTACTTGTTTTTGCACTTTGTGATGTATGATAATAACTGCTATAATAGTTAACTTGTATATGATTGTGCCTTGTTTGCCCTGATTTCACTATCCTGTCTTGGCTAGAATTCCGAGGACGGAATTTTTCTAAGAAGGGTAGAGATATCACTCCCCGATCCTGGAATACGTATTTTAATACGTAAACCGATAAATTATATTTACTTTGTATTTATACGATATTTATATGCTGTATTTCTTCATGCATTTCCCAAAAATATTCGACAAAATATTATTTTGTAATTTATTTTCTGCATTTGGGCCTACAGTTTTGGCCCATTTGGGTAACCTATTCTTGGTTCACCAATGGTTCATCATGAACCCATGGGTTCAAGATTCTATATAATAACTCATCTCTCTCTCTCCTCTCATTTATTTTCCTCTCATTTACTTTCCTCCACCAACCAAGGCAAGTACCAACTTGCTCAAGAGATGGATCCATAAATGATGTTGATGTTTTCTTACAAAATTATTTGCCAAAATATGTTCTTCTCCTCATTCTATACTAGTTTAGAACTTGAAGTTTTCCATTTTGAAGCTTTAATTTTTATAGATCTAGGTTTTAACCATTTTCGGATCTTCTTGGTTTTGATCTAGCAAACTTTATTATTTTCAAGTTTTGATGGTTCCATGTTGTAGAGAATTTTATTCTACCCAATTTTGACCTTTGAAAAGTTGGATTTGGACTTATTTTGACCAAGTTATGGACTTTTGAAGCTTTGGGTTCAAACCATGGAGTTCTTGCTGTTTTGGAGAAGACAGTGAGCATTGCACGAGCTTTTTAGCTTGTGCTACTGAGCTGCACGCGCTCTTTAGCGCAGCGCAGTCGACCCCATACGCTGCCTTTTGGAGGTGTATGTCTTGCATACGCTCGCTTGCTTGACAAGGAGTCGTATGGACCCCTTACGCTGCCTTTTGGAGGCGTATGTCTTGCATACGCTCGCTTGCTTGACAAGGAGTCGTATGGACCCCATACGCTGCCTTTTGGGAGCGTATGACTCGCATACGCTCACTTGCTTGACAAGGAGTCGTATGGACCCCATACGCTGCCTTTTGGGAGCGTATGACTCGCATACGCTCGCTTGCTTGACGAGGAGTCGTATGGACCCCATACGCTGCCTTTTGGAAGCGTATGACCTGAGCGTAGCTTGACCTGAGCGTACGCTGACCTGAGCGTACGCTGACCTGAGCGTAGCTTGACCTGAGCGTACGCTGACCTGAGCGTAGGCTAACCTGAGCGTAGCCTGACTTGAGCGCGCTCTGACCTGGACTCCCCTATACCTTATATTTTTATATGTATATATTATATTGTATATATATATGTAAATGTTTGTGTATGCTATATATCCTTACGCCTTTTGTCCTGAGGATGATATGAGCACTAATATGACCCCGGTGAACAAAGTGTTCCTACCTGATACTTGTACCTGAATGTCCCAGTTCTCGTTCATGCTCGACAAATGACTCGTAACTCCACGTGGCATATTTGCAATGATGCATTACACCAAGGAGGGTAGAACATGTTGACATACTAATTGACATGGATCCTCTTTTGGGGTACTCGTACTTGAGTACGACATTTAGGAGGATAATCATGCAGGCCACAGCATGTGAGTCTAAGATTTCACCTAGGGTTAAACTAGGCAACTAAATATACTAGATGCATGGGGAGGGCAGAATCCCGAGATCGTGTTACACCAGCCGCCTTGAGATATTGTCTTGACGCGCCGGCTGGTCTCCACGGATACTGTGTCATCCGCAACGAGTGAATGATTGTATCCGATTAATTCCTGCTATATATTATATGTCTTGGCAAGGTGGCCTTACGAGGGACCTATGCTCAATGACACCTATCTACGCGAACCCCTGGGTTGGCTAGCCTTGCTGGAAAGATACGATCTGAGGATTTTGAAATAACATGATGCGAGGATAACCTCGTCCCACTAGGAACTCGTAGACTTGATTGGCCGCGAAAATGACTTGCGTGTATCCTATTTACCTTCCGTGAATAACTGAGGGAAGCGGACTGTCATGGTACGTGATCCAACCCATGTTCTTGTTTGATTGTTGGGTTGGCTATCGTACTATGACAGGCTGTAGACTGAAGTTATGAACGTAAGACTTATTCTGGTTATGAAGTGCTTCTCCTGTGAATGACTGAGGAATATGGTCTATCATGGAACATGATCCAACCCATGTTCTTGTTTGATTGTTGGGTTGGTTATTGTGCTGCGATAGGCTATCGACCGAAGTCACGATCAGGAGATTTTATTGTTTATACCTTTTAACTTATGTGAAAGTTATAGAGTACGACACGTCCCGACTCCATGCGACACCTTTTGTCCTTGTTTGGTTGTAGTGGTGCCATATGGGTTCGAGGATGTTGCGCTACCCTATAATAGTTGCATAAGTATTACTATTATCAATCATTCTATTATCTGGGTTTTTAATCTTAACTCTTGTGCCCCTTTGGCGGTACTTGCTATTCGGGGCTGACCCCGCTGGTTTTGTTTGGCCAGATCTCGTAGCAGAGCCAGAGGACACGATCTTCCTCCCTGACATCCATGGTGCATACTAGGAGCATGGCGGTTCGGGGACTCCAGTGGATTTCTTCTCCACCGCTCCTGCTTATATTTTTGTGCGGCATTTAGCCACCGGCACCTGTTAGCCGGATTACTTGATATTTTGTGTCAGTACATAATTGTAATTAAACAGACTGCAGCTGTGTATAATTTTGTACTCCTGACTCTCCGAGATAGCTAAATTATAAAGCTAGTCTCTCATGATCATTTTGATGAAGCGTCGGGGACGCCTTACTGCTTTATCTTTAAATGTTCATTTATTTGCTGATGTGATTTGATTGATTGAGACATAGAACTCTGTGGGACCATAGGAGACTTGATTGTAGCATGTACCCCCTAGTCTCTCGACAGCCACGATCGTCGTATGATGTTACGTACCTCATATGGAGTAGCTGGCCTAGTCCGTCTCCGTATTTCGGTACTGGGGCGTGACAAGGTTTTAGTGGTGGCCCATGCAGGTCTATTTTTTAGACTTGTGGGGTATTGCGAATTATTAGGAGTCTCAATCAAAACTTGTTCCCCTTGAAATTCTGTTTCGAATTCTCTGTCCTTGCCTTGATCTCTAACCTGACTTGCATCCTCGAAATCTTCTTCGTTCGGACTTGATAATCTTATATCTTTCTCCATAGGGGTGCTTCATTCTCGGTAGCGGGTGAGGCCCATGAGGAAGAGCAGCGAGAGCATGGCTCGACTGGGCACCAGCAGGGAAGAGAACCTTCCCCAGGGCAGACACGAGCAGAAATAGAACCAGAGACTGTGCAGCCGCAGGTTATTGAAACTCCTGCAGCACCAGCAGCGACGGCAGTACCAGATGCCGTAGTACTCCTGGAGGTCATCCGGGGGATTATTGTCACTCATCAACAGCAACAGACTCAGCAGCAGGAGCAGAACGTGTTACTGAACCAAGGGATTCAGTTCGCTCTTGAGAGGAGTGCCGGGGTTGACTCGGGAGCATCAGGAAGGTTCCGTCGCTTGAACCCGAGGTATTTTGATGGCACGGAGGATGCCATCACTACGGATGCATGGATTCAAGACATTGAAGCCATTCTTGTGGCAGCCAAGGTTCCAAATGATGAGAAGGTTGATCAGGTCAAATTAGTACTTCAGGATCTTGCCCGCGACTGGTGGGCATCAGAAGAAGTTGGTATAGGACGCCCTGTTCGTTGGACCACCTTCAGTGAAAGATTCAAGGCCAAGTATTTTGGCGTAGTAGCTCGATATGAGCTCCAGCAGAAGTTTATTAGTCTCAAGCAAGCAGGTAAGACCGTAGATGGGTATGCAGCAGAGTTCTGCAGATTGTGCCGTTTCGCACCACTAATGGTGGCAACGGAGCCAGAGAAAGCTATGAGGTTCCAACAGGGACTTCATTTAGAACTATTACAGCTTGTGGAGGGACACGACTACCTGACATTTGACGCTGTTTTTACGGTCGCTCGGAGGCACGAGCTTACCCAGCAGAGGTTGGCATCGAGGACAGGAGGTCAGAAGAGATCTCATTCCCAGGTTGGAGGAGGAGCAATGCAGCGAACATCGGCACCAACACCCGGTGTACGTATTCATGATGCAGGAGCGCCGCAGAGGAAGGCCGTGTCAACTACTACAGTGCCAGTTCGGCATCAGCAGCCGAGGAACCAACAGCAGCGTCAGGGAGCACCCCAGGGCTGTACATTCTGTGGGAAGGCAGGGCACACGAGGGAGATGTGCCGGTCAGCGAATGGCTTATGCTTGAGGTGTGGTAGTTCAGACCACCGTATCTCCACTTGTCCTGTGATGCAGAGGCCAGGAGGGCCAGCTCAGCAGTTTCCAGCGTTGCCAGCCCCGGTGGCAACCCCGAGTGGAGGGCCAGTATTAGTAGTGAGGCCCCTAGCCCAGCGTCTACCAACGTAGGCTCAGATGTTTCGCCAAGCACAGGAAGCCGAAGGCCCTCAAAGGCAGCAACAACATGGTCGAGGAAGGCCGCAACAAGGGGCTCCGCGGGGCTAGGGCCAGGCTCTCACATTATCTTTGGGAGAGGCTCTAGCGTCTAGTGACGTGGTGGCAGATAAAATTCTCGTCACCTCATTTCCTGCTGTAGCATTATTTGATTCAGACGCTACTCATTCATTCATCTCTGCACAATATGCTACACGGATTGGACTAGTGTTTGAGGCATTGCCGGAGAGGATGGATATACTCACCGGCAATGGGCTCGTAGAAGTGAGCAGAGTGCGCTTTTCATGTCCGGTAGAGGTGTGCGGGCATTTACTGCCCGCATCATTGATTGAATTCCCTATAGGGAATTTTGATGTTGTTCTTGGCATGGACTGGTTGAGAGAGAGTCATGCGACAATTGATTGTAGAGGAGGTAGGGTCATATTCAGCGTTCCTAGGATGGAACAGTTCATCTTTACTCGAACCTTGAAGAATCAGGCCGGAGGCGTCATCTCAGCAGCAGTGTCAGAGCCAGGACAGATTCCGAGAGTGATCGAAGATTTTCACGACGTCTTCCCTGATGAGCTCCCAGGGATACCCCCAGTCAGAGAGGTAGAATTTAGCATTGAGTTTGTCAACCCCTTGACCAATTTTATCCTCGTATTTTTTTATATTTTATTTGGTCTTATTTTTTAACAAATTATTTGTCACGTACATTGTTAGGTGTTATATTGGTTTTTACTTATTTACTAATAGATGGACCAAGTGGATAATATAGGATCAAAAGGTAATATAGGTAATAACAGGGACCTTTATGCAAAAGGTCATGTCTAAGCTTTCTAGCAGCCGAACCCAATTGAATTCAAATTCAATTTGAATTCAGATGACACACAAAACCCCTGTTCAATCTTGAACTGGATATCAATTTATCCAAATCTATTTCAAATCAGGATAAACCCTTCCTGAACAATTCGATCTGCTGTGGCAATCGATAAACCCTATATTAGAATCGATCTTTAAATGGCAGCTTTGTCTAACCTAATAGTAGGATGAATCAATTTCCCTTATCCATTGATTCTATTCTTGGACATCGATACGGATTCTCGACCCGTACCCACAGCTCAGGACCTAAGGCAAGTATACCTTGCCTTCCTCTACAGTTTTACTTACATGCATTTTCTTTTATTTTTTTCAGTCATTTGATTGTTTATGGACATGTGCTTTTCGTGTTATTTTGTGGAGTTGTTTTTATTGTTTATAGCCATGTTCATGTTTTGGCCTTGTGTTTCACATTTGGAGTTTCTCGTCAGTACCTTGCTTGAGTCGTGTCATAGAACGGTTGCGTGTAGTGAACTGCCATAGCCTTGATTATCGTTGTACACAACCAGAGAGTCCACACTCGGGACGAGGGTTGTTTGGTGCACCAGAGAGTCCACACTCGGGACGAGGGTGTTTGTCGTGATTAATTGGCACCAGAGAGTCCACACTCGGGACGAGGGTTGACCAATTACACCAGAGAGTCCACACACGGGACGAGGGTGTCTTGCCGTGAGCTAGCCAGAGAGTCCACACTCGGGAAGAGGGTTAGTGCTTAGTTCAAACCCGTGAGTCCACACTCGGGATGAGGGTTTGGTTTCTTCCATTGAGCTCGTATTTCGTTCATTCGGCAGTTCATGTATACGTAGTTGTTCTCGTGTTTGCGTTCGTGTTCGTGTCGTTTTGTAGTCATTTGGTCTTGTTCCTGTTCTTTCTTGTTTAATTCTTGTGCATGATAAAACTGCTAGATAGGCATGTATATTATGTATCTTGCTATGTCCTCTGAGGACCTGATGATCTCTTCAGGTTAGCCGAGTTGAGTCAGGAGCAGACCAGAGGGTTGAGCCAGTATCAGATCGCATCGCTTGCACTTGAGGTGGTCTAGATTAGCAGTTTTCATTCAGTTAGTTACTCCTTGTATTCTTTATTTATCTTCCGTCTATTGGTAGTGGATTTGTGTCCACCGGACGTGACAGTGATTCTTGATATTCAGTTTATTCATTATTATTTCAGTTCATGTCTTTTCATTGATCTTGACTGTGACATGATTATTTCTGTGGATGAGATATAGTTTTTCCATGATTCTAGATTGCCATGACTTGAGTATAGACAGCGTATTACCGCCGACACTGCGGCGTAGGCTGGACTTGGACACGCTTCGTATTCGAAAAGCGGGTGCGGGTCGTGACAAGTTTTTTTGGTGGCCCATGCAGGTCTACGTTAATCACTTCGGTTACGTCACTGTGCCGTCGTGAGCCTGCGAATAGGATTAGACACTTAGGATCTCATCCACATGTTTTGACTCCTTATTAATCTCTAGTCCTTGATTTCATTGAATCCTTGATTTGCATACTGTTGAAATTCTCTTCATGATTTCATTAAATCCTCGATTTGCATCTCGCTTGAAAATCTCTTCAACGGCTAAAGTGTTTGCTCTTGTTACAGTTAAGATGAACTCTCAAGGCAGGAACAACGCTGCACTGAACACTCCACCGGCTTCAGGAGGCTCTTTCACGTACATGACTCCACCGACGCAAGAAGGCCAGCTCACTCATATGGGCAATCAGCCGCAACTCTCGAGATTCCACAGGGGCGATATTCCACCACCTCCATAGTTTCCTCCGCAGACTCCACCACCAGTACTCGGTCTGTCACCAGCATCTGTCCTACCGCCAGGAGTTCCACGTCCGGTACCAGCCATGCACCCAGCACCAACAATGCATCCTGCATTTGCCCTGCACCCACCGCCGGCGATGTATCCAGCCCCGACGATGTATCCAGCACATGTTCTGCCTCCGCCACCAGCCCTGGACAATATTACCATGCTGGGACTTATGCAACAACAGGCCAACATCATTCGTGATACTTTGCGAGAGGTTCTCCAGCAGAGGGATGCTCCCCGACAGCGCCCGGGGAATCCCAAGCACTTCATGGACTTTAGGCCCATGCCGTTCCATGGAACAGAGGGGATCGTCTACGCTGATGAATGACTGGAGAACGTGGAGAGGTATCTGAAGATGGCTCGAGTTCCAGAAGATTTGAAGATTGAGTCAGCCAGTGGACAGCTTTTTGATATCGCACGGACATGGTACCAACGCGAGCCTCAATTTTCTGCTCCAGACGTGACTTGGGAGGAGTTCAAACGATTGTACAAGAGGAAGTTCTACCCATACGTAGCGCGAGAGGCATTGATTAGACAGTTCGAGCACCTAGAGCAGGGCAACCGCACCGTCGACGAGTACACATCGGAGTTTTCCCGTCTCAGCCGCTTCGTAGAGAACTTAGTCAGCACCCCTGAAGATAAGGCGCGACGATTCAGAAAAGGACTATCTCACGAGATTCGCCTAGCCATTGCCACCAGTCGAGCCACCACTTACGAGGAGATTCTTGAAGTCGCCCAAGCTGTAGAGGAAGAACTGAATCACAAGACGAAGAGGAGTCGAGACGCATTCGGAGGAGGCAACAACCAATCAGCACCAGCGAAACGCTCCAACATTTCTGAGAAGACCTCAGCACAGCCGCATTATCACCAACCGCGAACAGCCCCACAACAAGTCCAAGATGCACCCACCTGCCACTATTGCAAGAAAAGAGGCCACGTCCAAGAAAACTGCCGAAGATGGTTAGGATTGTGCTACACTTGTGGATCCAACCAGCACTTATCTCGAGACTGCCCGAAGAAGAACGCGATAACACCACAAGGAGCAAATGGCGGAGATTTTCAGTAGATTATAGTGTTAGCATTAATTTTGATTTGCAATTATTCTATAGCAAACTGTTAAGCTACACTTCTAACAGACCATGGTTCATTTAAATTTCGAGGACGAAATTTGTTTAAAGGGGGTAGAGTTGTCAACCCCTTGACCAATTTTATCCTCGTATTTTTTTATATTTTATTTGGTCTTATTTTTTAATAAATTATTTGTCACGTACATTGTTAGGTGTTATATTGGTTTTTACTTATTTACTAATAGATGGACCAAGTGGATAATATAGGATCAAAAGGTAATATAGGTAATAACAGGGACCTTTATGCAAAAGGTCATGTCTAAGCTTTCTAGCAGCCGAACCCAATTGAATTCAAATTCAATTTGAATTCAGATGACACACAAAACCCCTGTTCAATCTTGAACTGGATATCAATTTATCCAAATCTATTTCAAATCAGGATAAACCCTTCCTGAACAATTCGATCTGCTGTGGCAGTCGATAAACCCTATATTAGAATCGATCTTTAAATGGCAGCTTTGTCTAACCTAATAGTAGGATGAATCAATTTCCCTTATCCATTGATTCTATTCTTGGACATCGATACGGATTCTCGACCTGTACCCACAGCTCAGGACCTAAGGCAAGTATACCTTGCCTTCCTCTACAGTTTTACTTACATGTATTTTCTTTCATTTTTTTCAGTCATTTGATTGTTTATGGACATGTGCTTTTCGTGTTATTTTGTGGAGTTGTTTTTATTGTTTATAGCCATGTTCATGTTTTGGCCTTGTGTTTCACATTTGGAGTTTCTCGTCAGTACCTTGCTTGAGTCGTGTTATAGAACGGTTACGTGTAGTGAACTGCCATAGCCTTGATTATCGTTGTACACAACCAGAGAGTCCACACTCGGGACGAGGGTTGTTTGGTGCACCAGAGAGTCCACACTCGGGACGAGGGTGTTTGTCATGATCAATTGGCACCAGAGAGTCCACACTCGGGACGAGGGTTGACCAATTACACCAGAGAGTCCACACACGGGACGAGGGTGTCTTGCCGTGAGCTAGCCAGAGAGTCCACACTCGGGACGAGGGTTAGCGCTTAGTTCAAACCCGTGAGTCCACACTCGGGATGAGGGTTTGGTTTCTTCCATTGAGCTCGTATTTCGTTCATTCGGCAGTTCATGTATACGTAGTTGTTCTAGTGTTTGCGTTCGTGTTCGTGTCGTTTTGTAGTCATTTGGTCTTGTTCCTGTTCTTTCTTGTTTAATTCTTGCGCATGATAAAACTGCTAGATAGGCATGTATATTATGTATCTTGCTATGTCCTCTGAGGACCTGATGATCTCTTCAGGTTAGCCGAGTTGAGTCAGGAGCAGACCAGAGGGTTGAGCCAGTATCAGATCGTATCGCTTGCACTTGAGGTGGTCTAGATTAGCAGTTTTCATTCAGTTAGTTACTCCTTGTATTCTTTATTTATCTTCCGTCTATTGGTAGTGGATTTGTGTCCACCGGATGTGACAGTGATTCTTGATATTCAGTTTATTCATTATTATTTCAGTTCATATCTTTTCATTGATCTTGACTGTGACATGATTATTTCTGTGGATGAGATATAGTTTTTCTATGATTCTAGATTGCCATGACTTGAGTATAGACAACGTACTACCGCCGATACTGCGGCGTAGGCTGGGCTTGGACACGCTTCGTATCCGAAAAGCTGGTGCGGGTCGTGACAGAGTTGAACCCTGGAACGAGGCCTATTGTAGACAGAGTTTACAGAATGTCGCCGTCAGAACAGGATAAGTTGTATCAACATGAGGAAGAGTTGAAGTCTAAGGGATTCATCCGAGACAGTAAATCGTCCTGAGCCACGCCAGTAATTCTAGTTCCCAAGAAGGATGGGTCGACGAGGATGTGCATCGACTACCGCAAGCTGAATGCAGTAACAATGAAGAATAAGTACCCGCTACCAAGGATTGATGACCTGTTTGACCAGTTGAGCAAGGCCATCATCTTTTCCAAGATCGATCTTCGGTCGGGATACTATCAAGTGAGAGTCCGGGAGCAAGACATACCGAAGACAGCATTCAGATCTAGATATGGACATTATGTGTTTTTAGTAATGCCCTTTGGACTAACCAACGCCCCTACAGTATTCATGGATTTAATGAACCGCATCTTTCTACCGTATTTGGATAAATTTGTGGTGGTGTTCATAGATGATATCCTTGTCTATTCCAGCAGTGAAGAGGAGCATGAGAAACATCTTAGGACTGTCTTGCAGACATTGAGGGAGCATCAACTTTATGCGAAGCTCGACAAGTATGAATTCTGGTTAGACCACATTTCGTTCCTGGGACATGTAATTTCTGGAGCAGGAGTGTCAGTGGATCCGAAGAAGATTGAGGCCGTAGAGCATTGGCCGGTCCCGAGAATGGTTGCAGAAGTACGAAGTTTCTTAGGATTAGCTGGTTACTACAGAAGGTTCGTGGCGGACTTTACCAGGATCTCTGCGCCCTTAACGCGTTTGACGCACAAGGACGTAGAGTTTGTTTGGTCAGCTAGCTGTCAGGCATCGTTTGAAGAATTGAAGAAGAGATTGATCTCAGCCCCGATCTTGACGCTTCCAGTAGGAGCGAGAGGCTTTACAGTATATTGTGACGCATCAGGGAAGGGTCTTAGATGTGTATTGATGCAGCATGGAAATGTGATAGCATATGCATCTCGGCAGCTTCGAGACCATGAGAAGAATTACCCGACTCACGATTCGGAGTTAGCAGCTGTGGTGTTTTCACTCAAGTTGTGGAGACATTACTTATACGGGGATCGGGTAGAGATCTATACTGATCATAAGAGTTTGAAATACGTATTCACGCAGCGAGATTTGAACATGAGGCAAAGAAGATGGTTAGAACTGCTGAAGGATTTTGATTTAGATCTTCAGTATCATCCAGGCAAGGCGAATATAGTTGCAGATGCACTGAGTAGGAGAGACAGTGCCTTTATCTTGACCTCACAGAAGCATATTCTAGAAGACCTTCAGAGTATGGGAATTGAAGTAGTTTTGCCAAGGGATATAGGAAGAATGACCAGTATGCAGATTCAGTCAACCTTAGTAGAGAGGATAAGGACAGCACAAGCAGGAGATCCACAGATTCAGAAGTTACGGTCGGAGTGTGAATCAGGCCGTAGGAAGGAGTTAGTGATTCATGAAGATGGTACGCTCAGGTTTGGAAACAGACTCTACGTACCGAGTGGAGACCTTCGGCAAGAAGTTATGTCCGAAGCTCATAGTTCTATTTACTCCATTCATCCAGGAGGAACGAAGATGTTTCGAGATATCAGGCAGTTCTTTTGGTGGAATGGCATGAAAAGAGAGATAGCGAGATTTGTATCCAAGTGTCTGGTATGTCAGCAGGTGAAAACCGAGCAGCAGAGACCAGCAGGATTGCTACAGCCGCTTCCTATCCCAGAATGGAAATATGAGCACATCATGATAGATTTTATGACCGGTTTACCTAGATCCCCGGCTGGCAAGAATGCAGTCTGGGTAATAGTAGATCGACTCACGAAGGTTGCTCATTTCCTTTCCTTCCGAATTGGACAGACTACTGAGCAGCTAGCAGAAATGTACATGAAGCAGATAGTAAGGCAACACGGTATTCCAGTTAGTATAGTATCAGATCGGGATACGCGGTTTACTTCCCATTTTTGGCGGAGCTTATACCAAAATTTGGGAACCAAGTTAAGATTCAGTACTGCTTATCATCCACAAACTGACGGGCAATCAGAAAGAACCATTCAAACATTAGAAGATATGCTACAGGCGTGTACCTTGGATTTTGGCGGATCTTGGGAGGATCACCTTCATCTAGTGGAGTTCTCCTGTAACAACAGCTATCAGGATAGCATTCAGATGGCCCCGTTCGAAGTATTGTACGAAAGGAAGTGCAGGTCCCCTTTGGCATGGAACGACGTTGGAGAACGGAAGTTGTTGGGGCCAGAGATGATCACGCAGACTGTGGAGATGGTTAAGTTGGTCAGAGAGCACCTTCGAGTTGCACAGGACCGACATCGTCATTGGGCAGATCAGCATCGTAGGCCTCTAGAGTTTAGAGTTGGCGACCAAGTATTTCTGCAGATTTTGCCTACTCGGGGTATCATCAAATTTGGAACCCGGGGAAAGCTTAGTCCAAGATACGTTGGTTCTTTTAAGATTCTCGCTCGGATAGGCGATGTGGCTTATCGACTTGCCCTTTCGCCTTCGTTAACTGGCATACATGATGTGTTTCATGTGTCCCAATTACGTGGGTATGTCCCGGATCCGAGTCATATCCTCGATCATTCTGAGTTAGTCGTTGGTACCGACCTAACTTACGAGGAACAACCCGTGTCTATTTTGGACCGGCGAGAGAAGGTACTCAAGAATCGGACGATAAGCCTTGTCCGTGTTTCTTGGAACCATCACTCTTCGGAAGAGTCAACCTGGAAGCGCGAGGACGAGATCAGATCTCGGTATCCGCATTTGTTTGACTAATGAGGTATATTTTTACGCCTTATTAACACGATTCCATGCTTATCTGCACCTACTTGTTTTTGCACTTTGTGATGTATGATAATAACTGCTATGATAGTTAACTTGTATATGATTGTGCCTTGCTTGCCCTGATTTCACTATCCTGTCTTGGCTAGAATTCTGAGGACGGAATTTTTCTAAGAAGGGTAGAGATGTCACTCCCCGATCCTAGAATACGTATTTTAATACGTAAACCGATAAATTGTATTTACTTTGTATTTATACGATATTTATATGCTGTATTTCTTCATGCATTTCCTAAAAATATTCAACAAAATATTATTTCATAATTTATTTTCTGCATTTGGGCCTACAGTTTTGGCCCATTTGGGTAACCTATTCTTGGTTCACCAATGGTTCATCATGAACCCATGGGTTCAAGATTCTATATAATAACTCATCTCTCTCTCTCCTCTCATTTATTTTCCTCTCATTTACTTTCCTCCACCAACCAAGGCAAGTACCAACTTGCTCAAGAGATGGATCCATAAATGATGTTGATATTTTCTTACAAAATTATTTGCCAAAATATGTTCTTCTCCTCATTCTATACTAGTTTAGAACTTGAAGTTTTCCATTTTGAAGCTTTAATTTTTGTAGATCTAGGTTTTAACCATTTTCGGATCTTCTTGGTTTTGATCTAGCAAACATCATTATTTTTAAGTTTTGATGGTTCCATATTGTAGAGAATTTTATTCTACCCAATTTTGACCTTTGAAAAGTTGGATTTGGACTTATTTTGACCAAGTTATGGACTTTTGAAGCTTTGGGTTCAAACTATGGAGTTCTTGCTATTTTGGAGAAGACAGTGAGCATTGCACGAGCTTTTTAGCTTGTGACACTGAGCTGTACGCGCTCTTTAGCGCAGCACAGTCGACTCCATACGCTGCCTTTTGGAGGCGTATGTCTTGCATACGCTCGCTTGCTTGACAAGGAGTCGTATGGACCCCTTACGCTGCCTTTTGGAGGCGTATGTCTTGCATACGCTCGCTTGCTTGACAAGGAGTCGTATGGACCCCATACGTTGCCTTTTGGGAGCGTATGACTCGCATACGCTCACTTGCTTGACAAGGAGTCGTATGGACCCCATATGCTGCCTTTTGGGAGCGTATGACTCGCATACGCTCGCTTGCTTAACGAGGAGTCGTATGGACCCCATACGCTGCCTTTTGGAAGCGTATGACCTGAGCGTAGCTTGACCTGAGCGTACGCTGACCTGAGCGTACGCTGACCTGAGCGTAGCTTGACCTGAGCGTACGCTGACCTGAGCGTAGGCTAACCTGAGCGTAGCCTGACTTGAGCGCGCTCTGACCTGGACTCCCCTATACCTTATATTTTTATATGTATATATTATATTATATATATATATGTAAATGTTTGTGTATGCTATATATCCTTACGCCTTTTGTCCTGAGCATGATATGAGCACTAATGTGACCCCGGTGAACAAAGTGTTCCTACCTTATACTTGTACCTGAATGTCCCAGTTCTCGTTCATGCTCGACAAATGACTCGTAACTCCACGTGGCATATTTGCAATGATGCATTACACCAAGGAGGGTAGAACATGTTGACATACTAATTGACATGGATCCTCTTTTGGGGTACTCGTACTTGAGTACGACATTTAGGAGGATAATCATGCAGGCCACAGCATGTGAGTCCAAGATTTTACCTAGGGTTAAACTAGGCAACTAAATATACTAGATGCATGGGAAGGGCAGAATCCCGAGATCGTGTTACACCAGCCGCCTTGAGATATTGTCTTGACGCGCCGGCTGGTCTCCACGGATACTGTGTCATCCGCAACGAGTGAATGACTGTATCCGATTAATTTCTGCTATATATTATATGTCTTGGCAAGGTGGCCTTACGAGGGACCTATGCTCAATGACACCTGTCGACGCGAACCCCTGGGTTGGCTAGCCTTGCTGGAAAGATACGATCTGAGGATTTTGAAATAACATGATACGAGGATAACCTCGTCCCACTAGGAACTCGTTGACTTGATTGGCCGCAAAAATGACTTGCGTGTATCCTATTTACCTTCCGTGAATAACTGAGGGAAGCGGACTGTCATGGTACATGATCCAACCCATGTTCTTGTTTGATTGTTGGGTTGGTTATCGTACTATGACAGGCTGTGGACTGAAGTTATGAACGTAAGACTTATTCTGGTTATGAAGTGCTTCTCCTGTGAATGACTGAGGAATATGGTCTATCATGGTACATGATCCAACCCATGTTCTTGTTTGATTGTTGGGTTGGTTATTGTGCTGCGATAGGCTATCGACCGAAGTCACGATCAGGAGATTTTATTGTTTATACCTTTTAACTTATGTGAAAGTTATAGAGTACGACACATCCCGACTCCATGCGGCACCTTTTGTCCTTATTTGGTTGTAAGGGTGCCATATGGGTTCGAGGATGTTGTGCTACCCTATAATAGTTGCATAAGTATTACTATTATCAATCATTCTATTATCTGGGTTTTTAATCTTAACTCTTGTGCCCCTTTGGCGGTACTTGCTATTCGGGGCTGACCCCGCTGGTTTTGTTTGGCCAGATCTCGTAGCAGAGCCAGAGGACACGATCTTCCTTTCTGACATCCATGGTGCATACTAGGAGCATGGCGGTTCGGAGACTCGAGTGGGTTTCTTCTCCACCGCTCCTGCTTATATTTTTGTGCGATATTGTCACGACCCGCACCCACTGTTAGGGTATGAGAACGTAACAACGCCCAGCCTACGCCGCAGTGTCGGCGGTAGAACGCTGTCCTAGGTCAATCATCTATCAATACCAAAGTACCTGTACAGTTTATACTCTCCGAATGGAGGTGATATAACAATATACATCTCAATCACATCTAGGGTAGAAGAACGAAAGATAGATAGATAGATAGATAGATAGTAACTCAAGAGAACAGTATCATAGATGAATAAGTCTAAGTGTCTAGTACAACATAATATCCAGAACTGTCAACTCATAATACAAAAGTCTAAGAGTCTATACATCTCCACATCTCAAAATACAACTCAGAAAGTGAGACAAAAGTAAATATAGAAAAGACTGTCTAGACTAAACTGGTCTAGACTACTGGAACAACATCCTCAGCTGCAGGTGGATCCTGCTGGGGGTCCACAACATAAGTATCATCTAGTCCTGCTCTAAAATAGGTAGACACCAGGGCCTCATCCTCATCCTCTGTAATATTTTCAACAGGTCCAATCAGGACGGGAACGAGCACAATACATCTCACGCAGTGCATATCATGTTAGGAAATACGATACAGGCAATAGAGTAAGATACATGAACTGCTGAAAGGAAATATACGCTGTAAAAGAGATAGCTGTAATGAAATATCTACTGTATATAGAGAACTGTAGTGACTAGTGATGTAGAGCACAAGATAGGCATGTGAATGGCTAGAATTTGCACATGATTACACTACTGAGTTTGCACATGATTACACTACTTTGGAATTATTCACATGACCACTTCTACTCCCCCGTTTCCCCAATCAATACACAAGGATCTATACAAGTTACGTTATTGTACATGATATCACATGGGGCCCATGAAAGGGTGCACATGATAGTATACATGAGGGCTCAGTAAACATGAGAGTACATGATCACATGAGTGCACATGAATAATAGAAGCATGGGAGTACATGATGATAGTGAAACACACATAACATGAAGTACCCGATGCTCCCGAGGGGGATAACATCTCATGTAAAGATCCATATAGTACCAATCCGTGTTACCAACGTGACAGCAACAAGTAAAGTAATCTAGAGCAAGAAGTAAAGCCTGAACAAGTATGAAACGGTCAGAGAATGTACTCGCCTGATAACTGAATGTCTGAAGAGGATATACTGTCTGAGGAGAGGTGTCTGGCTCCTAATCAGAGCAATACAAGTCACAATGTATTCTAAATAGTAAATATGAAGTCTACTATGCAAACTACATGATTCTAGGTCAATCTGGTCAAAAGTCAACTCTTGGTCAACTCTGGTCAACTCTAAAGTCAAACTAGTCAAAGTTAAGTCAATATTAGTCAAACTAGTTAGGGTTTTAGTCAAACTAGTCAAACTAGTTATTTTAGGTCATTACTAGTCATTTCTAGGTGAACTAGGTCACTTTTGACCTAAGGTTGACTTTGGTCAACCCTTAGTAATCAAGGGTCAACATGTTGGTTTTGGGCCATTAGGGTTACCCCCAAGCCATTGGCTAATAATCCTAGGCCATAGGCCATAGTCTAGGTTTCCATATAAACCTATAACTAATAAGTCCCATATATATATATGTCTATATATATAGACATACACTATCTATATACCCAAAATCCATATTTGCATAACACAATCACACACCTATATATATATACACTGTTTTCTACATATATAAACCTAATACCATTTATAAATATATATATCATGTATATATATACAATACATATATATATATAACTATATATATATCACACATATATATATAGTGAGACAAAGTGAGAGAGAGAGTGAGAGATCAGGACACAGGGGGGGGTTTCCAGAATCCTGGAACCCAAAATCAACCCCCAAACACACACACATAACACACATATACACACATATGTGTATATCTACATAACTACACCCACACACACCCAAATCTCCTCGAATTCGACCCACACCCTCACATATATGTATACTACACATAGACTCACTAAAATACACTAGTCTAATACCTAAATTATTAATAAAATCGAATCAAAATTCGATTTCCAAAATCTGGAATTAACTCAAAACTGTGACAGTGCACAGTTAACACTGAAATTGGGTAATTCGATATACGCAACCCAAATCGAGCTAAGACTCGATACCAACGGTTGGTAACTAACCCCCCATAGATACACTAGGGTCCTAGGACACTGACACGACACCACGACACGGTTTCGTGTGTCCAAACACACAAAACACTCGATCGGGTAAGTCTGATATGTGTACACAAGAACAGTGTCGTGCACACGTGCAACTCACCCTAGGACACGACACAGACACTCTCGTGTCTCGTGCACGTGCACGAATGTTCACCTAGGGGTAGGGTACGTGTCCAACACCCTGCACTGTGTCCACGTGTTGTGTAGAGAGGACACGACACGCGTATCAGAGAGGGAAATACGTGGTTTCAGACCGCGTCGTGCAGTGATGCACGCGTCTCGTGTACGCAACACAGGACACGACACACCTCGTGCTCGTGTCCTGGGGTTCGCCCTAGGGTCTACTACACACGTGTCACCCTGACACGTGTCCACGACTCGTGTACGTGGGACACGAGACCCGTGTCAGAGCCAAAAACTCGGCTGTGCAGTGCAGTGCACGACCCTTGCGGGGACGATTCCGTGTCCGACACGACACGAGGTCATCCCAAACTTTGGGGATGACCTGTCAGTCAGTGCCCCGTGCTCTATGCCAATTTTGGCGTGTCCAAGTGGCGTGTAGAGGGAGAACTAAGGGGGTGGTAGCAGGGGATTTACAGTGTACTGTGCAGTGTGTCCAGTGTGAGTGAAACTGAGAGCTTCGTGTCCAGATTTGGACACGACACAAGCTCAAAATGTGCACAGTGACACAGGGTTAGGGTTAGGAAACCTAGGACTAGGTTTTGGTTCAAAAAGTTTTACAAATCAGTGTGTACTCATCAATGTGACAGTGTGCAACAGTGAGTAAAATACAATGTAATTAAATTGGGATACGTGTCCGACACGACACCAAATCAAACCCTGAAATCACCAAACTCTACCCACAACCATATTATGACTATATGCATGCAATAATGAAGAAAAACTAGTAAAATAACTAGGTTAAATATATTTACCTCTATGTGCAAAATCCTTGAAAATTCAAATAATGAGGGGGGTGTCCAAGTCCACTTGTGGGTGTGTCCAAGTCCTTGTGTCCAACTTGCTAGCCTCCCTTAGCACCCTCTAGGTTGTAGGAACCCAATGCAAGAGGTTTGAAGTGATTTGGATCACTAGGTTGAGAGTTATGGATTTTTGAAGTAAAGGGCAATTTTTCATGAATTTAATTCAATGCAAATGCAATGAATTAATCAAAATATATAGGAAAGGGGGTCATGCCAAGGGGGGGGAGGTCTTGGCCGGCCAAACATGGCCAAGGCATGGGGGGAGGTTGTCCTTGGCTTGCTTGCAAGCTAAGGGAAAGACTTTGTAAAGGGGTTTAGATATTTTGCATAATTTAAGCAAAATATCAATAAGTAATATCTAGATATTTATATAGCTTGACTACCATGAAATATCTAATCCTCTTAGTCATTCTAGGTTAGTAGCTAACCTATGGATTAGGGTAATTAGGTTAGGGATTAGCAAGTCACTAATCTAAAAGTCCATGAATAGTAAAATCTCACTAATCCCACTAAATTCCAAATAAATTCCTAAAAATTACCAAAATACCCCTATGGCCAAAAATCACTAAAATGATATTCTAAGCCTATGGTCAAGTTCCCATGATCATGGCAACTTCTAGTTTAGAGAAACTAGGGTTTACACTAAGGTTTACTAACAAAGTCACAAAGTCATAAGTCATGACTTAGCATGACTTAGAAGATGGTTCTAATTACACTAATAATCACTATAAACCATATCATGCCCTAATCACCATTATTAAATAATAAAAATAATAATTTTTCAAAAATCCCCAAATTCTGAAAACAGGGTGTTACAAGTCTACCCACCTTAAAATAATTTCGTCCTCGAAATTTAGATGGTCGTACTCCTTCTAGGTCAAACCTCCAACAATCAAGGACGAAGCCACTACCTAGGCAACATACAAGGTCAACAAGCAAAATATGGGTAGTAGACCTATACTGGGTCATGTCCAAGAATTGGCTGGCAGTTTTAGGTCATAAGGTGTCCTTAATTTAAATCGAAGCCAAAAGTAACTCCATGGGGTAATTCAGGATGTAGTCTCGGGTCAGGAAAATCGTACTAAGCAAATGAAGCACACAATGGTATGCCTGGGTGGGACACTAAGGTCATGGGAGTAGTATGTCATGTCTAGGTCATGTATGTGAAGTCAGTTTTTAGAAAACAACTAATCTTGTGCTCCAAATTTAAAAGTCACTGTAATGTATCTACGGGGATCATAATTTAGAGTGGGAAGGGTCTAAGGCCTAATTTTAACCAGAATTTGTGATGCAATAGTGGTACCAGGGGGGACAGGTTAAATGGGAAAGTCTGTGGTCTCATCTAGGTGTACTAGTCATTCTAGATCAATACTGTCCTATGGTATCAAAACGTTCAAGCAATCTAAGGTGTCCAAATTGGGAAGGTAAGGGAACAACAATCATCAAGGCTATAGGGTCGTCTACCATCCTATATGAAAATAGGTCATTAACAAGTGAGAAATCATTAAAGTTTCCATTCCATAAAAGAAAATTGAAAATTTAGGTACAAACAATCACAAATAGATTTTTGTCTTGACATGATCTAAGTTGATCAATTTTAGGATAAATCGAGATTGGGCAAGATGGGAAATCAATGAAATTAAGTATGAGCACGAGCATCCAATGATGGAGATCCAGGTCATGATTAAATTTAATCCAACTGGATATGAATACGAGGTTCATAGGTGATGAAAATAATTCCAAGGAGAATTGTCAAGGCTGTTGCGGATAAGATTCTAAGGCAAGTTTAACTGTGTCTCCATCCACGTAGATTAATATATGAAAAGCGAACCAAAAATGCAATAGGTTGATCAGACCATCATGCGCCGGTTCTGATTAGATAATATGTTAGAGGGTGCGCACCCAATAAAATATATCATGATCAAGCTCGAAAGAATAAGCTTGTAAAACTAAGGATAATTTGTAGCATAAGATATAAGTAAGAGTGGGAATGATGAAAGAAATACATAGTCCAAGATCCTTAACCAATCGGGTCAAGCATTCAAGATAAGGTACAAGGGTAAGTATTTAATGATTCAATCAGAATACCATCACATGCCAGGTCGAAAGATTTGAGCCATGGTGGATCTCTAATTGAAATAAGAATTAATTTAGTATCATGGTAGAGGTTATAGTTTAGCCATTTGACTAGAAAATCATGTCAAGAAAATAGAGTACGAGGAGACGGGTTTTAGTGGGACATGGAATACCTACATGAAGGTAGGCTAGTCTAGGTCTTACATGTGAAGTTCGTTAGAAGGTAACAGCTAGTATTATACTCCGAATATCCAAGTCACGGTAAAGGACGTCCAATGATCTAGAATAGGAAGTGGGAGTTCGAGATGTGACAAATTGATGCAAAAATTGAAGAGGATCAAATTAACCCATGAAATAAAATTAATCAGGAATTCAGTAAATAATTTAGGAACACAGTCCTAGGGATAGATGGCTACTAGATGAATATAGTTAGGGTTCGACCAATCAAGGTCAAGGTTAGAAGGTCTTAATGAGTCTTTATTTGAGGAAAAGTCGAATAAGTCAGGTTTGGGATACAGTCACATAGATTGGTAGAAAGAGTTTAAGCAAGATGCAAAATAGAGAGGACAGTTCATTTTAATGAAAGGCAATTAGCAAGAGGATTAGATGGCAAGAAATAAATAAGAGTTTTCTCATAATTGTGATTGAGTACCCCAAAAAAAAATAAAAAATATTAATCTAACACTAAGAAATTAAAATCAACAACTACAAAAATTTCAAAATCATCAACTAATACCAGGATTCAAAGTTCTACAGTGAATCCCTCAAATCAAATTCAATCAAGGGAAAAGGAGTTTAAATCGTAATTTCAATGAGATTCTCAAGGGTCATCCCAGGAATCTCTCAAAGTATCCTAGCAGTGATTGAGTATCCATTCTCTCTAAGCATATTCCTCAAATCCTATCGCAGGCTGTAGTGATACTCTAGTTCGAATACCACTACATAAACTCGACCTGCATGGGCCACCACTAAAAACGTGTCACGACCCGCACCCACTGTTAGGGTATGAGAACGTAACAACGCCCAGCCTACGCCGCAGTGTCGGCGGTAGAACGCTGTCCTAGGTCAATCATCTATCAATACCAAAGTACCTGTACAGTTTATACTCTCCGAATGGAGGTGATATAACAATATACATCTCAATCACATCTAGGGTAGAAGAACGAAAGATAGATAGATAGATAGATAGATAGTAACTCAAGAGAACAGTATCATAGATGAATAAGTCTAAGTGTCTAGTACAACATAATATCCAGAACTGTCAACTCATAATACAAAAGTCTAAGAGTCTATACATCTCCACATCTCAAAATACAACTCAGAAAGTGAGACAAAAGTAAATATAGAAAAGACTGTCTAGACTAAACTGGTCTAGACTACTGGAACAACATCCTCAGCTGCAGGTGGATCCTGCTGGGGGTCCACAACATAAGTATCATCTAGTCCTGCTCCAAAATAGGTAGACACCAGGGCCTCATCCTCATCCTCTGTAATATTTTCAACAGGTCCAATCAGGACGGGAACGAGCACAATACATCTCACGCAGTGCATATCATGTTAGGAAATACGATACAGGCAATAGAGTAAGATACATGAACTGCTGAAAGGAAATATACGCTGTAAAAGAGATAGCTGTAATGAAATATCTACTGTATATAGAGAACTGTAGTGACTAGTGATGTAGAGCACAAGATAGGCATGTGAATGGCTAGAATTTGCACATGATTACACTACTGAGTTTGCACATGATTACACTACTTTGGAATTATTCACATGACCACTTCTACTCCCCCGTTTCCCCAATCAATACACAAGGATCTATACAAGTTACGTTATTGTACATGATATCACATGGGGCCCATGAAAGGGTGCACATGATAGTATACATGAGGGCTCAGTAAACATGAGAGTACATGATCACATGAGTGCACATGAATAATAGAAGCATGGGAGTACATGATGATAGTGAAACACACATAATATGAAGTACCCGATGCTCCCGAGGGGGATAACATCTCATGTAAAGATCCATATAGTACCAATCCGTGTTACCAACGTGACAGCAACAAGTAAAGTAATCTAGAGCAAAAAGTAAAGCCTGAACAAGTATGAAACGGTCAGAGAATGTACTCGCCTGATAACTGAATGTCTGAAGAGGATATACTGTCTGAGGAGAGGTGTCTGGCTCCTAATCAGAGCAATACAAGTCACAATGTATTCTAAATAGTAAATATGAAGTCTACTATGCAAACTACATGATTCTAGGTCAATCTGGTCAAAAGTCAACTCTTGGTCAACTCTGGTCAACTCTAAAGTCAAACTAGTCAAAGTTAAGTCAATATTAGTCAAACTAGTTAGGGTTTTAGTCAAACTAGTCAAACTAGTTATTTTAGGTCATTACTAGTCATTTCTAGGTGAACTAGGTCACTTTTGACCTAAGGTTGACTTTGGTCAACCCTTAGTAATCAAGGGTCAACATGTTGGTTTTGGGCCATTAGGGTTACCCCCAAGCCATTGGCTAATAATCCTAGGCCATAGGCCATAGTCTAGGTTTCCATATAAACCTATAACTAATAAGTCCCATATATATATATGTCTATATATATAGACATACACTATCTATATACCCAAAATCCATATTTGCATAACACAATCACACACCTATATATATATACACTGTTTTCTACATATATAAACCTAATACCATTTATAAATATATATATCATGTATATATATACAATACATATATATATATAACTATATATATATCACACATATATATATAGTGAGACAAAGTGAGAGAGAGAGTGAGAGATCAGGACACAGGGGGGGGTTTCCAGAATCCTGGAACCCAAAATCAACCCCCAAACACACACACATAACACACATATACACACATATGTGTATATCTACATAACTACACCCACACACACCCAAATCTCCTCGAATTCGACCCACACCCTCACATATATGTATACTACACATAGACTCACTAAAATACACTAGTCTAATACCTAAATTATTAATAAAGTCGAATCAAAATTCGATTTCCAAAATCTGGAATTAACTCAAAACTGTGACAGTGCACAGTTAACACTGAAATTGGGTAATTCGATATACGCAACCCAAATCGAGCTAAGACTCGATACCAACGGTTGGTAACTAACCCCCCATAGATACACTAGGGTCCTAGGACACTGACACGACACCACGACACGGTTTCGTGTGTCCAAACACACAAAACACTCGATCGGGTAAGTCTGATATGTGTACACAAGAACAGTGTCGTGCACACGTGCAACTCACCCTAGGACACGACACAGACACTCTCGTGTCTCGTGCACGTGCACGAATGTTCACCTAGGGGTAGGGTACGTGTCCAACACCCTGCACTGTGTCCACGTGTTGTGTAGAGAGGACACGACACGCGTATCAGAGAGGGAAATACGTGGTTTCAGACCGCGTCGTGCAGTGATGCACGCGTCTCGTGTACGCAACACAGGACACGACACACCTCGTGCTCGTGTCCTGGGGTTCGCCCTAGGGTCTACTACACACGTGTCACCCTGACACGTGTCCACGACTCGTGTACGTGGGACACGAGACCCGTGTCAGAGCCAAAAACTCGGCTGTGCAGTGCAGTGCACGACCCTTGCGGGGACGATTCCGTGTCCGACACGACACGAGGTCATCCCAAACTTTGGGGATGACCTGTCAGTCAGTGCCCCGTGCTCTATGCCAATTTTGGCGTGTCCAAGTGGCGTATAGAGGGAGAACTAAGGGGGTGGTAGCAGGGGATTTACAGTGTACTGTGCAGTGTGTCCAGTGTGAGTGAAACTGAGAGCTTCGTGTCCAGATTTGGACACGACACAAGCTCAAAATGTGCACAGTGACACAGGGTTAGGGTTAGGAAACCTAGGACTAGGTTTTGGTTCAAAAAGTTTTACAAATCAGTGTGTACTCATCAATGTGACAGTGTGCAACAGTGAGTAAAATACAATGTAATTAAATTAGGATACGTGTCCGACACGACACCAAATCAAACCCTGAAATCACCAAACTCTACCCACAACCATATTATGACTATATGCATGCAATAATGAAGAAAAACTAGTAAAATAACTAGGTTAAATATATTTACCTCTATGTGCAAAATCCTTGAAAATTCAAATAATGAGGGGGGTGTCCAAGTCCACTTGTGGGTGTGTCCAAGTCCTTGTGTCCAACTTGCTAGCCTCCCTTAGCACCCTCTAGGTTGTAGGAACCCAATGCAAGAGGTTTGAAGTGATTTGGATCACTAGGTTGAGAGTTATGGATTTTTGAAGTAAAGGGCAATTTTTCATGAATTTAATTCAATGCAAATGCAATGAATTAATCAAAATATATAGGAAAGGGGGTCATGCCAAGGGGGGGGAGGTCTTGGCCGGCCAAACATGGCCAAGGCATGGGGGGAGGTTGTCCTTGGCTTGCTTGCAAGCTAAGGGAAAGACTTTGTAAAGGGGTTTAGATATTTTGCATAATTTAAGCAAAATATCAATAAGTAATATCTAGATATTTATATAGCTTGACTACCATGAAATATCTAATCCTCTTAGTCATTCTAGGTTAGTAGCTAACCTATGGATTAGGGTAATTAGGTTAGGGATTAGCAAGTCACTAATCTAAAAGTCCATGAATAGTAAAATCTCACTAATCCCACTAAATTCCAAATAAATTCCTAAAAATTACCAAAATACCCCTATGGCCAAAAATCACTAAAATGATATTCTAAGCCTATGGTCAAGTTCCCATGATCATGGCAACTTCTAGTTTAGAGAAACTAGGGTTTACACTAAGGTTTACTAACAAAGTCACAAAGTCATAAGTCATGACTTAGCATGACTTAGAAGATGGTTCTAATTACACTAATAATCACTATAAACCATATCATGCCCTAATCACCATTATTAAATAATAAAAATAATAATTTTTCAAAAATCCCCAAATTCTGAAAACAGGGTGTTACAGATATTTAGCCACCGGCACCTGTTAGCCGGATTACTTGATATTTTGTGTCAGTACATAATTGTAATTAAACAGACTGCAGCTGTGTATAATTTTGTACTCCTGACTCTCCGAGATAGCTAAATTATAAAGCTAGTCTCTCATGATCATTTTGATGAAGCGTCGGGGACGCCTTACTGCTTTATCTTTAAATGTTCATTTATTTGCTGATGTGATTTGATTGATTGAGACATAGAACTCTGTGGGACCATAGGAGACTTGATTGTAGCATGTACCCCCTAGTCTCTCGACAACCACGATCGCCGTATGACGTTACGTACCTCATATGGAGTAGCTGGCCTAGTCCGTCTCCGTATTTCGGTACTGGGGTGTGACAATTAATTACATGCTGACAAAACCTTCTCGAGCGTTGCGTTGTGCGGGATTCGAATAGATTTTCCTTAATCTCTGTGCTGTCAGCTGTCAGGCAATGATGATGCTGTTACAGCTTCTCGAAGATGTGTGCCACATGGCGCTCGCATAACCTGACTCCAGCGCAACCAGATATTGGCGCAACCTGATGCTGCGCAGCTTGATGGTTTGGCGCAACATAATGATTTGGCGCCATCTGATGATCGCACACTTTAATGGGTGGCACAGCTTGATTTTTATCCTCTACAATATATATAGGACCAACCGGCTGGTTTTTTATTATCAATCTATGTTATACACGTTGGATTGTAATTGCATGGTTGAGATTAAATGACTTAAAAAGGTGGTAGGGTCTACACCTTTTGATCTCGACCACTAAATTCCAATCCAATCAATAAAACATAAGGTGGTTTTATAATACAAAACCAGCCGACTGGTTTTGGAACATTTCTGTAATGCGAATATGGACTAATTTGAATGATGTGTACTAGTACACATGGGTGTAGGAGTACATTCCTATTCGTCCACATGTGCATGATTCATGTAGAAATATTAGCCTATTGTCACACTCGATGAGTCTTCAATGTTGGCTTTAAGCAAGAAGAGTAAGTCTGATCAGGATGATGGTGTATCTAGAAAATCTCAAACTGTTGAGATTGAGTCGTCTGAGTATGCATCAGATAAGGTGGAGGTTTCTGAAGATGTTCATTAAGCCCCACAAGAGCAACAACCAGTGAAAAAGAAGCACTAGTAGCAAAACTCCTTGGCCACCACTAGACTAAGGAGACCGGGCAAGACAGTGCAAATGTATGAATTTGATGAACCGGTGAAGCATTATGGATTGTTTAATGTGGTAGCATATACATTTCCAGTGGAGGATGACGAGCCTACCACCTTCAAACAACATGTCAAAGATACTAGCAGCAAGAACTAGACGATAGCTACGCAGAAAGAGATTGAGTCTCTCCACAAGGACTGTAAATGAGATTTAGTTCCACTTCCCAAAGGCAAACGAATTATAGGTTGCAAGAAGGTGTACAAGAAGAACGAAGCTTCTCCAGAGTCATGTGGAGAAGTGTAGCTTGAGAGCTCTTATGGACGGGATTGATGAGTGGTTGATTTGGTAAAGCTGTACGGTGGAGAAGTGTGCCGGCTCAATTTTGTGCCAAAACTTTGTCGAGGTGAAAATATAAAGAAAAATGTCAAAAAATAGGCCCATGGTCATTTTTTGACTTTGACCATATATTTCATTCATATATATGGAGTACATAAGATTGGATTTTAAGTATACATAATATTGGATTTCCATATATGGACACATAACATGCTATATAAAGGGATCTAAAGGTTCTCCTTGAGATATCTCATTGTGCTCATTGAAATTTATTGAATAAGTTTAACACAAAAGTTTGATAAAGTTTTCTTCTTCTTTATCTTCGTGGTAGAGAGCTCTTGAGAGTAAGGATAGAAGTGCTGAGAGAGCTATTGTAAAAAAATTTCTTCTTTATAGTGGAACTGAATCACTCTCGTCCATAGAAGTAGGCATCTTGGCTGAACCACATAAATTTTTGTCTTTACGGTTGTGATTCTAAGGTATGCTCATGTTTCTTAGATTTTTTTTTCTGTTGTGCTCCAATATTTTATATAATAACAATAATTCATGTTTGGATCAGCCAAATCCAGAAGGGAGTAGCAGGGATGTACTACCAAAATACAGCCATTTAGCGATGGACCATTAGCGACGGATAGCGACGGATAACGTCCGTCGCTAATAGCGACGGACTACCGACTAAGTGCCGACTGATTGCCGTCAGAAATTGTAATACCCAGTTTTTAGAAATGAGGATAATTTTAAAATTTTGTGTTTATAATCATTTAATTATGATATTTAAATCATATTGTAATTTTTAGTGATTTTTAGTCAATTTAAAACTATTTAAAATACTGAATTGTGATTCCGATGGTTAACTAGTTAAACCCTAGAATTCCTAAGCCTAGAGACTAACCATGACCAACGGAGCCTAGTCATGTGATTAGAATGTCATATTACTACTTTTTAGCCTAGGGGTATTTTGGTCATTTTGACAATTTTGTGAAATTATAATTTTGATTAATTAAATATTGTGCTAATCTTTTAGTTAAGCCTTAACCTAGAAGTTAACTAACCTAGATTAGTCTTGAGGTTAGGATCAAGGTTAGAACATTCCTACTAAGTGCCAAGGTTAGTACTATCTAGATATTATTATGGTAGGATATTTATCTTAGGATATTTGTGAAAAAGAAAGCCTTGAACCAATAGGATGGCTCAAAATTGGATGGACAAGCCCTAGCCACTCATCTATATCTAACCCTAACCCTAACCCTAATTCACTATTGTGGCAGCCATACAAGCCCCCTCCTTCCTATAAGTATCCTACTTAAGAGCCATTGCCTCTTTTTAAAAATCTAGAAGAACCATACTTTGTTCTTCCCTAAACTTCTCCTAATTAATCAAAATTGAGCCCAAATTGAGTCAAATCAATTGCATCATCATCCCTAACATTAGAGGAGACTTGTGGGTGCTTGCTAGCGAGGTTTGAGGACGTTTGAACTGTAGCAAATCGAGGAAGACGTCAAGTCGAGGCTCTTTACATTGAGTTTGAACACTCAATAGGTAAAACCGTACAAACCCTAGTAAATTCCTGATTTCTTTACATAGATGCATCCATTTAGGGTCCCCCTAGGTTTAGCCCAAGTTTGGTAGGAAATCGTGTCCATTTCGTGTCCGTATCGGACACGTATCGGTGTATTTAATTGGATGTTCGATGAAATGCCACATAGGAAATTATTTTAGTAAATTTCAAAACAAATTACATGGTTGTGTAGCCCTATATATGGGGATTTCAAAACTATAATTTTGAGCATGATTGGACACGTATCCGTGTCCAAAATTGGACACGAACCTCACCACGATGCCCCGTACCCATGCCCTGCTACCACCCACTTTTTTCTCACTGCACACACCACTAGGACACGTGCCACTTGGCAGAGGGTGGGGGCAAATACTGTCAGGACCCCCCTAAATTTTCATGATATCTCGTGTCGTGTCGGACACAAAACACGAGCTGCACTGGTTTAACACTGTACAGTGCACTGATTTTTTACTCTCTGACACGGCTTTAAAACTTGGACACGACACATCTTGGACTTCGTGCAGGCACCTAGAATCCTAGCCCTAGTCCCCCTCTATCCCTAGACACGATCACGACGTGTCACGTGTCGTGTGTCACGCACACGAGTCTGTGACACGCGTGCACGAGGCACCGCACTGTGCCCGTGCTCTCCCCTGCTACTCGGGCCCTCTGTAGGACACGACACGGATTCTTTTGACACGAGTTTTGGTGGACACGAGGGGGCATACACTGACAGCATGCCCCCAAAGTTTGGGTCGATTTGGTTTGGTATTCTAGAAGTTATCGAGCTCACACTGATTTTGTACAGACACGCACACACGCAGAAAACCCCACTGATACGCACTTCGTACGTGGACACGTGACTTCGTGGACACGACTCAGGCACTTAGACACATACCCTGACACCCCACCTAGCTACTGACGCGAGCACGACTCGTCTCGAGCGCTGAGTCGCGTCCAAACGGACTCGACATGGCTGCACGCGGCAGTCTTTACTGCCAGTTTCTGATACTATTCCACTTCAAATTGGACACCTTCGTGTCCTGATTTTTGGACACGAATGGACATGTAGACATGCCTGGTATGTTCATAACTCTGTACACTATATATTTCTAATTAATTTCGAGTTTGGTTGTGTTGTTGGCTTTTCGAATTAGAGAATTTGGTGGAACTGTCATTTCTTGGTTTGAGTTCTAAATATTTCGAAATGTTTTGATTCCTGAGTTTGTATTGGAGTAAGGTAGGTTAGAGAAGGGAATGGTTCATCTATACAGTCAGTCCCATTTTCTTGTTTTCCTTCTTCCTTTTTTTCCTTCTTTATAATTGAATTGTATATGTATAATGTAATGCATTAATGTATATGGGACTGAAACATAGGTATACATGTATGTTCCTGAGATTAATATTAACTGTGAACTGAAATCGAGTTCAGGTTTGGTTGGGTTGAATATGGGTTAGATTTTATTGAGTTTCAGTCATTTTTTTCAGATTCATCAATGTATGTTGACAATACATTATTGTAAACTAAAATATAGGTATACATGTATGTATTGTGGTTGTGAGTTATACCTATATGTGAGGTTATGGAAAGTATATGTAGATTATATATGTGAGTGTATATATATATAGCTTTGTATACTTGAGAAGTGTTTTGGTTGGGGCTGTAGATATATTGATAGTGAGATAGGGTATTGGGATTATGGGTAATGTTGGTTATGAGGAGTTCATATACATGAGTATATATATAGGTTAATTGATGTGGGGTTAGATATATATGTATACATATATGTTGGGTTCATATATGATGTCATTATCTTATATGGGTATTTGAAGTTGAGGGTTAAGGATGAGTGATATAGTATCATATATATATATGATGTGTACTGTATATTAGATTGGGATATTATATGTGTATGCATGATATATATATGTAGGTAGCATGGTATTTGAGTGTGGGTTGTGGTAGTTTATAGATAGAAAGGACTTGGGTTTGAGTCATTATTGTATATAGATATGTGGTACTTGATATATGAGTTAAAGTATAGGATTTGTTAAATGTAGGATTATGGTTAACTTATGTGAATAGCTTTATTATATAGTTTGATTAGATGTTGACTTGGGTTGACCTAGAGTTGACCAAGTTTGACTTGGACCTAGTTTGACCTAGACAGTTGACCAGGTTTGAGTTAGAGTTGACTTTGACCTAGATTGGCCTAGAAATCATGTAGATTGTATCATAAACTTTATTACCTTGTTTTAAACACATTATAACCTGTACTGCTCTATTTAGGACATTGTGACTCCGGTGCAAACATATGATATTATACTACTCTTTTCAGAGTGTCAGGCGAGTACATTCTCTGATAGTTCTTTCATTTACTTGTCAATTACTGTACTTCAGTTCTAGTTAGTTCTATTTGATTCTTGTTACAAACACGTATTGTTATTACTGAATCCATGTATACGACACACATACTTACTCGTCTTGCCTCTATTATTCGAATCACTATTCGAACCACCTATTCGCATCTTCATGTGCTGGTTGGACTTGTATTCGTCTTATGTGTTGGATTATGGATTCATTTGTATTAGACTGGGCGGGGAAATACTGATTAGACATGTAGACATATCCCCTTATTCGAATTACCCCTTTGTGAATGATATTCGAACGATAGCCATCTCTCACCTGATCAGTGTGTGGTGTGCCGTATTACCTACAGCCGTTTACATGTCGATCTCGGTATTTTAAAACACTCTTGAAGAATTTATTCGAATCATTGTTAGATCATCATGTGAATCATTATTCGTATCACCTTATTCGAGTCACCTTATTAGAACAATGATTAGAATCACATTCAACTCATACTGTACTGGAATCACATTCGACTCATACTGTACTGGAATCCCATTCGACTCATCTTGTATTAGACTCACATTGGGATTACACTCGACTTATATTGTACTGTCTGGACTCATCATGTTACTCTAGTTCAGCTAGATCTTATTTTACAGTCTTTATTGCCATGCTTCACCTTTTGTTTAGTTACCTAACTTTCTTTGTACCTTAACTGTTTCTCTACATCATTACTCGTACAAACTGCCATGTTCATCAATACAACTGTCTATAACTGCTTTATAGTTCTCTGTCATTTACTTGGAATTTCTAGATGAGTTGTACTCGTTTCTGTCCTGACTGGACCTGTTAAAAATATTACAGATCATTGCCTTGAGGACATTTGCCCTACTTGCCTTGGAGCAGGAGATGGCTTAGCTACCTTTGGCCCCGACACTCAGGAGTGATCGGGAGACTAGCTAGTAGACTTGGTTTAGTTTTCATGTTTTAGAACTTGAATTGTAATAACTTGAGATATGAGTTTGTATTTGAGTTTGTTTGAGATATTATTATTTAGTAGTTGATATTTGTTGTTGTTTAGTCTTTAGTTATAAACTTCTGTGTTATCTTATCGTTCTTAGAATGTGATAGAAAATTCATTATATCTATACTTGTCCTCCGTTCGGAGTTGAGATTTGACAAGTACATTATATAGTTGCGTGAGTTGTTGATTAGATAGTAACCTAGGACATCGTTCTACCGCCGACACTGTGGCGTAGGTTAGACGTACCCATTTCTCGTGCCCCTATACTGGGTGCGGGTCGTGACAGAAAGCTGACAATTTTTTTTTTAATTTTAAAGGCGAGCAAAGGTCGCCAATCCGTCGTTAAGTCGTCCGAGATATAGCGACGGATCATGAAGCCGTCGCTATGTCGTCACTTAGTTGTCAAAAGTTGGCAGAAAATGTTGAAAAAAATTGGCGCAAAATTTATCGACCACATAGCGACGGATATTCCGTCGGCCATTTAAGGGAATATAGCGACGGACTAGCGTCGGCCATCTATCCGTCGCTAGTCCGTCGCTATATGGCCCTAACTTAAATTTAACCGACGGAGGGGGGGAACTTTTTATTCCCCCCAAATTTTCTTACTCTCTCTCTCTCCGGCGCGGGCAGAGCTCTCTCTCTCTCTCTGGCGCGTGCAGAGCTTTCTCTCTCTCCAGATAATCCCCCTCTCTCTCTCTCTCGGTGGTCGGGACGGCGGGGGCCGGTGGTGGGGGTCGATGGTGGTGGGTGTGGGGGTCGCGGTGGTGGGGGTGGAGGTCGCTGGAGGGGGGGGTAGGGAAGCGGAGGGGGTTTCGGGGTGTGGGTGGTGGAGCTGGGGGTCGCGGGGGTTGGACAATGGAGGGGGGTTTCCGGGTGGAGGTGTTGGGAGTCGGCGGTGGGCGCGGGGTAGGGCAGTGGAGGGGGGCCGGTGGTGGGGGTGGTGGTGGTCGGTGGTGGTGGAGGTAGGGGTCGGAGGGGGATGTAGGGCAGCGGAGGGGGGCCGGGGGTGGGGGGGATGGCGGTCGGCGGTGGTGGGGGTGGGGGTTGGGGGCCGGGGGTGGGAGTTGGGGTCGGCGGTGGTGGGGGTGGGGATCGGCAGTGGGGAGTTGGGGGCCGGCGGTAGTAACACACACACACACACACACACACACACACACACACACACACCGAAACAGAATTTTTTTTAAACCGAACCGAATCTCTTAGTATATATATATATATATATATATATATATATATATATATATATATATATATATATATATATATATAAAATATATATATATATATATATATATATATATATAAACTTTGGGCCGAAATCCCTTAGTATATAAATTAATATATATAAGATACTTCTCTTGCGAAGTAGAATACCATTGCAAGGTGAGCTATATGATCTGACATAGAACATTAACTATCTTAATGTTCTATAGCCCTTAATGTTCCCGAACCAAAATCTCGAGCTAGAATACCATTGCAAGAGAAGTATCTTAATATTCTATAGCTCTTAAAGACAGACTGTTCTGACATAGAACATTAACATACTTCTTTTGCGAAGTAGGTTATGAACTCGATACTTGTCATATATTCTCTATAGCTTGCTTTGTGAACAAAGAGTTTACAAGAGTTCTTCTCCCGAAATACAAATTTATATGTTATTGCTTTCAATCTCTCCTTTCCTGATGAAAAATACAGCATGTATGTTACTGTAACTGGCCAATCACTCACGTAAACATCAATATTTAGGAGATTTTTTACTCTCTCGTGACTCTCTTGCAATTGTATTCTAGCTCGAGAAGAGAGAAATCCAAGTACAGTTGTTACTAAACCTTCCACCATACTAATCCGATATTGTCGATACATATCCGACACGGCCGATACCTATCGGATATGGCCGTTACCGAATCAATACATCAAATACGAATCCTAGCTATACGGTCGATACATATCGGATAGGACGATACCAATTCGCTAAGGCCAATACCAATTTGATACGACCTATACCAAATCTATAGACCGATACTAATCTGACACGGTCGATACTAAGTACATCCGGCCTATACCAATAGATCCACCAGTTACTGCACGGTGGGCCCCGGAGTACCCTCGGACTCAGTTACATCCGGTTACTGGTGAGTACATGATTATATACTAATTCTGTTTAGTTTATCTTACGATATAGATTTTTATATCCAATCTGTGATGGATCGTTACTTTATTGATCGTACATGGATGTACAAACGATAACACGAGAGCAGAATAGGTGTGAGTGACGATTTTTAGGCAGGCGTGGAAATATTTAAGTATGCCATGAGCAAAGCTCAATACATGGACGATAACAAAATCAAGTGTTCATGTGATAATTACCGCAATAGACGTTACGAAGAAGTGGTGACTGTGAGAGATCATTTGACCCGTAAGGGTTTCATACGTGATTACGACCTGTGGTCATCACAAGGTGAACTATATGCGGAAAGACAGGTTGCGAATGCTGCTACTTATGGTTTTGATGATAATGATGCAACGGATTTTGTCATCGAAGACGATGGATGCTCTGTTGATTATGGAGACCTGTAGAACCTTGCACGAGATATGGTGTATGATGCGGCAGGGCCTAATTTTGATCTGGAGGATCATAATTCCGAGGCGAAGGAGTTCTACAATATGTTTCAGGATGCAGATACTCCTCTATTTCCTGGTTTTGAGACTCATTCTGTACTGTCAGTGACGATGCGGTTGTTGAACATAAAGTCTAATTTTAACTTGCCACAAGCTTGCTATGATTGGATTACACAACTAATCAAGGAGGTGTTACCGAAGGAATCAAAAGAGATCCCAAAAAACTTCTACAAGTCAAAGATGATGGTCCGACAACTGGAATTGGGGTACGAGAAGATAGATTGTTGTCGTAACGGATGCATATTGCACTACAAGGAGAACGAGGACATAGAAAGTTGCGACTTCTGTAATACGAATCGTTACAAGCCAGTACAAGAAAAAAGAAAGTAAACTAGAAAACGACATCCTTACAAGTATATGCATTACTTTTCGATCACGAAGCGCTTGCAGAGGATGTATATGTCTCTGAATACAGCAGAACACATGACGTAGCACAACGAAGAACGCACAAAGGACGATGGAGAATTGTCACATCCTTCGGATGGAGAGGCGTGGAAATATTTTGATTTGTGTCATCCAGATTTTGCTGCAGAGCCTAGAAATGTACGTCTGGCGCTATGTTCTGATGGCTTCGCCCCTTTTGGGCAATCGAGATCTCAATACTCCTGTTGTTCGGTCATTCTTACCTCTTACAATCTGCCACCATAGATGTGTATGAAGACTCCTTATATGTTCTTGACAGCTATCATACCAGGTTCCAAAAATCCGATGAAGAACATCGATATATATTTACAGCCATTGGTGGATGAGCTGAAACAGCTGTGGGAGATTGGCGTCGCGGCCTATGATATTTCCAGGAAACAGAACTTTCAGATGAGAGCTTCACTGATCGGGACAATCAATAATTTTTCAGCATACGGTATGCTGTCGGGATGGAGTACTCACAGCACCATGTCTTGTCAGATATGCATAGAAAATAGTAAGGTGTTCTGCCTTAAGCATAGAGGGAAAACTTCTTTCTTTGACTGTCACCGTCAATTTCTGCCCGCGAGTCATCCTTGGAGAAAGAACAAGGACGCGTTCAGAGCTGAAAAATAAGAATTTTCTCATCCGCCTGCCAAATTGTTGGGATATGATATTTAGAAAGATGTAAAGGATTTGCCCACCGTAATTGAAGATCCATCGAACAATTGTGTCGAGGGGTTCGAACAAAGCCATAACTGGACCAAATGGAGTATCTTCTGGGACTTGCCTTATTGAAAAGATAATCTTTTAAGGCATAATCTTGATGTCGTACATATCAAAAAATGTGTTCGATAATGTCTTCAATACCGTCATGGATATTAAAGGAAAGCCGAAGGACAATCCAAAAGCAAGACAAGATATTGCCGAGATATGCAAGCGTCCTTATCTAAACTTGATACAAAGGGGAGCTGGTGGACAATTAACTAAGCCGATAGCACAATACACATTGAGCAAGGAAGATAGATTAACAATTTACAAATGGATATCTACTTTAAGATTTTCCGACGGCTATGTGTCGAATTTGGCTAGATGCATTGATCTCAATGAACGCAAGCTAACGGGAATGAAGAGTTACGACTGCCACGTGTTTATGGAAATATTACTGCCTATTGCTTTGAAAGAGTTGTTGCCTTCTGCTATATGGGTTCCGTTGGCCGAGCTATCTACATTCTTCAGGGATATTTGTTCAACTAAGTTGACGGTGCAACACATGGTTGAACTTGAGGAGAAGATTGTCAAACAATTTATAAGTTATAGAAAATATTTTCTACGGACTTCTTCGACAGCATGGAGCATCTACCGATTCATCTAGCATACGAAGCCCGTGTCGGTACATCTGTTCATTATCGATGGATGAACCTATTTGAAAGGTAAATAAAAATCGATATAATTTAAGTTGAATTTAAGTGGAATTTAAAATTTATTATTAATTCTCAAGATAATATGTCTCTCTAGATACCTACCATCTAAAAAAGAAAGTTGGCAACAAGGCTCATATAGAGGCTTTGATATGCGAAGCATATCTTATCGAGGAGGTATCAAACTTCTGCTCCATTTATTTCGATACTCATGTTCAGACAAATCAAAATAGGCCTCAAAGGAATGACGACGACGTTGAGGATGGAGGTATATTCTATGTAAGGGGCAAGCCTATTGGGGCTAGTAAGAAACGGTGGTTGACTGATGATGAGTATGATGCCGCTCACCGATATGTCTTGTTAAATTGTGACATACAAGAAGTGAGAGATTTGGAGAGGTAAGTGACTGCACTTACACTCGTTATAATCTCTAATTTGGTGAAGTAAGTTACTACACTTATTTTTATTCTCTCTAACAGTGTATTTAGAGATGAAGTCAAAATGAGGACACCGAATATTACCGATGAGGGACTTCAAAGAGAGGTTGATTGTACCTTTCCGTCCTGTTTTCGTAAATACGTAAGTAACTGAGATAATATATTATGCGGCTACCATTAAAATATGTGCATCTAAAACTTTTAAATTATCAATATTTGTTTACAGGTTTTATTGCCTAAAATAACACTCACAAATGAGAGTATTCGTTATTTGGCATTGGGACCGAAGAAGCATGCAAAGACCTGGCCAGGCTATGTCGTTAATGGCTTAAAGTTTAAGGCAACTCAGAATGCTATAAATGACAAATTTCTCAATGACGGCTTCAGTACCAAGGATTCTGGTGTTTGCATAAGAGGCACCATCTATGACGACGAGCCGGACTTTGACTATTATGGAGTGCTTCGAGATATTATAGATTTACAATATAGTGCCCCATATGATATACATATTGTGATGTTCAAATGTGAGTGGTTCGATACGACACCAAATATCGGTTGGAGAATCGATAAACAATGTAGATTCGTCGATATAAATCATCGCAGGAGGTATAGAGGGTCCGACACGTTTGCTATAGCAACTCAGGCTGTTCAAGTCTACTATACAAGCTATCCAAGGTATTGTAGAGATCGATTTGACTAGTGGACAGTATGCAAGATTAAATCTAGAAATACATTCAACGTTGGAGACCCAACATACCAAGAGGACTAGATCGAAAAGCCCCAATACTTGGAACAACAGTCGGATATCATGAATGTTGAAGAAAATAGAGGGGAGGAAGAGGTTGATATACAAGACTTAGTTGTCAACCAGGGGAGAAAGAGGCATCTTGTCCCAAGTATTGAGGCTGAAGAAGAAGAAGAAGAAGAAGAAGAAGAAGAAGAAGAAGAAGAAGAAGAAGAACTTGATGAGGATGAGGATACAGATGAAGTCGACGATGAGGATAAGGATGAGGATGAGGATGAGGATGAAGACGAGGCCGAGGAAGAGGACGAAGACGATGACTAGATTAAATATCGGTATATATTAAAAATACTTCCAAATACGTGAATTTAGTTTGACCTTATAAAAGCACTTACAACTAACTTAGTGAATTCAGTTTAAACTTCTGCATTCTTGTTTCAATTCATGGTTTTTTCGTTCGATCATCTACTTATTTGTCACGACCCGCACCCGCTATAAGGGCACGTGTACGTGACAACGCCCAGCCCTCACCGTAAAAACGGCATGGAACGCTGTAGGTTTTCTACTCTAACCACAGTTTATATATATATCAAAACCTGTCGAGAAATATGGTCAACTCCGAACGGAGGACAAGGAATGAATATATATGAGTGCTCAATCACAGATCTAAGATGATAAAGTAAAGACTGAAAGATAAAGACAACAAGACGATAAAATATAACCTGTCAAGTCCAACACAAAGAATATACAAGTCCAAGTCTCTAATACAATCGAAAATAATAACAGTCTCAAAAGTAGCTAGAGACAAGGTCCAGTACAAAAGACCTACTCTAACTAAGCAATAGGTAAAGTCTCGTCAGGCGGAGCTAAGCCCTGCTGGACCAAGGTCTCCAAGTCTAAGACCACTACGTCATCCGGACCGTAGTAGGTACTGTAATCCCCCTCGTCAGCATCTGTAATATTTTGTCAACATATCCAGTCAGGATGGAACGAGTACAATCAACTAGCAACAGTTCACAAGATATGACAAAAGCTATAAGACTGTAAATAGAGAGTATATACAAGAAATCATAGAATGTACATGTGAGTATCATGGCAAGGTAAGCTGTAAATCTAGAGCTAGAATAAGGCAAGTAAACTGATCATGGCATGTACAAGAATCAAGAATCATCTATCTAGGTGTGTGAGTACTAGCTACAACATGTGGCCGGCTTGGGTCTGCACAAGGTCTACTGATCAGCCAATCCTACGTGGAGTGCAGGATTGGTATCATTCAAGGTCTACAAGAATAAATAAGGCAGATATTGACCACACATCTACACTAGTACTCCCCGTCCCCGACTGGTAGAGTAGATCCAAGCAAGACACGTTATGACACGGAATTCTACAAGAAGGGAGCAAGTCTCCTCGAGAATCGATGTCCATATACTGCACAAGAACTACAAGGGGGCTTGCACAAGATATACCAAGATAACGAAGAATAACATCTCATGTCGGGATCCATGAATACCAATCCGTGTGACCAATGTGTCGAGAATAAGCATATCTACACTAATTACATGAATTATAACAATCATCGTAAATTGGAAAAGTGTCAAAGAATGTACTCGCCTGTAATATGGTAAAATATGTCAACGAGATCCAATGCAGCGTATCGAGGACCTATAGAGAACAAGACGTATCAATACTATGTTTAGGAGGTAAAGTCAAATCAAATTAAACTCTATTAAGTCATTCTAGGTCAAGACACGGCAAACTAAGTCAATCTAGGTCAAACAAGGTCAAACTAGATTGTACATGGTCGATCTAAGTCATTTTAGGCCTAGCTAGGTCAAACTGGGTCAATGCAAGTCAAACGGAATTAATCTAGGTCGATTTAAGTCAACGGTTGACTTACAGTTGACGTTTGGTCAACTGGTCAACTCTGGTCAACTCTAGGTCAACCCTAGGTCAATCCTAGGTCAATGATGACTAACAGTTGACTTTTGGTCAACCGTTCAAGTCTAATAGAATTTGGGACTAAATTGGGTAAAGTGTTGACCCATAGTTGACTTTTGGTCTAAAAAGTCAACTGTGGTCAACCAAGGTCAAGACTAGGTCTAGACGACTATTTCTAATCATTATCAACCCTTACAACCCATATCCAAGTCTATCTTGGACTCCTAAACCCGTATCTTGGCCGTAGGTCAATATCCTAAATTTACCCTTTACAAAGGTAAATTTCTAGCCTAGGTGAATACCAAGTTAGCCTACCTACGCTTGGTATTTCGACCCGTGCTCCCTAGGGTAGTAGGATACTAGCCTATACATTCATTACCTACCAAGCTACCTAGGTAGAGTGGATGTCTAGTCCATCTTACGGCCCATTGCCGATATCTTGAATATCTCAAGATACGAAATGGTATGGCGCGATACCGTCGTCCTACAACCCCGATTTCAACTCGGGAGCCTACCCGTAAAGTCTAATTCACGTATTCTAGGTCTCCTCCAAGTTTCATCTCATTCCGACACTCGGGACTCAATTTCACCCCTTCACCACATTCCGACTCACTTAACTCCTCTAAATTCCATTTCCTACTCTCCCTTCCTATTCCTCTTCTTCTAATTCCTCCTCTTCAAATTCTCCTTCTCTAATTCCTATTCTCCTTTCCTATTCTCTTCTAATCTTCTTCTCATTCTTCTTCTTAACTTTTCCTCTCATTCTTTCCTATTCTAATTCTTTTCCTAACTTCTTCTTATTCTTTCCTTCTATTTCTCTTCATAACTTCTTCTTATTCTCTCCTTCTACTTCTCTTCTACCAATTCTCTATATATATACACACACACATATATATATAGGAGGGGGTTTATTGGGGTTTAAGGGGCAAAATGGGGGGGGGGGGTATGAGCTACTGCTGCTGCTGCAAACAGCTGGTACTGCTGCTGCCACTGCTTGCACTGCTGCTGCTGCTGCTAAGCACTGCTGCTATGGTTTCTTATTATTCTTCTTCTTCTAACTTCTTCCTCTATATATATATATATATATATATATATATATATATATATATATATATATATATATATATATTAAAAAAATATATATATATATATATATATATATATATATATATATATATATATATATTTTTTTTTTTTTTTTTTATATATATATATATATATATATATATATATATATATATATATATATATATATATATATAAACACACACACATCTATATGTAAATTTACATACACACACACATTTATCTATATATATATATATATATATATATATATATATATATATATATATATATATATATATACACACACATTTAAATATATATATATAAACACTTACACACACTCACACAACCACACACACACACACTCACACTCTCACTACCACTCTCACACACCACCACCACCATTCTCACACACCATCACCACCACCATTCCTCTACACACACACAAATACATATATATAAATACATACATATATATATATATATATATATATATATATATATATATATATATATATATATATATATATATATATATATATATATTCCATTCTAATTAAGAAAACCCCAATAAATCCTAAAACTAGATTTTTAGGGAAACCTATGAAATCTATGGGCAAAATGTGGAGAATCATCTCCTCTACAATTAATGTGAAAGCAATAAGTGCTAAAGATGAATTAATGGGGAATTTATGGCATACCTAGAATTTGGTTGCTTGAAGAAGAAGGAGAAGCTTTGAAGAAAAAGTGAAATGGAGAGAGAGAGAGAGAGATTGCTTTGTGAAGAAGCAAAGGGGAGGGGGATGGCTACTTGGCCGGCCATGGGGGGGAGGGGGGGTTATTGGGTTTGGGTGGTGATCCAATAAGCCCCCAAACCCAATAGACTTGGTTTGGTTTGACTCTAATTAACTAATTAAGCCTCTAAAATGACTAATTAAGCCATGGAAGTAGGGTTGATGGTTTCTAGCCTAGTTAGGATGGTATGTGGGCAAAGCCCAGCTTGTATGTGGGTCCTACTAGGGTCCAGACTACCCGGGTCTCCAACTTAAGTCCGAATTGGGTAAAATTCAAACTAAATCAAACAAATCCCTAAAAATTATATAAAATCAAATAAAATTCCTAAAAATTATAAAACTTGGAAAATGACAAAAATACCCCTAATTCGAAAACTGGGGGTGACAAATCTACCCTCCTAAAAAAAATTTTGTCCTCGAAATTGAATGAGAACTAACACAGCAATCATGAATAGAATAAGGAAGAAAAGATAGAATTTTACCTCAAGGCTCGAAGAGATGTGGGAATCGCTCCCGCATGTCGTCCTCTCTCTCCCAGGTAGACTCACCTGGAGAGTGGTGTCTCCATGCAACGCGAACCAAGGGAATGACCTGGTTCCGGAGCACCTTCTCTCTTCGGTCGAAGATCTCAACCGGCTTCTCCGGATAGCTGAGTGTCGGTCCCACTTCGATCTCGGAGTGGTCTAAGACGTGACTGGGATCTGCCACGTACCGTCTCAGCTGCGACACGTGGAACACGCTGTGCACTCCCTCTAGTGCGGGCGGTAACTCCAGTCGGTAAGCTACTGCACCGACCCTGCCCAAGATACGGAATGGTCCAATGTATCGTGGACTAAGCTTTCCGCCGCCACCAAATCGAATCGTGCCACGCGTCGGAGAAATCCGCAGGAACACAAGATCATCAACCTAGAACAAAACACAAGGCTTAGAGCTTGATCTAAAACAATCACAATCAGACTCAAATACTAGAAAAATCTAAACTATACCACAAACTCCAACGGCCTCCGGTGGCTATCGGCCCAATGCTGCTGCCTATCCTGCGCCACCCGAAGTCTATCTCTGATAACCCTGACATTCTCTGCAGCATCCACTACCATCTCAGGGCTAAGCAAAACCCTCTCGCCGACATCATCCCAAGACAAGGGAGTACGGCACCTCCGTCCGTATAGAGCCTCGAAAGGTGACATCTCTATACTGGCTTGGTAGCTGTTGTTGTAAGCAAACTCTACCAAGTGAAGGTGGTCCTCCCAAGATCCCCCGAAGTCTAAGACACAGGTACGAAGCATATCCTCGAGGGTCTGAATCGTCCTCTCCGACTGCCCGTCTGTCTGGGGGTGGTATGCGGTACTGAACTTGAGCGATGTGCCTAAGCTAAGCTGTAAACTCCTCCAGAAGTGGGAAGTGAATCGGCTGTCCCGATCCGAGACTATACTCATTGGAACCCCGTGCAATCGGACTATCTGCCGCACGTACATCTCGGCCAACCTCTCCGTAGACAAACCCACCTTGAAAGGCAAAAAGTGGGCCGATTTGGTCAATCGATCAACAATGACCCAAATCGCATCCTTCCCTCCTAGAGAGCGCGGAATCACGGATACAAAGTCCATAGTAATATGCTCCCACTTCCACTCAGGAACAGGTAGTGGCTGAAGCAATCCACCGGGTCTCTGCCTTCCGGCCTTCACCTGCTGGCACACCAAGCATCTCGAAACGAACTGAGCCACCTCACGTTTCATGCCATACCACCAAACATGCTGTCTCAAGTCTCTATACATCTTGTTGGCTCCTGGATGCATAGAGTACTGAGAACGGTACGCCTCCTGAAGAACCTTCTCCCGAAGTCCTCTGTTCGGCACGCACAATCTGGTACCATGCCTCAACGACCCATCCTCCGCTATAGAGAACTCATCCAACAGTCCTGTCTGGACCTGCTCCCTGATGACTCTCAGCGCCTCATGACTCATGATGAGGCATTCACAATGATATAGTCGTGACAAGTATACTGCTCTTCAACAATAAACTTGCTCGTGTACTGTTTGATTCAGGTGCTACGTATAGTTTTATATCGGCGAACTTCGTCGCCGACCACAAAATTCCCATGACACCGTTAGGCCTTAATCTTAGCATTAACATATCGTCGGGCACGTCAATACTTGCAAACTTAGCCTTCAGAGACGGAATCATCTGTATAGAAGGTAAAAAAGTCTATCTTGAAGCGATAGTTCTAGACATTAAGGACTACGATATCATTCTGAAAATGGATTGGCTCGGCCCTTACAACGCCACTATTGACTACGCAGGAAAAAAGGTCACCTTTCGTATACTTGGAATGACAGAATTTAACTACTCGTGTGGTGAAGCTGTTAGGGTTATATACTAAATCACTTTTTTAGTAACCTTATTTCCTTAAATTTTGAATGAGAATCATATGGGAAAATGTTTGCATATTGTATTTGTTGCAAGTGTTAATACAAATGTCTGATATTCTATATTGTAGATAATATGGTGTGTGGTGTCACACAGAAGATCATATTATCAGTTCCCTATGGAGTATATAAATAGTTCACAACCTAGATGGACTTGGACAATCTATTGGAAAGGTTGTAGTGTAATCTGGTATTAGTCTATCTTGACTATAGGTTTACACTAGTACACTTTGTGTGTATTGAACAGGACCACTTGAGGTTGTTCTCTTTGTACTGACTACATAAGAGAACAAACACATCTGTTATTATGGATGCTTGTGCTCTTAACCCGGATATAATAACGGACATGTATATGCAGTGTGCATTATTTTGACTCATAAAAGAGTGAGATTTATTATGGATCAACAACCTCTATGAATTGGGTAATAACATTGTATGTATGATGAGCTGTTGATTACAAATGGAATCTATGTCCCGATACATCGGGTTGATGATGTCCCCTTAAGGAGCTCATAAGGATTGTCATGTAAACCCTGTAGGTGGATTATATCCGACATGACAAATAAAGTTGAGCGGTACTACTTAAGGATAAAAGATGTCGAATCAATATAGTTGTCAGTAACTTAATTTGATCGACGGACATACGATATCTTAACATGGGGAGCCAAACGAGCATATAATAAAAGGAGCCCGCAAACATAATTTGGGATTAGGGAGGTAGTGCAACAATAGCTCATTAGTGGACCGAGCTATTAGTAATGGACCTGGATTGTGTGTTCGGGCTGAACACGGGATATCCAGATCCGTTAGGAGGCCTAACCCTAATTTCTCCTCATGGTCCCTGCCGTAGCCTATATATATCCTCTATTCTCTGGCCGCCATATTTCCGATCAGAAATCTGAAACTTTTTCTAACTTCGTGATTCACGTAAGGAGAGAAAGAGAGGGCTGCCAAGGAGAAGAAAAGGTTGGGAGATCGTCGCCCATATGACGTCCAACTCGATGAAAGAATACGTGCAGAAGATCTTGGGGTCGTCCGCTCGAGATTGCCAGGAATTACTTGTCTCCTTTCCGCCGCAGGTATAATTCGTGAACCCTAGTTTCCGCCTATGAAGGGTTAGAACACGTATTAGATCAGTTTAACTTTCTATCGATCAATACGCACACCAAAGGAAGGGTCCTGGGAATCCCCAGTTCCATCAGAAGCATCGCCGACTTACATGATGATCTCGACAATTTTTGTTCGGAGGATGCTACATTCCAGATATGAAGACTACTTGGCGTTCGTTCGAGATATGCGGCAGAAGGGCACAAACACGGGCCAGACCGACGTTGTGGCAGAATGTTTTGACGTGTTGCCAGACGAGCTACACGGTATGCCACCTGACTGAGAAATCAAGTTCAGCATCGACACATTCCCGGACACCCGACCGATTTCTAAAGTCCCGTACGAATAGCTCCTGCAGAACTGAAGGAGCTCAGAGTGCAGCTGCAAGAGTTGCTCAAAAAGGGATTTATGTGGCCTAGCATCTCGTCATAGGGAGCGCCCGTGTTGTTTGTCAAAAAAAAAAGAATGACTCAATGCATCTTTGCATCGACTACCACGAGCTGAACAAGGCTACCGTCCGAAACAAATATCCATTGTCCCACATAGATGACATATTTGATTAGTTGCAAGGTGCCTCAATTTTTTTAAAAATTGATCTTCACTCGAGTTACCATCAACTCAAGATCAAGCCAGAGGATGTGTCGAAGTCAGCCTTTTGTACTCGATACGGCAATTACGTATTCCTGGTAATGCCGTTCGGCCTAACGAATGCCCTCGCTGCCTTTATGGATTTAATTAATCGAGTGCTTCAACTCTTCCTTGACAAGTTCGTAGTGGTCTTCATCGACGATATACTCGTCTACTCTAAGGATAAGCGGTAACACGCCGAGCACTTGCGGACCGTGCTTCAGACCCTTCGTGAAAATCAGTTGTATGCGAAGCAGAGCAAGTATGAATTCTGGCTGAGCAACGTGTCATTCCTTGGGCACATCATTTTCGCTGAAGGCAATTTCGTCGATCCAAAAAAAGTTTAAGCTGTTGTTGATTGGAAACGGCATGCGTCAGTCGACAAAATTGGTAGCTTTCTTGGCTCGGCGGAATACTACAGATGCTTCATGAAGGACTTCGCGAAGATCGCATTGCCTCTGACTCACCTCACTTAGAAAGGAGTCACGTTTGAATGGTCAGACGACTGTAAAGCTTCCTTCCAGGAGTTAAAGCAACGGCTCGTCTCGACCCCGATACTCGCACTTTCAGAAGGGACTGAGAGATTCCTGATTTTCAGCGATGCTTTCGGTTAGGGTTTGGGGTGTGTGCTGATGCAACAGAATAAGGTGATATCTTTTGCTTCCTGACAGCTAAAGCCGCACAAGAAGAACTACCACACCCATGACTTAGAGTTAGCGGTACGTGATTATGTTCGCGTTGAAACTGTGGTGTCACTATCTTTATGGCATGCATGAGTGATCTATATCGATCACAAGAGCCTCAAGTATCTTTTCACTCAAAAGGAGCTAAACTTGGGATAAGGGCGTTGGCTTGAACTAATCAAAGATTACGACTTAACTATTGACTATACGTCGGGCAAAAGAAATATTATGGTAAACGCTCTGAGTCGGAAGTATATTGTCTCGCTATCCATCGACAACAGATTGCTACGGGACCCAGAAGAGATGGGCATCGACCTCCAGGTTCGATTCAGGGATGTTCATTTGGCGCAGTTGCAGCTAGAGCCGAGCATGCGAGAAAAGATCAAGACCGTTCAAAAGGACGATTCGTACCTAAAAAAGATACGGGAGCTAATATCAATGGGTAGGACGACCGACTTTGCAAAAGATGAAAACAACGAGCTTCGATTGAAAGGTAGGTTATGCGTTTCGGATGATGCAAACTTATAAAGGAAATATTGACATAAGCATACTATGCAAAGAACTCCTTGCATCCAAGCAACACCAAGATGTACAAGGACCTCCGTACGACCTTCTGGTGGCACAGAATAAAGAAAGATATGTCACTCTTCATGTCGCAATGCATGGCCTGTCGGCAGGTAAAAGTTGAGCATCAGAGTATGGACGGAGAGATACAGAAACTGGCGAATCCATAATGGAAATGAGAGCACGTGTACATGGATTTTATTAGTGGTATGCCGAAGATGCCACAGGGAAATGATGCCATCTGGGTCATCGTCGATCGACTAAACAAGTCAGAGCATTTTATCGCCATCAAAGTTACTTGGAGCGTCGATCGCCTGGCTCAGATTTATCTTGACGAGATAGTGCGGCTACATGGAGTTTTCGTATCCTTCATCTCTAATCGGGATGAGAGATTTCTATCGCGCTTCTGGACTAGCCTTCAATCGGCTCTGGGTACCAAGTTGAACCTTAGCTCAGCCTACCATCCACAGACCGATAGCCAAATGGAGCATGTGAATCAGATTCTCGAAGACATGCTATGGCTCTGCGCAATCAATTTTAAGTCGAGTTGGGACGTTCATCTAACTCTGGCTGAATTTGTATATAATAACAGTTATCAATCCAGCATACAGATGGAGTCGTATGAAGCTTTATACGGACGAAAGTACAGATCATCCATTTGCTGGAACGAAGTCGGGGAGCGGCAGATTCTCGGCCTAGAGCTGGTGGAACAGACCGTGCAGAAAATTTGGCTCATTCGAAAAAGTCTGAAGACTGCACAGAGTCGACAAATAAACTACGCAAAAATCCATCGTCGACCCCTCGAGTTTTAAGAAGATGATCACGTATTTCTTAAAGTACAGGTCCAATTCTTAGAGCACGGAGTCGACAGAAAAATAATGCCAACTTATCATATGTTGAAGTACCGGTCCATAATCTTAGAGCGCAAGGATATACTGCTTCAAAATCGAGCGATCCATCTCGTCCGTGTACTCTGGAGTAATTACTCGGTCGAGGAATCGACCTGGGAGCTTGAATCGGAGATGAAGGAGAAATTTTTTTCGTTGTTCTCTTAGAGGTAGGTTCTATTCTTAAGTTTCTAGGATGAAATTTTTTCTTAGTTGGTTATGGTTTAGTGTCCCGTCCCTACATCGTACCCCGTTTTCGTGCACGGGATGTGTGAGAAAGGAAAACTGTCGCTACCGATTCAGTCAGAACCGATAAATCGGGATCGATTGAATCGGTTCGAACGAAAACGATTAAATTAAGATCATTTTCTCATTATGGAAAGTCTTCTTCGAAATTAAGTCCCATATTCAGCAGATTGTGCCTCAATGATAGACTCTGCGGCAGAGTCGTGAGAGACCTCTCGTTTCTCCGCTTTTTATGCCGTACTTGCCTCTTTGGATTTGATTTTCGTGAATGCATTTTTGTGTATGCTTTCGATGGTTTTCATGGCTTGTATTTTCGAACTTCGCATTCGTATCGAACTCCTTGAATGGCACAGTGTCCTAATCTATACGATTTCAGGTGATCGCGTAGGCGACGTCTAAGCGCGGCCAACCAGTTCCTTGCCTCAAGTAAGACTAAGATGAGTGGCTGACCTCCTTCCCCTCAACCCTTTGATTTTAAATCAAACGTGAAACACAAAATGCATGCTTGTATATTCATAGTGTAGTAGAATCAATAAATTATGGCACGATTCTTCATGAAACACTTGCTATCGAACTGCTATAATATGAAACTGATGCATGCTTCCTTATGCCATAGTTACAATAGATCTGTGCTAAATAGAAATGAATCAATTAACGAATGTTACAACGATAAGGCAGCACACATTGAAAACTGGCCAACTCTCAAAGATTTCGTAGACCATCCTTGAAAAATTAATTTTAGACTAGCACGGTTATGGACAACTTGTGCATAAGGTTTCGCTTCCTCGAGCGGCAACCCGGGGCCACAGGATCGCTTCGGCCTCGGAGAAATGCAAGATAGATGTGCTGGATGCTAGCACGAGTTACTCGAAACTTTCAGCGGGGCTAGCTACTCGAGCTCAAAGGATCGTCGTCTCGACTAGGCTATACTCTAGCATGGCTCGAATTTCGAGTGACCCTACTCGCACATTATTTATAAGCTTTGATATAAATCTGACATGGTAGAACATGGTAAGTTGCGCTGCAACGGCAAGCTCAGCCGTGAGTAAGAATTATCGTAGTATGGTATTTACCTATCGAATGCTTGCATGAATTGATGAGGATGGTTAGAAAGATCACCAAGTAGCTAACATATTTTATAAAACTGTTTGAACAAATGAGAGCCTGGGTTTTAAATTAGCCACTCGCTAGTACATGTGATCGTACTGACCCTCGCTCTCTGCAGGGGCGAGAAATCGGGTGGAACGCGCCAACTAGCAAGACGACGTTCGTATTTTGAAGCTTCGACCGCGCGTCGAAGACCATCGCTGCACAAGTTTTGAAGACTCTCTGCAAACAGTCCAAGAATATGTCTCGACTTTCCTCCATCCCAGGTGGCTGGAATACTTGTTGTAAATATAGGGATGTGATGCATGGAACGACTATCTCATCGGCGTTCATTTTAAAATCAAGTCATGTTGTAAGCCCGCACGGCATGATTGTAATAGAGTCTTGTAAATCATGTCTATTATCAATAAAATACAAAGTTTCTGTCTCATTGTGTTATTCAATTTTTCTACGTACTCTCTTAGATGTTGTATTTCGGATAACCTTATGACTATGTCTTGTACGATCGAAACCTAGGTTCGTTCGGCATCACGTCCAGGGGGACCACTATTGATTCTTCGGAATCAGGACGTGACAAACATAGCCCACAACCCGGTTCAGCATGATAGAACCAAACATATTGAGATTGATCGTCACTTCCTAAAAGAGAAATTAGAAGTTGGAATCATATGTCTACCATTTGTGACCTTTAGTCAGCAAACTGCGGACATCTTAACTAAAAGCTTGGCAAGACCAGTCTTTGAGTATTTGATAAGCAAGTTGGACATGATAGATATCTGTGCACCAACTTGAGGGAAGGTGTTGGAGAATCCCTTGATTCTCTCTCCTATTGTTATTAGTTATTATTAGAGAAGATTTTGTTATTATTGGAGAAGATTTTATGTTTTCATTTATTTTTCTTTTCCATAAAGATCTCCTTGATTCAAGGACGAATATTGATTGTAATAAAGTTCTCCTTGATTCAAGGATGGATATTGATTGTATTTTTTCTGTTTAAACCAGCCTTGGGACTAAAGAATAAATATGAAAAATTCACCACTTATTTTCTAATATATATATTAGTATGTGCGCCTGCACGTGTCCCCCTTAAGCAAGTAATGGTTGAAACTGCTAAAACATATTGGTATAGGAAGGATTCGAAATGCAAAGCGAAACCAAAATTTTGAACCTTGCTCTTTAAGTTATCTATTAGTCCTTTTCTAGGTTTTTAAAATTCTATGTATCCCCAGCCAATGTGCAAATAAGTGTTAGATTTTCAAGATGTATAGTTGTTTAGTCATTCCTGTGGAAAGCTGATTACAGCTTCCTTTATCGGATTACAGCCTACCTATATACATATATAATTAACTAGCTAAGTGTTTATTCAATAGATAAAAAGGTTTTTGAGATGATGTTGCATGGTTAGTTCTGATTTGGCGTGGGTTAAAAGTTGAACAGTGCTGATTCAGAGGTTAATCATATGCCTAAACTTGTCATAGAGGAAGAGATTGAAAGTGAACTTATTTCAAAAAGGTTTGTAAGAGAAAGAAAGATATTCGCTATTTAAATATCACATGTCGGTCTCTAGAATATAGACATTGAGCATGAACCTACCTCAAAAAAAAAAGTGAAAAAGAAATATGCTAATTTCTTCTAGGTTCCTAGGATATTGAAATCAGATGTGAAATTGATTTCAAACTTTTGCAATCATGTTTCATTTCATTTGTAAAGAATGGTTTTTGTGAAACTCAATTTTTATGATGTTACATAGGAGGCACCTGTTTTTAGAAGTATTTTCAGTGTTTTAATTGTTCTAGCTTTGGTACATGTAGCCAAGGACGGACATAGTAAGGAACAAAAGGGGTCAACCGAAAAAAAAAACGATTTTGCTGATACTACATTTTTTTTTAACATTTGAGGTTGACCTCATTCTCTTAACCTTCATCCGTCCCATGTTGCCACCAAGACCTGTACACCTCAAAGCTTTTGGGTATAGCAGTAAACAGGTTACAAGTTGTCGGGCTAATTAACATCATATTTTCTATTTTGATGCCAATTTTTAGTCAAGATAGTTGTAAGCATGAGAATACCAACCTTATTTTGCTTATGCAATATAAAGCAAGACTCATTCAACAAAGGATCACCTTCCAGGTTTTCATATATTCTTTAGAGTTTATACCCCCAAAAAAAAGTAAGATGATACAATTTGCTACAGGAAATCGCAAAAAACTTACTGACAATGTTTTGGAATAATAATAATAATTCCAAGTTCTGTGTAAACCAATTCTTAAAATCTTGAAAAATTGCTGTGTAATAACACCCTCAAGCATATCTTTATAGACTTCAATAGTGATTCGATAACTTAGTCAAAGTGGAAGATCAGCTGTTCAACATTAGCTAGTAGAGACAAAAAGATCTCAAACTTCCTCCTCCTCTTATCATCTACAAATCTAATTATAGGCTGAAGTTAGTTAAAGCAAATAACAATTGGTGGTGTGCTAGAGAAAAAAATCCTTGGTTATATAAAGCTCTAAAAAACCAAGAAATATTTGATAGTTAAGCGACGGCCAAGTTCGTAATTAGAGATACTTAAAAGACGACGAGATGCATATAGTTGTTACATCAGTATCACATAACAATGTAACCAGCACTACAGTGCAAACTAGTCCGCGGATACAAGATTTTGGGTCCACTGCTTCCAACTCCTATAATTTTTATAAATGAAAGGAATAATACGTCTATGTGGCTAGATTCATTGATCTTTCGCCACCCACCAGTAACCATAAGATTTCATGTATATAGCAGAGAAATATTTTCCATTAAACTACATAATGTCTTGATCAAGTGAGCAGAACAGGGAAAGGTGAGGCCCAAAGCAAAGTAGTGAGATGTACTCCATAAAAAGAAATCATGCTTTTTGGAAGTAGATGCATACATATATAAGAATGTGGGTGGGCAAGAGCTAGCTGGATGAGAGTTATGAAGAAAAGAAAGGCAAACTTGCAGGCTTGCCCATACTCTACTACTTCACACTCTCCTATCTTCTTCTTCTTTTTTCCCTGACATGAAGGGTTGTGGGGACTGAGCTCTCATGTATAATAATAGCAAGTAGGGACTCTTTAGAATCATGGCCAGCTTAACTTTCGATTATATATATATATATATATATATATATATATTTTTATATATATATATATATATATATATCGGCGGATCAGAATTATCTTTGGGACGATCGTCTGGCATGCATGGAGGAAACGAAACCGGTGCATTTTAGGGGATCTCCTAGTATTTTGTGGTACAAAGGAATATAGATGCTGGCATATATATCTTAGTCCCTAGATGATCTATTTTGTAATTTGGACGGAATTATAGCTGTAATCATCGTGTTTATCTACAGTATTTATCTTCTTCGATATATATATATATATATATATATATATATATATATATATATATATATATATATATATATATATGTCTGTAAAAAAAATAAATATATATATATATATATATATATATATATATATATATATATATATATATATATATATATATATATATGTCTGTGTGTGTGTGTAGCCAATGACCCCCTAGTCCAGTGGTAATGGTGAGGCATGCGGTCCGAGTGGTCAGGAGATCGATTCCCGCTGGGAGCGTTCACAACAATTACCTTCTCTCAAAAATAAAAAATAATTTTATATTATATATATATATATATATATATATATATATATATATATATATATATATATATATATATATATATATATTGGTGCCCTACTTAGCTCTCTCAGATCCGTGTCAGGGCCATCCAGCCAACCCGAGCGGAGAACGCCCGTGGCATATACCAGCCAGCCGACACCCAAGAGAGGGCTCGAACTCGGGACCTCTCACAGATTATAATTATTTTGATTAATGTTCCCACCACTAATGGAATCAAACACAACTGAATCAACCATCATCTCGTTCTGTCTCTATACCTTCTTGATCGAAGCATATATAGGTTAATATGGTCATTGGTGATGACTATATTTTAAGAAATTGGCTGTCTCCCCATTTGTACCTTCACTATTGATGATGACTATATACCGTTAGGTTACTATGTTATAGGTACTTCACTACTGATGATGACTATATGGTGGTACAATATTCAATATTGGTGATGACTATATACCGTTAGGTTACTATGTTATAGGTAATTGGTCAGTGTCCAAATTTGTACCTTCACAATTGATGATGGTGATGACTATATGGACACACTATCAAGAAAGGTATGCAAAAGAAAATTGGTTATTTAGTTTTAGGATTTCGTATATTATTGAAAATTTGTATTTAGGTCTCCATATTATTCAGAATATAATTTTTGTTTCGTCCGAATGGTTGACTTGGGCGGATCGTCCAAATGGAAAGTTAAACGTAAAATTTGAATATTATACGAGCCTCTAAACTAAAGAAAAATATGTGAGAGTTATATGACTTGGATTATTCAATTTTGCATTGTGAGGATTGTGTGACTTTGATTATTTAATCTTTTTAATGACAAATTGAAAATGAAACTTGTGATATTATTGTTTGCTTCAACCCTGATTTCAATAGCCACACAAGTCTAAGGAGCTCTTGAGTTGTAAGCATTCAACAATGCGACCGAGACGAGAGATATCTGATGATACACAAAGCCCATGGAGCCACTAGATGGGGTTATGTGGCTGTTGAGATCAGAATAGAAGAAAATAATAGTGTCGCAAGTTTCAATTTTAATTTGTCATGACGAAACTAAATAATCCAAGACACACAACCATCACATATTTTCGTTCAGTTTTAGGATCTCCTATAATATTAAAATTTTACGTTTAGGTCTCCGTCGACGGCCTGGTCAATATGGAGACCTAAACGTAAATTTTTAATATTATACGAGACCCCAAAACTAAATAACCCAAAGAAAAAAACATGGAGTACTCTCTTAAAGCTCATGAACTAAAAGGTACATATGTATAACACTTATGTATGTCGAGGTTATCATGGAGCTACAAGGTTCTATCATCTATTAGAATTTGAAGTTCTTCGTACATGATCTTCTTCTGTATTGAATTTGAGGTTTTTGTATTAGCAGTGCTTAAATTGTAATATGCTGTAATTAGTTACATACTCCTAGTAACCGTAACCGTATCTGATGTTTTACCAAATGCTTTATCTCTACTATTATAAAGGAGCTTCAAAACGGTTCAAGATTGAGCCGTCTAAGCCGTGTATATCATCAACCATTTTCTTTTAAAGAAAATTAAATTATGTAAAAAAATATTTAAAAAAAGTTTAAATTTGTTATATATATATATATATATATATATATATATATATATATATATATATATATATATATATATATATATATATATATATGCAAAATGGAGAATCGAACTCAACCAAAAAAGAAGAAAACCTCTCACCTTAACCACATGAGATAGAAACAATATTTAACTGTAATTGAATAATATTCTTATTATACGTTATCACAGGTGCAAAATACGTATATTTATTAGTCTTAATAAATTTTGTCTTGAATCTCCTTGATCCCATCCTTAATTTATCTCAAAAGAAAAAAATTATTTGTCCTTCGTAGCAAGTAAGCAACTACATAAATGATCATATACTATTTGCCATCAAGTATTGGACACAGTAACAAATACTATCGAGAGTATAGAGCCTACAGAGTTTCTAGGGATGAGCTTCCGGTTCCGGGTTTTCTTACCTCCCACTGAGGGACATGATGAAGAAAAAAGGAAGAAGCTTCACAGCCTATCTCGATCATAATGAGCACTCCAAGGAATATTATAACATGATATATATGCATGTTGCGAGTAACAATATCTACTCTATTAAACTTTACACTACTAGTAAAATTTAAGTTTTCCTACTTCTAGATTGTGATATATTTATCAGAAAATTTGCTATAAAGTAACAAATTTTGATAAAATTGCATTGGAAGTAACATATTTGCTAAAATTTCGGAAAACAGACTTTTCCGACAGACCAACTGGCGGAATTTGGACCAGTCCATCTGGCAGAATTCGTGCGGCACGGGGGTGGCTTAGCCGGTTGGGTTTGTTTGTTTGGGTTGGGTTTGTTGTGGGTTTAATGGTGGTGGGTTTGTTGTGGGTTTAATGGTGATGGGTTTAATGGTTGTGTTTGTGTGTGTGTGTGTGTGTGTGTGGGGGGGGGGGGGGGGGGGGGGGGGGAGGGGGGGGGGGGGGGTTGGGTTATGTGTGGTTGGGGTGGTGGGAGGAGATGAGGGGGGTAGGTTTATTGGGAAGTGGTGTATGGGAAAGTGTAAATTGTTGGGTAGTGGGATAGTGTTGTTTGGTAGTGGGGGGATGGAATATAAGGGAGGTGGGGTTTAAGTGTATAAGAAGCATTCGTTCCTCCTCAAGAAGACCAGAAGACCAAGAGAACTGAAGAAGAAAATGAGAAGAGAAACAGAGGAGAAGAGAAGAGAGGAGAAGAGAAGAGAAAAGAAGAGTAAGAAGCATAACAAAGCAGAGAGGTTAAAATTTTACAAGAATTTTGATTACAATTTTATTTTTATTTTTTTGTGTTTATTATCTTGGAATGTGGTATTTGTAACAGATGGATCGTCAAAACGTCGGATTTATTCCGGGAGGACCCACCACAGATGTGATTATCCAGCAACGTGAGACACATATCTCAAAATTAATATTTTCTGGAAATGTATACTAAATTTTAGCTACAAAAATATTATTATGTATATTTTTGTTATTGTAGTAATAATGATCATTTTGTAGTAATTAATTTTTTTATATAGTTATATGATTATCCTGACAATATACGAATGCGAGAGCATGGGACATGGCGTTATGAACACAACTTTGGGTGTTAAAATTTGACCAGCGAACAAGAGGCCATGGTGGTCATATTTGGATTTAAATACATTGACGAGATAACTTTTCTACGACATGATAGAGATTTAATATTCAGTCTAGTGGAGCGTTGGTAGCCTGAACGAAATACAGTCCAGCTACCAGTTGGAGAAATGACTATTACTCTATATGATGTAGCAAATATTGTAGGATTACCTATTACGGATGAACCTATAATATTTGATGAGTCATTTTCAGCTGATACTGTAATTATGGAGTATTTAGGTGTGGAGCCACCGAAAGTAAAAGACAAATGCTTAGTCACGTTCTCTTGGCTCCGTCGCAATTTTATGCACCTAGATCGTATTGATGATGACGAAGAGATATCTGTTGATGAAAATCGGGTATGTATAACCGATAATGTTAATATTTATGTCATGTCTTATATACTGTTAGTTTAACACTTATTAATTTTATTGCAACTTTTCATCATCTGTTTAGGTTATTTCTTGCACGATGGCCTACTTACTCAGCTTAATAAATGCAGTCGTCTTTCCCGACTCATCAGATATGGTAAATTTGTGTTTTTTACCATTCTTTGAAAATTTGACAGCACCTACATGTCACGCATGGGGAACATCAATGTTGGCATATCTATACAACTCCATGTCAGATTTTGTGTGCGTGCTGTCAGATAATAAAGTTATGAAAAAATTTAAATGGATGCATGACTTTAATACAGGTATTAAAATTATTGTTCAATTTATATAAAGTTACAATTTGTAGACTTATATCAAGTTATTCTTTAATAGGTCTGGATCTACGAACATTTTTCTATCGGTAGACCAGTGACCGGTACTGATTGCAATGCCGATAAATTTTCAATAGCTTTACGATGGATTACATCTGTAGTAGATCCAACACATTGTGTTCAATCGAGCGCCCCCCTATATCGGGGACAATTTGATTCGGTCAAGTATACAGAGGTATAATATGTTAATTAGTCATTAACTTTTTAAAAATTTATTATGGTGATATTACTTATTATTTTTTCGACATCAAATAGATTTCATGGCTACCTTACGCGCATGAGCAATATCAATATGGTCCTGAAATACAAAGAATAGCCCATAGCTTGAGTCTCCATAAATTTTATATAATATATCACGTAGATATCATGTTTCATCCCGCTGATCGTGTTTTACGACAATTCGGGAGGAAACAAATTATTCCAGACGATCTACCATGTTTGAATCGTGGTAGATCCAGTGCAGCTGTAAGAGCTAGAAAAATGATTCCTGGATGAAATTCTAGATTTCAAACACATGGTGTGGCACATCTATCTCAGCCGATGGCAAATATAGACGATGGTTAGTTTTGATCTACTATTTTATTAAAGACAAATTAAAATATTATATGCTCATGTTTGTTGATTTGGTACAGCATTTGGAAGTAATGAATATAGAACTTGGTGGGGAGCTCCTCGTATAAGTAACAAATTCTACTTTTACGAGGAGCCTTGATTCCAACAACGAGCTCTAGATGATTCGAGCCTGCGAGAAATTTATCACCATATGATTGGGATGGTATGAATTGCTTTAATAAAAATTTTGTGTTTATGGTACTTATTTATAATTTGCCACATCTTATATTTCAGGCTCCAAGTATTAAGCAAGCAATCGAAAATCCAAATCCTGAAATATGGAGAACAAAACTAAATAAAATTTTGAATTATATCCAAGCAGATCCGGCTCCCCCGAACCCTTCAAAAGATATCCCTGATGATTATCCTATAGGCATTGTTGGGCAGCGACATGCACGTCCCCGAAGAAATAGACACAATGTCACGCAACCTCAAGCACTCCCTGATAGCCCACCTCAACATGCTTACGAGGTCCCGCCTCAACAGGCTAGCCAGGGGACTTCTCAATGGACCGGCGAGGGGACTTCTCAATAGGGTGTCCAGGGGACTTCTCAATGGGGTTTCCAGGGGACTTCTCAAGGGGGTGTCCAAAGGACTTCTCAATGGTGTGGAGAGTCGACTTCTCAATGGGGTGGCCAAGAGACTTCTCTATGGGATAACATATTTGCCCTGTGTCATCTTACTTATACACAGATCCTGACAACTCCATCAGCGCTGATACCTACTTAACCTGGTGATACACAGGAAGAAGGTCGTGATGTGCCCCCAGAGAATACGGCGGATAGGAGAGGCCAGCTCAATCTTAGGAAAGTTGAGCGTAGAAATTATTTGCGGGATGCCAGGGGAGGTTTGTTGACACAAAGTCACAGTCAACCAAATATTGACTACATTGACTAAATAATAACTGTATAAATTCAATACGACACACGACTGCATTCAGTTCAAGACAGATGACAGCTCAGTCTCCGGCTCTCAGTGTGTTCTGGAGTCTGTATTTTATAATTTCATTGAGTCTAGACTTGTGTACTCTGAGTCATGCTGAGCTCTTGGAACTTAGTCTATAAGCCTACCTAAAATCCCAAAGCTCCACCAAAACAAAAATTGCCCACAAGTCCCACTTAGGACCACTCTGTGCTCTAGAGACAGAGTTCGGGCCGAACTCTGCCTCCACACAAAGTTCGGGCCGAACTCTGTCCCCTAGAAATCAGGAACCCTAATTTTAGGGTTAGCTGGTTGCTAGCTGTCCAACGGCCAAATTTTTGAATTTTCCTACCCGAATTCTGGCCGAATTCTGCCTCTAAAAACACTATAAATAGGGCATGAATTCTCTCATTTCAATTCACTCAATCTTCTTTTCTCTTCTCTCCTACAAGCTCAATAAGCCATACCCTTCCCATCTACTAGCCACAAGTCTTCTAAGTCTCGAGTGCTCAACATCTCTCAGTTAGGATTCTTGTGCAAGAGTCGAAGAAGTCACTTGGACAATTCCAAGCAAATCGCCACTGCGATCCTCTGTTAGAAGTTGACGTGCTCTTCTGAAGAAAAGGCACGGGTTGTAAACTACCATTTCACAAATAGTGGATTTAATCCTGAGCTAGAGTTCTCAGGCCTGGACTAGTCCTCCACGAGGGAAACCAGGTTAAAATTGCTGTGTTTGCGTATGCTCTTCTGCTCTTCATTTATTTTCCGTACTTTACTCTGATTATTTATTGTTGGTGAAAGAGTTATTTTTAATTGGCTATTTTTCTATATAAACTCTATTCACCCCCTCTAGAGTTGCCAAACTGTTCTTCAATTGGTATCAGAGCTCTGTTCTCTTTACAAGGACTAACATCCTAAGAGCTGATCCATGGCAACCACACAACCCTTGATTTCCAATCATGGTGAAGGTCAGTCCACTCATAGGCCTCCCCTATTTGATGGGACTAACTACACATATTGGAAAACAAGGATGAGCTTCTATCTTAAGTCTCTAGACTTTGACCTGTGGACTGTCGTCACTGACGGTTACAAAAAGCCCGCCAGAATAGTTGTCGATGGTGACCTCATTGAGAAACCACACGACAAATATTCTGTCGAGGAGAAAAAACAGACAAGTCTAGATGCTAGGGCTATTAATGCTTTATTCTGTGCTATAGACAGGAATGAGTTCAACAGGGTCTCTACATGCACCACTGCTCATGAAGTATGGAGACTTCTAGACGTGACGCATGAAGGAACCACACAGGTCAAGGAATCTAAAATAAGCCGTCTCACTCAAGAATACGAAGCTTTCAAGATGAAGCCAAGTGAGACGATCACTCAAATGATCACAAGATTCCTCGACATCATCAATCCTCTATCTTCGCTTGGAAAGCAGTACTCAAACCACGAGAAGATTCGTAAGCTGCTCAGAGGGCTACCAAAGATTTGGAACCCTAAGGTGACAGCCATCATAGAAGGAAACGATCTCACAACAATGTCAATGGAGACCTTGATGGGTAAGCTTATGACTCACGAGCTTGACCTCAAGGACTTCGAAGAGCCTGCTCCGAAGACCAGGAAGATCGCACTTAAAGCTCATCAACGAAGAGCTAATCATGATGAGACCGAAGAAGATAATTCTGATGATGAAGACCAAGCTCTCATGGTTCGCAACTTCAGGAAATTCCTTCGCTTCAATCGAAGGAAGAAGGAACCTCAAGAAGACGATGAAGAAGAACCAACTTGTTACGGTTGCAAGAAAACTGGACATGTCCGAAAAGACTGCCCATTCCTGAAGAAGAGCAACCGCTATGAGAAGCCTTACAAAAAGAACTCATCAAAGAAATATGCCAACACAGGTATCTGGCATGAAAGTGAAGCGAGTGACTCTGAGGAAGAAAAGGACTCTCCTCAAGATACAGCAAATGTGTGCCTGATGGCAACCTCCAACAAGGTATCTAACGAAACTCTGGATGACTTTTCTTTTGATGAACTTGGCGATGCTTTCACTGATTTACTCGATGATCATAAAAAGGTCATCGGTAAATATAAACATGCCAAGGACAAAATCAAAAGTCTAGAAGATGAGATACAAAGAATTTTTTTACTTCTTGATAATGTTAGAAACACATCACCCACAAATGACACTGATGAAGCATCCAAGCTTAAATTAAGCTTACATGATGCTGAAGCACGTATTGAGCAACAAACTCAAGAAATCACTACTCTCAACACGTTGCTTGCTGAAGAAAAGAGTAGACACAAGATTTCCATGACTAAGATTTATGGCTTAAATATTAAGGTTGATGAACTGCAAGCTGTTTCTAAAAGATTAGAAACCAAATTGGGTAAACAGGTTGTTCAACCTCAAACCCAATCACATGGGCACAACACCACTCATGCTAGTCAACCACGTCAATCTCATGCAGCACATAACCATGCATTTATATACACAAACTTTCACAAACCACGTGCACGTAAGAACAATTCTCACTCAGTACACACTCATCATGCACAAAGACACAATCAACATCACTCCACACATAAAAAGCACCATGCCATGCCATATAGACAAAATCATCATGCAATGCCATATAGACAAGATCCTCATATACCATATAGACAAAATCATCATGCCATGCCATCTAGACAATATCAGCATGTCACACATCATAGACAATACCATCATTCTATGCCTCATAGACACCATCAACATGCCACTTATTCCATGCATAATCATCTTCACCATGCTAACTCTTCACATCATGTCCATCCTCATCCTGCTGCTTATAGATATTATTCTCATGCTTCTAGTATAAATAAGAATGCTATCTGTACTTATTGTGGATTACATGGACACATCTCACCACAGTGCAGAGTTAGAAGACTTGTAGATAAAAGGATATATGCTTGGTTCCCAAAGACTAACTTTTCAGGACCCTCAAGAATTCGGGTACCAAAGGTCACATCTACTCTTGATGTAGGTGGACCTTCTCTCCTCAACTGAAAGTAAGTGGATTCTCGATAGTGGATGCTCGCGACATATGACGGGAGACGCAAATCTTTTTGCATCACTATCGATGAAGAGAGAAGGATACGTATCCTTCGGTAACAATCTCAAAGGGCACATTATAGGTAATGGTATCATTGGTCATCCTCCTTCTCCTGTAATAAAGGATGTCTGCCTAGTGACCGAGTTAAAGCATAACCTGCTCAGCATTAGTCATCTTGCTGATCATGGATATGATATTAACTTTGGACAAAACAGTTGCTACATCTATGATAGATCAACAGGAGACATTGCTTTTGAAGGGAAAAGAGAGGACAACATCTACATTTTCTATCTTTCTATAAATACTAACAATGCAGGTAGATGTCTATATGCCCACAAAGACGAACGACTACTTTGGCACCAGCGTCTTGGTCATGCCAACATGGATGCTATATCCAGGCTTTCTACCAAGAAGCTAGTGAGAGGATTGCCTGACATCACATTCAAAAAAGACACGGTATGTGCCGAATGTGAACTAAACAAGGCAACTAAATCCTCATTTCATTCTATCAACTCTGTAAGTACTACTAGACCCTTGCAACTACTTCATATGGATTTATTTGGTCCTAGTAGAATAGCTAGCCTTGGAGGCAAACTTTATGCATTTGTTATTGTTGATGATTTTTCGAGATTTATATGGGTTTTCTTTCTCGCTAATAAGAGCGATGCTATTTCTGCTTTCAAAATTTTTGTAAAGAAAGTTCAAAACGAAAAAGGCTACATGATTACTCGAATCCGAAGTGATCATGGAGGCGAATTCGTAAATTATGATTTTGAAAGTTTTTGTAATGCAAATGGTTTTGATCATGAATTTTCTTGTCCTAGAACTCCTCAACAAAATGGTGTTGTGGAGCGGAAGAATAGGACTCTTGGCGATATGGCTAGAGTCATGTTGAATAAATTTTCTCTTCCGAAATATTTTTGGGCAGAGGCTGTAAGTACAGCATGCCACATTTTGAATAGGGTGCTTATTCGTCCCATTACGAAGAAAACACCCTATGAGCTTTGGTTTGGGAGAACACCCAATGTCTCTTATTTTAAAGTTTTTGGCTGTAGATGTTTTATCCTTAACACCAAAGACAACTTAGGCAAATTTGATGCCAAAGCTGACGATGGTATCTTTCTTGGTTATGCAGCCAAGAGTAAGGGATATAGAGTTTTCAATAAACGCTCACTTATTGTGGAAGAGTCAACAAATATGACTTTTGATGAAGACAACAGTGCAGCAAGTACTCTTGATGATGACGTTGAGCCATCAACTTCTACTCCAATGAATACTTCAACCGAAACTAATTCTCTGGAGGGTTTGCCTAAGAAATTCTCTTTCAAACCTTCTCATCCAGAAAATTTAGTTATAGGAGAAGTTTCACGTGGAGTAACTACTAGATCATCACTAAGAGACTCCGTTGCTAGCACTGCCTTCATTTCACAAGTAGAGCCTAAAAACATTTCTGAAGCTTTTAATGATGAATTTTGGATTTCTGCTATGCAAGAAGAACTCAACCAATTCGAGAGAAGCCAAGTATGGGAACTTGTTCCTAGACCGGTTAATCACTCAATAATTGGTACTAAATGGGTTTTTAGAAACAAAGTAAATGAAGATGGTTCAGTCACACGTAACAAAGCTCGTCTAGTAGCTCAAGGATACAACCAAGAGGAAGGTATCGACTACGATGAGACGTATGCTCCTGTTGCTAGACTAGAATCCATTCGGATGCTTTGTGCTTTTGCTAATTTTCAAAACTTTAAATTATTTCAAATGGATGTGAAAAGTGCTTTCCTGAATGGTTTTATTAAGGAGGAAGTTTATGTGAAACAACCCCCTGGCTTTGAAAATCACAAATTTCCCGACCACGTGTTCAAGCTGAAGAAAGCGCTTTATGGCCTTAAACAAGCCCCCAGAGCTTGGTATGAAAGGCTAAGCAGTTTCTTGCTTGAGAAAGGTTTTTCAAAAGGGAAAATTGACACTACACTGTTTATCAAATCTTTCAAAGACACCATTTTATTAATTCAGATTTATGTTGATGATATTATTTTTGGGTCTACTGATGAAACTCTTTGTCAAGAATTTGCCAAGTGTATGCAGACAGAATTTGAGATGAGCATGATGGGAGAGCTCAACTACTTTCTTGGTCTGCAAGTAAAACAACTGGCAAATGGAACTTTCATCTGTCAATCGAAGTATACCAAGGACATGCTGAAGAAGTTCGACCTTGACAACGTCAAACCAATTAGCACGCCAATGGCTACTTCAACCAAACTCGAACCAGATGAGAGCGGCAAACCCGTTGATCAACGTAAGTATCGAGGTATGATAGGCAGCTTACTTTATTTAACTGCTAGTCGCCCCGATATCATGTTTAGTGTTTGCCTATGTGCTAGATATCAAGCAAATCCTAAGGAATCTCACATGACCGCGGTTAAGCGTATCTTTCGATACCTTAAGGGTACGGTTACAGTGGGCCTATGGTATCCCAAGTCAACATCATTTGACCTCATCGGTTACTCTGATGCTGACTTTGCTGGATGTAAGGTCGACCGTAAAAGTACGAGCGGCACGTGTCATTTATTAGGAAAGGCTTTAGTCTCATGGTTTAGCAAGAAGCAGAACTCTGTTGCACTATCCACAACAGAAGCTGAATACATAGCAGCTGGGCGTTGTTGTGCACAAATTCTGTGGATGAAGCAAACCCTTGAAGACTATAAATTATCTTTCATGCATATTCTTTTATTCTGTGACAATACTAGTGCCATCAATTTGACTAAGAACCCTGTCTGCCACTCACGCACTAAACACATTGAGATCAGACACCACTTTTTGCGTGATCATCAGCAAAATGGCACGATTAACTTAGAATTTATTGACACTGATCATCAGCTGGCAGATTTCTTTACTAAGCCACTATCCGAAGAGCGCTTCAATTTTCTTTGTCGTGAACTTGGAATTTTAGATGAAGCAGTTATAAATTGAAACTCACCTGCGTAAATATCGAGTATATTGTGATTCTTTTTCGAAGAATTTGGTATGGGTACAAGCCGAAAGGGTCCTTCTGACAACAAGGCGTAAAAGCCTAAGCGACACGGTGCACTAGTCCTCAGGACTACCGCTAGCTGGGATCCGGCCCCTGCAGCTAACCCATGGCAAATTTGGACTATTGAACCACAGTATATGTCCTTATTTATTATATGGCTCGTTTTCGATTTAATATTGCCTAATTGAGAATTTCTAAAGTTTATTTTGTTTTCTAAGTACCTCTCTATCTATTTTTACACTCTTTTATCCTCAAAATCTCTTTTGCTCAACACTTAATCAAGTTTTCTATCTTTTCAGCCTATTTAAGTTCTGGACTACTTATCCAGAACTCGGGCCGAACTCTGCCTCTAACAGAGTTCGGGCCGAGTTCGGTTCTTTGGTTCCAGGGTCGGGATCTGGCTCTGCCGTTGGATCAATTTTAATCCAATGGTCAATATCTCACCCGACCAAAGACCAAGCCCTACTTTATTTCGGGATTCCCTCTCTTTCCTCCCATATTTCTTTCTTCTCCACCTCTTCCATCTTCTTCCTTCCAAACCCTAACCCTAGTTCTTGATATAGAGGGCTCTATTTCTTCTCAAAATCAAGGAAAAGGGATTTTTCAACATTCTCTTCAACTGTTTGGTATTCTTTTCAGGTATATCTCTTTTTGTTTTCATTTCCAAGTTCTCCTCTTTATTTCAAATGGCATCTCGCTTGTCCAAATGAGGGAGAAGAACTCGACATGAGGGTGCTTCCTCTTCGGTTCCTCCTCCTCCGATTGAACAAGTAGTTGAATAACACCCCATTCATCCATTGTTCAATCCGCCGCATCCCGATGACCCTAACACTTACGACGACCGTTTATTTGTATCGCTAGAAGCCTCTAATGAATGGTTTAGCGATTTTAGAACTCGTCCAGTATTTGGGGGCCATCCCATTAATTTCACAATATTTTCTCAATATGCATCTTTATTTCGTGATCTTTGTTTGGATGAACTAGTTGCTTCCAATTCTGTCATTTACCATAGTGCAATCCAAATGTTCTACTGTAATCTGACTCACGATGCAACCCACATCTATTCCCGGGTTGCTGGCATTAACATTGCCTTCAATGATTCTGAGTTGGGAGACTTTCTTGCTCTCCCGAATCTTGATGTGTGGGACAAGCTTGTGGAAGCACGTCAACTTCAATTTGTTGGCGATACTTCCCTTGAAGGATTCAAGGAGGATTTATGTGATCCTAACGTAAGTCCTCGCAAGCTAAAGGCCAAGCATCTCACCTCCTACTTTTATGAACTTCATCGCATCGTGTTCAATACTATCTTGCCCAAGGCTGGCTCAACAGATGAAGTCACTTATCTTGAGATCTCCACCTTATATCATCTCTACTATCGTATTCCATTCAACTTTCCACGGACTATGATGGATTGGATGATCAACTGTCGGAAGAAACCAAGAGCTTTGGTTTATCCTCTCTATCTTCCTTTAGTCTTTCGTGCTTTCATCATTCCTATCCATGATTGTCCGTTCCTGCCTGCACCTGCCTTTCTATCCAAAGCACGACGCCTTCAGCCTGTCGCTGCTTCTGAGTCATCTGAGCACTCTGCTGATGAGGAGCCTGACGCCCCTCCTTTTGGTCAGGATGCACCTCCTCCTCCTGCCACTCTTGAGTCTCTTCAGACTATGCTTCGCGATCGCTTTGCTATTGAGGATGATCGCTGGACGCAGCAGGATTACCGTACCACCTTGCAGATCAGTGCCCTTGGGAACTCTCTGCATGATATGCGGTATTCGCTTGCTCGTCATCCTGATCTGCATGTGCCTATTGAGCGGGATCCAGATCGCGCGGGTCATCGTATAGACGATCCGTGGGTCATGAGGTATATGGATCCTGATGATGCTTTTGTGGACCCTCGTCGCTCATTCCATGATCCTTCAGATGTTCCAGGACCTTCTCGTGCTCCATGATGGAGACTGGCTTGATATGCTGCTGCCACTGCTGATGGTCTTAGTTGCCTTTTGATTTTAGTTATTTTAGTTTGATTTATGTACTAGATTTATGTCTTCAAACCCTGATGATGTGCTGGTTGGTGGATAACATTTTATGCTATTTTTCGTAGTTCTACTTTATGTCAGTATTATACTATTTCTTCTCTGCTTGGTGTGGTTGGATTACTTTTCATTATCTATACTGCTATTCCCATGCTTTTTCTTATGCAGTCTATATATTGCTAACTGCCAAAAGGGGGAGAAATATGTATATTTGGTGTGCTTGTGTTTGTTTTTGGGAAAATATTTTTATCAGGCCACAGGTTCTATGCATTTTGTACGGGGGAGAGCTATAGCTTCTAGCTCGACACCGTTCATGGTTTACGGGGGAGCTATCTTCTTTTAGCTCAGGCATCGTTTACGGGGGAGCTATCTTCTTTTAGCTTAGGCATCGTTTATGGGGGAGCTATGTTACAATCAACTGTATCCAGGTATGAATATTGAAATATACATTTATTATTTTGTCAATTATCAATATGGGGGAGATTGTTGACACAAAGTCACAGTCAACCAAATATTGACTACATTGACTAAATAATAACTGTATAAATTCAATACGACACACGACTGCATTCAGTTCAAGACAGATGACAGCTCAGTCTCCGGCTTTCAGTGTGTTCTGGAGTCTGTATTTTATAATTTCATTGAGTCTAGACTTGTGTACTCTGAGTCATGCTGAGCTCTTGGAACTTAGTCTATAAGCCTACCTAAAATCCCAAAGCTCCACCAAAACAAAAATTGCCCACAAGTCCCACTTAGGACCACTCTGTGCTCTGGAGACAGAGTTCGGGCCGAACTCTGCCTCCACACAGAGTTCGGGCCGAACTCTGTCCCCTAGAAATCAGGAACCCTAATTTTAGGGTTAGCTGGTTGCTAGCTGTCCAACGGCCAAATTTTTGAATTTTCCTACCCGAATTCTGGCCAAATTCTGCCTCTAAAAACACTATAAATAGGGCATGAATTCTCTCATTTCAATTCACTCAATCTTCTTTTCTCTTCTCTCCTACAAGCTCAATAAGCCATACCCTTCCCATCTACTAGCCACAAGTCTCCTAAGTCTTGAGTGCTCAGCATCTCTCAGTTAGGATTCTTGTGCAAGAGTCGAAGAAGTCACTTGGACAATTCCAAGCAAATCGCCACTGCGATCCTCTGTTAGAAGTTGACGTGCTCTTCTGAAGAAAAGGCACGGGTTGTAAACTACTATTTCACAAATAGTGGATTTAATCCTGAGCTAGAGTTCTCAGGCCTGGACTAGTCCTCCACGAGGGAAACCAGGTTAAAATTGCTGTGTTTGCGTATGCTCTTCTGCTCTTCATTTATTTTTCGCACTTTACTCTGATTATTTATTGTTGGTGAAAGAGTTATTTTTAATTGGCTATTTTTCTATATAAACTCTATTCACCCCCCTCTAGAGTTGCCAAACTGTTCTTCAAGGTTGATAAATTTATGTAACATTGTAACAGTTGTTAAACTAATAGTATTCGTTCTAGAAAAAACCAACCGACTACAGTTCTCTTGGTTGGTTAGTACATTTTCTTCTATTATGTCCTAATCCATTACAGTTACTACATCGAAGATTTCTTGTCTCTAAATCCTTTACAATGATACGGTTCTTCTTAGGTCTTCCAGCTTTGCGTCGTAATTCTGGTACTCCAATTTCTCCTCTAACCAGGGCACTTTGAAGAGTGTAGGGAACTGGAATTGGCTCCAAGTGCGACTCGTATACGCTTCTTAATGCTTCTTTAGAAAAAAAACAACAGAATAATAACTTTCAATATTAATATTGGCAAAATTACACGCAAAACATGCATGTACACATGGAAGACAAGTATGATACCACCTTAAACATGAACAATATTTTTCTTCTAGACGAATAACATATGTTCTATGTGTTTCATGATCTGCTATTTCAAATATATAACTATCAATACTCAGTACTTGCAAGTATTGTTGTTCTCTATTGATACGTGCCATAGTTTTTAACATCTTCGGACAATAAGCTGTTTCAAGAGCTTCAGCATATTTTCGATTTTTGTCCTGAAGTGTTATAATTTTGGCACGGACACCATCAAGTAATGTTGTTATTGGTTTATCACGCAAATTTTTTATCCAGTTATTGAAGCATTCAGCAAGGTTGGAAGTGTTAATATCTAATCTAGGACAAGGTGCATAAGCTGTTATCCAGTGTGCTAGAACACGTGTTTCATCACCTTCTACTCCAATGATCCATTTATAAACATCCAAATTTTCAACTTTAATTCTTTCAAAACAATAGTTCGCATCAGTTCATTATAACATCTTACAAGAGAATCTAATCTACATCGAAAATGTTTCAATCTTTCTACTGATTTTAAATTTTGTTTAAAATACTGAATACAAAAAAAATGAGACGATTCTGGAAAAGTAGCACGCATAGCATTTATTAATCCTTTTTGCTTATCAGAAATGAAAGAAATTCTATTCCATGCATCAAAATAATGATCAAAGATGTTCTAAAACAACCTAAAACCCAGCTCCAAGAATTAGTGCTTTTACTTTCGGTAACAGCATAAGCAATTGGATATAACTGATAGTTAGGATCATGAGCACAAGCAATAAATAAGATACCCCGATATCTAGATGAAAGAAAAGTAGCATTAGCACTAATCACAGGTAGACATTCCTTTAAAAATCCATCAATGTATGCCTTGAAACATATAAAAATTCTTTCAAAACTATTGTGTTCGTTAGTCTTTATAAAACATCTGCTACCTGGATTTGTCTCGATAATTTTAGAAGCATATCGTTCAAGACTACCATAAGCATCGATATAACTACCATTTATTTCAGATAAAGCAATTTTTCTAGCTTTCCAAGCTTTTGAATATTTGATACGTATTCGATGTTCTCTATATATATCCTTGATAACATGCGATGGACTATACGACTAGTCATCTCTAATTTTATTAAATATTTTATTTTTAATCCATACAGTAGTTTCTAATGGATGACTACCTGTTGTAAGTCCACATAAGCAAGAATGTTTATTTTCTAACGTATTTATAACAAATGTCTCGCTATTACCAATAGATTTAGCGTATACTCTCCAATTACAACTAGATTCGTTACATTTATATATAATCCTATGAGCATTATTAGAAGTAGCCGAACAAGTAAAATTATGCTTAATTGCTATGTCACTAATTAAACTTCTAAATTTAATACGATTTTCAAATTGTCTTCCAACAAATAATTCAGGAATATCAATATTACCATCGTTATTATCAAATTCATCATCTATATTTTCAACTAAATTATCACTATTGTCATCGTCGTCATTACCTTCATCTACTATATTTTCTTCTTCAGTGGCAAAAATAACTTGGTGAGAAGAACTAGGACCAAGACAAACATTAGTAGTTTCATTATTAAGAGCACGTCTACTACTTATATGAGGTGGTACAGGAGTAACAAAAATACTAATATATGGTGATTGTACATTAATTTGAAGAATAAAGGTCCATGCTTGATCACTATTTAAATTTATAGAATTAGAAGCAAAAATATGTACTAATATAAATTTATCAAAATCAATAGAAAATTGTTTGGCCATTAAATTACATAAACTACTAAACGTAATATTTTGATCTACTATAAGAACTTCAGTTAAACCTACTTCGTAAGCTAACCCATTAAGGATGCCTCCAAGCAAGCATGAAAGTGTTACACTTTGATCCATGCTGGTGGGTGAAAGAAACACAAAGAGAACTTTCTACTTGTTCGGAATAGCAAATTGAGAGAGAGAGAAAGATATTGAGAATTCTGAGATGGGAAGAAAAAATAGACTACCATTTATAACAATGAAATAAAAGAGCCGTTGTAAAAGAAAGTAGTCGTTGCAGTAAAAATATAGTCGTGAAGTAGTCGTTGTAATTGAAATAGCATGTGAAAAAACCGACAAAAAAACCAACTAAAAAAACCGACTCAAAAAAAACCAACCCAAAACCACCAAAGCTCCACTCATGCTCGTCAAAATATACTAAAAAATATAAAATGAGTGATTTTCGACAGTCCGACTGGCGAAATTTGGACTTGTCCAAATTCTGCCAGTTCGTCTGTCGAAAAAGTCCAATTTTTGAAATTATTGCAAACATGTTACTTCCAGTGTAATTTTATAAAAAATTGTTACTTTACAGCAAATGTTATGTATATTTATCACTACTATATCTGTTTATTTAAATAATATCCATGATCACTATTGTACCTTGTCTTCATATAAAGCTCACTCAGCAAGTGGATATTGAGGAAGGGTTTAATAGGGCTTTTTATTTCGAACAAATTTAGAGTAAAAAATATATTCACATAATATTCAGTAAACAATTGCCCACAAAACATAAAAATTCTTTCTCTTAAGAATAAGTGAATTTTTTGCTCAGTAAAAAAAATTATTTCTTGTCTGGACAAAACAAAAAATATCCACCTATTCTTAAAGGATAGATTCCTATATTTGCTGAGAAATTATTTATCCAGGTATTTATAATTTTTAAAAATAAATTTTATAACCTAAATCAAACATAGGAATATGATTTTCACCCTAAATTGTTTTGAGTTAGATTTTTCCAAGGTAAATATTTCAGGTATGAATAGGTTCCTCATGCCTTTACTCTTTGGCCTCGTTTGGTTCGTGGACATGGAAAGGAAAGGAAATCAACTCCTTTGTGTTTTCTTTCCTTTGAAAAATTACAATTCTTGTCGATTTTTCTTTTTGGTGTTTGAAAATGACAAGAAAATTAGAAGGAAAAGTGAATACTTAAAGGTAGAAAAGTGAATACTTACTTGAATGGATGGAACCACTTTCCTCTCTTATCTTTCAGAAGCTTGAAGATGTTTCCATTATTGGATTAGTCAGTATGGATTGTAGAAAACTATTTCATATTTACCAAAATAAATTCAACAATAATTTTCTACACGTTATTTTTTCCGATACAAGGTCAAAGAATTTTTTTGATAACCAATGTGCCAATGACAATAATTAGAATGTTTTTAGTCAATATACAAAATAATGTGGTGACTAAAGGTATGCAATAGAAATACTTCTTGACTTTGGCACTTAAAGAGTTGGACATCTAAATTTTTCTAAATTTTGGGGTCGTTATTGTCTACAAAATCGATGGTGAAAGGTTTAACTTCCATCAACCGTCTAGATCAATTATGTGAATGATATTTGCTTGGGAAGCAATTTAGAAAACTTTTCCAAGGAGGCTACCACAAGAGCCAAGGATCCCTTGCAAACTATGCATATCAATCTATGTGGGCTAATCAAACATTCTCCTATGGCAAGAACATATATTTTATTTTCTTTAGTGATAATTATTCTAGAAAGACCTGGGTGTATTTCTTAGAACAATTAAAATCATAAGCATTTGGTGTATTTAAATATATTTTTTGTGCATTTCAAAAGTTCAAAACGTTGTTGAAAACAAAAGTAGATGTAAAATTAAATCCCGGCCTGGTGTCTGATAGAGGAGGCAGATTTACATCTCATGAATTCAATCAATTTGTGAAGAAAATGAAATTCATTATCCTCTCAGGGTTCCTAGATCTTACCAACAAAATAGAGTAGCCCAAAGAAGAATAGAACTATCCTTGACATGTCTCGAAACATGTTAAAGAGCAAGAAGATGCCCAAGAAATTTTTGATGAAACCCATAGGTTGTGTCATCTGCTTGTCTAACCGCTCTCTTATAACAAGCATATGGGAAAAACACCAGAAGAAGCATGGAGTGAAACAAATCCCAACATCTCTTATCTCAAGGTGTTCGGAAGCATTGCATATGCACATGTACCGGATGAAAGAAGATCCAAGCTTGATGATAAGAGTGAGAAGTTCATCTTCATCGGATATGAATCGAGTTCCCAAGGTTACAAGCTCTACAATCCAAGAAACAAGAAGATCGTTATTAGTAGAGACGTGGAGTTTGATGAAGAAAGATCGTGACAGTGGGATGTTGAAACAAGTTATGACTTGGTTCTTCTTATGGAAGAAGAGAATGAAGAGGAAGCAGATAAAGAAACACAAGAGCCTAATGTGCACATGTTTCCACCACCGTCTCGAGAAGACTCTCCATCATCATCTTCGAACGAGAGAAGAGTTTCACGCATGAGGATTTTTCAAGAAGTGTACCAATAGGTTTCAAAAATGTGATAAAAAACAAAAATTGAGAGATTCCATGGATGAAGAAATCAAAGCAATCATGAAAAACAACACTTGGGATCTAGCGACACTTCCAAAATGACAAAAAACAATTGGAGTCAAGTGGGTATACAAGCCAAAAAGAATGCTAAAAGAGAAGTTGAGAGGTACAAGAGTGAAACTAGTTGCAAGAGGCTACAAGCAAAGAGTGGGAATCAAGTATGATGAGGTATTTTCTTGCATTGCTTGATTAGAGACTATAAGGTTGATAATTTCTCTAACAGCTCAAAATAAATGGAAAGTTAATCAAATTGATGTAAAATTTGCTTTCCTAAATGGTACTATAAGGTAAAATGACAAGAAAATAAAGTCTTAAAATGAATTAAGGAAGCCTTCTATGGCTTGAAGCAAACACCAAGGGCATGGTATAGTAGAATCAATAAATATTTTCAAAGATAATAATTTAACTAAGTACCCACATGAACATTCCCTCTAGGTTAAGATGCATGAGAATCGAGATATTTTCTTGTTTGCTTGCATATGGATGATTTGATATTCACACGAAATGACCCAAAGTTATTTGAAGAGTTCAAGAGAGACGTGACAAAGAAGTTCGAGATGCCCAACGTCGACCTTATGTCTTTCTACCTTTGGCATATAAAGTGAAGCAAATGGAAGATGATGTCTTCCTCTCCCAAGAATTCTATACAAAATATGTTCTCAAGAAGTTCAACACGAGTTATTGCAAGCCCATAAGCACGCCCAAGGAATGAGAAATCAAGTTGTCAATGCATGAAGAAGGAGAAAGAGTTGATTATATACTTTTAAAAAGCCATTTTTTGTCGAATATGTCACCATTACTTTATGTGTGTCATGCGATTTAGCTTAGAAGTCTAATAAAGGGGCTTTGCATGCCACAAGAGGAGCCAACAGAGATCTATGTCGACAATAATTCGACTATCGCTTTGGAAAAAAAATTCGGACAATGTTCCACTACATAAGGAAGTGCATATCAACAAAATAACTGCAAATAAAGTATGTGAAATCTCAAGACAAAGTCGTCGACATCTTCATCAAACCACTCAAACAATTGACATGTTCTTCAAGTTAAGAAGTCTGCTTAGAGTTACAAAGTCAAGTTTAATTAAGGAAGAGTATTGAAAAATAAACTTGATTTGTCCCATATTTTGAGCTCGCAAATCTAGTTGGTCAATCACCATTGGGTTTTATTTTGTCATTTGGGCCTTTTGTTTTGGGCTGATTCCAATTTCTAGGATGTTTTCATGCCTAGAATGTTCTTGATAATTTTAAACATCTATGTTCTAGAGATGTCCTAATAATGTATTTGTAAAGAATCTAAAAGAGTCCAAACTATATTTTGATAAGTGTGTGAACACTTTCATGAATCCTATAAATAGGGGTACTATCATCCCATTTTATACACAACCTTTATCATAGGCTAATTCTAAGGGCACATTACTTTTACTTGGGCTAGCCCAAAATTTTTTTAAAAAATTACAAGTTTGCCATTCAATTTCTTGGCTTGGGGCTAGCCCACAAAAAAGTATATATATACCAACTTTTCTTTTCTTTTCCTCCATCCCTCTACTCTTTTCTTCTCTCCCTCTACTCTTTTCTTCTCTACCAACATTTCTAGGTCATAGAATTAAACCCTAGCCCAAATTTTTCTCAACCTATATTTTATGAAGATTGTGGATGGAAATTCTAGTAATAGTTTCATCGACTTCTACCATCATTTGGTATGTCATCGAATTAATATATGTTTAGAGTTTCCAACATTAATTTCACATATAAATATTGAATTATATGGGTTTAATGTAGAAAAAGTGAACACGGAAGAACCCGGGTCATCAAATGTACTAGACTCTCGTCTCGTTACGTCCGAAGAACACATCGATGCTTCGGAAGCACTCTTGGTAATTAAATTTTAACTTTTTGTCAAATGAAAGTCAGGTCTGTGACACAGAGGACTGCAAGAAATCTGGCAGTCCATCATTGAATTAGGACTGTCAAACAGTTGACAGTCCAGTTCTAAAATAGAACTGACAACTGTGTGGCAGTCCTGTAAAGACAGTGGACTGCCATGATGGCTGTAGTCCTATGTATTCTAAGGACTGCCTCACTTTCTGCAGTCCTATTTATCTACAGCAGTTTTACATTTGTGCAGTTGTCTAGTTTTGTTAACTTAAGTTCTATTATAGGACTTATCATCTTTTGGACTTGCGGTACCTCCTCCAATTGTCGTCGATGTAGGCAATTTATTCTCGAACAATATTTGGTTTGAATTAAGCGAAGGAGAGCTACATTGGTGCCGATAAGTTGGACAAAAAAATAATATAGTTTTTATGATATCCAGATCGGTCTGAAACTGCACGGGGCGACAAACTGTGGTGGTTGGATGTGAAAGAGGTGATGTGTTCAGAAGCCACAAGAAAGATACAGTTATCCAAAATAAAGTATCAAGAAGAAATGTTGGAACGAGGAAATGTGGTTATCCATTCACAATCTATATTAGAAACGTAGAAGAAGCGAAGTGGACAATCGAAGTCAAGAATGTAATCCACAACCATGAGATTGCCGAAACACTATTGGGTCATCCATATGTCGGACGGTTGAACAATACAGAGAAGAAGATAGTCGAAGACTTGTCCACTTCCGGAGTTGCACCGAGACAAATATATCCCATCATACGACATGAAGATGAGAAGAACAAGTCAATAATGAAGTCAATATACAACGCACTATCTTCTTCGAATGCCATTCAGACGAAATCAAGAATGGTGATGCAAGAAGTGCTGAAGTTGCATATCGATAATCATTATGTTGAGTACCATATAAGACATTTCCAGAGTAATGAAGTTATTTCACTCTTTTGGGTCATTCTGATTGCACACATTTGGCTAGGTCTTTCGCCGACGTGTTAGTTCTTGATTGCACATACAAGACCAATAAGTTCAAGATGTCTCTCTTTTATGTTGTCAACTGCACCTCTATGTGGAAAATATTTCCAGTACTTTTTGTTTCATGAAGAGTGAGAAACTTAAAGACTACACATGGGCGTTAGAGAAACTTAAAACACTTTACACCGGTCATAGAGAGCCATATATTCTTGTTACCGATAGAGAGTATGCCCTAATTAATGCTATATGCATTGTGTTTCCTCAAGCAGATACATTGCTATGCACTTGGCATGTCAATCGTAATATTCAATCATAATGTAAGTTAAAGTTCGGAAAGGTGGATGGTAAACTTGACATGGATATTTTGAAAAATTCTATAACGACTAGAATTATGTATGGTAATCCTGTATGAAAGACAGTTATGATGCCACATGGTACTTGTTCAAGGAAAAATGGGAGGCGAGGGAGCCGGCATGTATTTCTTACATCAAAGATACATGGCTTGAACCGCACAAAGAACATTTCGTCTTAGCATGGACGATTATGGTGAAGCATTATGGCACGATAACTACCAACCGTGTCGAAGGAGCACATTCAGTATTAAAAAAATATCTAAGGTCATCTCTCGACAACTTTGTCTTGATTTGGCAAGCTATACATCTAACGGTAGACCGGATGGTGAACGAAATTAAGGCATCATTTGAGATGAGCTTAAATATTGTCAAGCATGAGCATAGAAAGGAAGCCCTCTTGGATGCTTTAATGCGTGTGATATCTCACAAGGCGTTGGCATTAATATTTGATGAGAATGATAGGTCAAAGTTTGTCGGCTTTGATCACATCGACATACATTGGGCCTCCTTTGTGCACATCATGAGATTAATGAATATCGTCGTCAATACATTCCTATTCTAGTAGGTGCTATCGATGAACGTTGGAGGCAATTATCTATAATGCCCGTGGTGAAGAGGGACGATGATTTTTTTCTCTTTGCCATAAGTAAAACTTCTCCACGCAGGATGGTTTGCCTCAATAGGAGCGAAGCGGGAGTGCATTGAGCTTAAAATCCAAGAAATTGTATGTCCGATGACTACTAGAATGCATGAGCCGTCCGTTGTTTCCAATCCTAAGGGCAGGCCTCAAACAAGAATGAGTAGTTCACAGAAGAGAAGGCTGGAGTCAACTAAGAGAGATCCATCGTCCTTTGAGCATGTTAAACGAAGCTTAGAGCAAGCTCCGCCTGCACGGAAGAGCAAGCTTGTCATTCGGAAAAAAAAATAGCATGCGGACATGCCACGCGAAGATACCGTAGATAGACATACACTGGGTTTGTATATTGATAGATTTTAAACTGAGATTCGCAGTTACATTTGGTATATTTTTGATGTTCCGGGGGATGGCCATTGTGGATTTCCTGTGCTTGCAAGACATCTTGGTTATTATGACAAAGACGGATGGAGATAGGTGAGGCAGGAGCTGTACGAGGAGTTAGAGACTCATCTTCCATTCTACTCCCGTATCGTAAGCGAAGATACAGTTGGAAGCTTGTTAACAAGTATTCCTTGCACTGACAGTGTTACCGGTGAAGACCACTACATGTCCGTCCCGTCTGTCGGTTATTTATTTGCTAATAGGTACAGGATACCTGTTGTACTCATTTCATTGGGTATTAATAATACATTCTTTCTGATGTGCGTGCCTCTGGCGGAGCACAAACAATCTAACCTATATACTATAGGTCAAATCGAAAACTACTTTGTCATACTAAGGATGATCGGTCATTCTCCGATTCCTCCATCTTCAATAATTTGGTACAAATATGCACCGAATGAAGCAATCGTCTGGACCACACCATTTATTAATCAAATCAATCATTGTAAGAAGTTGTTGAAGATTGAGAAGTCAAGAGACTTACCTGTTGGCCACTACGACGTCAAAATCGGCTGATACGTAAATGACTGAATATGGAGTAATTTATATTTTGGCATTTTGTATATGTAGGATCACTTTTGTATACAGTAAATTGTGTTATTTTGAAATATGAAGTCCAATATATGTTTTGTGTTTTACAATTTTACATGTATGATATATGTGTCTATCTGTGTGTAAAATGTATCAAAGTATCAGTGTGCATTTGTGTTTACCTGTGTGTTATATGTGTATACCTGTGTGCAAAATGTATCAAAGTAATAGTGGCAAAATGTATCTACGTATCAGAGTATCAGAGTTCATCAACTAGGACTGCCAAGTTGCTGGCAGTCCTAATCCAAACTCTCTGTGAAGAGAGTTTGGTTAAGACACTCCACAGAGAGTTTCACGTAAGACTGCCAGCTTCTTGCAGTCCTTGCTTCATACAGGACTGCCAAGTAGCTGGCAATCCTAATCCAAACTCTTTGTGAAGAGAGTTTGGTTAGCACACTCCCTTCACAAAGAGTTTGGATTAGGACTGTCAGCTTCTTGGCAGTCCTATTGTGATGAAGGACTGCCAAGAAGCTAGCAGTCCTACTTAAAACTCACTGTATAGAGAGTTTCAATAGGACTGTCAGCTTCTTTGCAGTCCTTCATCACATTAGGACTGCCAAGTAGCTTGCAGTAATCCAAACTCTCTGTGAAGAGAGTGTGGTTAGGACACTCTCTTCACATAGAGTTTGGATTAGGACTACTAGCTACTTGGCAATTCTAGCTTCATGAAGGACTGCCAAGAAGTTGGCAGTCCTACTTAAAACTCTCTGTACAGAGAGTTTTAAGTAGGACTGCAAGCTTCATGACAATCTATCACCACCACATTCTAGAGCAAGGGTATTTTGGTAATTTGTAAAAAAATTTGATTATTTTATTATTATTTTAATTGATGAATTCACTACAAAAATTCATCTATTTAGCGACGGCTATATCCGTCAAAAATTCGTCGGTAAATGTAATTACCGACGGATGGTCGACGGATATTGGTTAAAAAATGTCGTCAAAAAAAGCCTCGTCGCTAACTACAATCCGTCGACAAGTTGTCGCCAAGCGACTAGCGACAGACTGTCGTCAACCATACTCGTGCAGTTAGCAACGACTCGTCGACTGATTACCGTCAAATCATGTATCAAAAGAAGTAATGAGTATCACTTACCGACGGACATATCCGTCGCTATGTGGTCGGTAACTGCGTATCAAACAGTTTCGGATACGCAACTTTCGTCGCTAATTTGTCAAAATATACTCGGTAAATGCGTATCAGAGAGTTTCTGATACGCAAATTCTGTCGCCAATCAGTCGCGAATGGTCGCTAAATTTTGACGGATTCGCGACGGAATACCACTACAAAAATAAGGAAGATTAGCGACGTCCAGATACGTCGCTAATTAAGGAAAATACGTCGCTAAAGGTAATTAGCGACGACTTTAGTGACGGAAAATGAAGGTCACGAAAAAGCTAGTCGCAGATGACAAATTCTTCGCCCGACGTTGCTGTTTGCGACGTCACCACAATGTTGCTGGGTCGTCGCAAAAGTGGCGACGGAGGGCGACGAATAGTAACGTCGCCAAATTAGCGATGTTGTGCGACTACATAGCGACGTCGTTCCTTTTTATGTACTGACATGGCATGCATGCCACGTCAGCAGTTTAGCGACGTATGGCGACCAAATTAGCGACGTCAACTCTCTGCCACGTCAGCTACTGAGCGACGGATTGCGACGAATAGCAACGTGACGGCGCTAATTAGCTACGTCTGTTTACGTCGCTATACGTCGCTATACGTCGTAGATATTATGAACAAAATTAAAAATATATGTTTGGTATTTTTGTTATGCTGTGTGTCTGTGTTTACACATCACAAAAATACCAAACATATTTTTTTAAAAATTGGACAGCACCTCCTTTGTATATCAGATCATCGCTTATAACCCAGCGTAGGTATATTTGTCATCCCCGTCGCAGATATCACAAAGAAAATATCACTAAGTAAATATCACAATGAAAATACCAACAAAGTAAATATCACAAAGTAAATATTCAACAAACATACATGTCCACAATGGAGGGCAAATAAGAATGAAAATCAGTGTACAGAACGGTCAATGGGCCCATAGGGCCAATACATACAAAGATGATAAAAAAATCTACTGGATCACTGAGGACTCCTGTCGCACATCTGGGATAGCATGTACTCATACTGCTCCTGTGTGAGCTGTACCGTAGGGGCAGTAGGAGGCAGTACAATGTCTGGAGTCGGCACCGTCGATGGACCGGAAGGACGTATCTGCTCCAGCTCTCGCAGTCGCTCATCATGCGCAGCAAGGGTACTCACCATCCTCTAAGTACTCTCCTCAATCGAAGTTTGTACCTGAGTGAGTGAGGCAGACATGGTCCTCTACGATCCCTCCAGCTCGACCTGTCTACGCTCTGTGCGCTGCGTAGACTCGGTGAGCGTATGCAAGCTGGCAGCTATAGCCTGCTGCAGACTCATCAGCTCCTGTATACGGCGCTCGACCGCATCAAATCGTCCGATGATCATCGGATCGTCGGATCATCGCTCTGCGGTATGGTGATCAGAAATCTGCTGCTGTAACTCGCGACGCAGCTCGTCGATCTGACGACCAATATCCTGAGCTCATGATGACGCCTACGAAGCTGGAGACTGCGCACTAACAGAGGGGGCCCGGGATGACTCTGAAGCCAAATAGGTACCGTAGGATCCCGTACCGTAGTACGTACCCTTCTGAAGACCGCCAACGGCGATCATCCAGAGGTCGTCCGGCGATGGAGCTGTAGGCGGCTTGGAGGAAGTACCAGCCCCTCCCTCTGCTGGGGCACTAGCAGCAGCAGCCGCCTCCTCTTGTAGCCGAAAAAACTTGGCCTAGAACAATGTTTGCTAACGTATAAGTGTTTGCTAAAGTCTATTTTGATATCTATTTTCCTGTTTTCTAAATTATAAATAAAGAATAGAACGTACATATGCCTGCGTCGCCCTCTCGTCAATGAACTCCCCAGCCCTCCGATGGGTGACCAGGAAGACGGTCACCATGTTGGGGCCCTCACCCTTTTTTACCTGTTAAAATATATTATCTATTATTAGTATTAAACATTCTATCCAACTATATATAAAATGATGTCCATCATAGCAAACGTACCAGATGACGAAAATGCTCCGTCATCGGAATGGAGCCACCACACCACTTACTGGCGCTCGACCGCGCCACCTTGGCCTTGTCAGACCGCTCCTGGTATCTGGCCTCGCCGAATCTAGCCTTCATCACAGTCCACTGCTCTGGCGTGATCCAACCATGGATCGGCTTTCCGGAGCGATCACAAGACTTCTGGTCGTGGATCGCATAAATTGGTCCCTTGGCTAGCGTTCTAATAGACTCATTCTCAAGTCTTGCGTATGGACGATCGACCTAAATACCACGAAAAAATAAATTAATCTCATTCTCAAGTGCATATAAAGAAAGGTAATTACAGAGTTCTCAAGCCTTACATATGCACTCAACCTTGATGGAAAATAATGCCTCATTTCTTGTTCTAGTTCTTCTTCTGTTATGTGTGGCCTATCTGACCTCACATCATCATTAAATATGCTGAAAACAACATCGTTCAATTAATGTAATAGTATAATAATCAACACTATTAAAATAATGTAGACGTATTAATTACTTACCCCTCCAGCTTCTCTACTTCATCATCATCGCAGTTGAGTAATACATACACCTGAGCAGCCCTTAGCTCATCATCGTTCAGATATCTCTTCTTCATTTTACCCGATGGCTTTCCTGGAGCATTGAATACCTTCAGTATTGTATTATTACATTCATGATCTCCGTCGTCGTTTCTGGAAGCTCTCGTTCTATTAGTTGCAACATGAGGCTTGAAATACATCGAACAAAAGTTTGTAATCTCCTCGAGAACATAGGCTTCACAAAATCTGCACACATCTACGTCCTTGTCGTCTTTGTAGTACCGCATGCACCCATTGCGACAAGAATCGATTTTTTCGTATCCCATCCAGAGCAATCTCACCATCCTCTTAGACCGATAGAAGTCTTTAGGTAACTTAGCACCCGCCGGCAAGATCTCTATAATCAACTCCAACACTCGGTTGTAGCATTCTTGCGATATGTTAAAATCTGACTTAATGCTCAACAGTCTTGTAACCACCTCCAACGGAGAATGATCCTCACAACCAGGATACAATAGAGTCCTTACATTCTCCAACAACTCCATGAACTTTGCAGCATCGACATTCGGTGCCTCCTCAGCTGCATCATGAACGAAACTAGGCCCCGCACCGTCGAAAACCATGTTCACGCATCCGTCGTCGTATGCATGATTATCTGAAACAAAATTAGGTCCCGCATGCATATACGACTCAACATAAGGCTCCGACTCTGATGCTAAAGACACAAGTTCTCCGTGTGCGGTCTACTGATAGTAATTAGGCGTGAAACCCCTCGAGTACAAATGATATGTCACTTCCACTTCTGGATAATATTTCACGTTATGACATTTCACACACGGACACTTAATTTTGGTGACGTCCATGTACTGAGGGAACACCTTAAAAAACTGTAGGAACTGCTCTACTCCCGCTATGTATTCATCCCGCACACCACACATATCATCAGGACGACGATTGTACATCCATGAACGATTTTGCAAGTAGTAATTCATATCAATTTCAAAGTAATTCTGCAAAGATGGACACACATGTTCTGCGCAGTAACTAGTCAAACTGGGTGAAGTTGAGTTGACTAAGTCAATATCTTGGACAAACTAGTCAAACTGGGTGAAGTTGACTAAGTCTAGGCAATTATCCTTTACTAGACATAGACATGGAAGAGACACCGATATTTGCAGTGTCCGAACTTCCTACTGTATATTACAGTAGAGAGACACGGTAACCGTGTGTAGGGGTACAACTCGGGCAGAGCATGGCTCTGCCTACCTGAGCTCACTGCCTACAGGGTAGTTCTCCTAGCCTGCCTTACACTTGACCCTTTCCTCCCCTTCATCACTTGCACATCAGTGCATACGAGTGCATATGAGTAGTGTACATGACCTATTAGCCTATGCCCCAAGCCAATTCCTCTACTCGACTTGATATCATATCCTCTTCATATCAGATATTTGATACCAAGATAGGAAAGGTTGACTGTTTCCTGTTTTCTAAAATTCCTCCCCCCTTACCTATCAACTGATACCAACTGATATCAGTTCTTCCTAACACTCACATAGGGGCTGATCCACTTCATCAAAGGATTGATACATCCTATCAAAAGACTGATACTATAAACCTTTTCATACTTCATATGGCTGATACTAATATAACAAGTAATGGACTGAACTTTAAAGGGAATGGGATTGAATCAATAATGTAACAAAGTGAACATTTAGGACTGACCATTAACAAATGGGACTGAAACTCAAAGGCATTAGACTGAAAAAGATAGGAATATTAGACTGAACTAATTATCCTAAACTGATACCATACTCCAATGGGTCTAAACTGTAAGTAAGGGGGACTGAAACTGATACATACAACTATACAACTGAAGACTAATAATCTATCTATTTAACTAATATATGACACCTACTCTATATTTACATCTTTGTATTGGGCTGCCCTCCCAATCCTTGCTTAAGTGCAGGCAACCTACTGCTGCCAAGTGTAGTCCCAGCACTTTCCTTCCAATCTGCTCTCTGCAGGAGCTCCCCGAGCCTCCTGCGGTGAAACAAAGTCCCTTTCATGCCTGCACTCGAGTGGGCATCACTCTACTGCCCCAAAACCTGTGTACAGGCTCCAAAGCCAGCCTTGGCTATGCAAGGTCAAGCCATACTGCTACTGGACACTATTGCAGTCCTAGACACAAACATGTACACACTCAGGTACCCTCCTTAACCATAGACACATAACTTCTAATCAAAGCAATTTGTACAAGATTTCTGAACATTTGTATATCACAAACTCAAAATATACTCTTGCACACTTTCCTAGCACTCCCGCACTACTGATAATGATGCATCCTTGCTAGTGCAGCCGCTGCAAATGCTATTATTTCCCTCTCTACAACATGTGTTGCTATGCACTAATCTAGCAGATATCCTAGATCTTCCTTGCATACATCTGTTTTTATATGGACCCAAAAATTCCTACTGTTTCATTCACACACCCTTCCATCCCCCTCTCACTACTCATATACACTATACTATCCACACATGACACCCAGCACACAAGAAACACATACAAGATACATATCTTGCTCCTACACTAGCAGTAGAATTTCCCCTCTGACACTTTAGACATGCACATAGGCATGTACACACTGATACCCATGTGTGTGGAGCACTGATACACACACTCTTGGCTGACACTCACTCCCTCACTCATGCACTAGCACCTACAAGGGCTCAAATATTTTAACCCAAATTCGAGCCCGAACCCGAGTATCTTCAACCCTAACCCAACCCATTAACGGGTTTATCCGATTGGGTTCGGCCCGTGTGTGTGTGTGTGTCCGTGTGTGTGTGTGTGTGTGTGTGTGTGTGTGTGTGTCCGTGTGTCCGTGTGTGTGTGTGTCTCTGTGTGTGTGTGTGTGTCCGTGTGTGTGTGTGTCCGTAGGAGAGGAGGAGGAGAAGGGAGAGGAGTTAGGTTAGGGTTTACCTGAGGAAGAGAAGGAGGAGCTCGGATTGGGGAAGGAGGAGCTCGAGGAGGAGGAGGAGGAGGGGGGTAGGGGTCGCCGGGGGGGAAGGGGTCGCCGGGGGGGAAAATTTTTCGAGTTTTTCGAGTGAGGGAGGGAAAAAGGAAACAGCGTGCCCAAAGTAAAAAAGTTAGCGACGTCAAGAGTCGACGTCGCTAAACGTCGCAAACGGTTTAATATATGGCGACATATTTTAATAATATGTCGCTGAACGTCGCTGTAAAGCGACGTAATTTACCTACTATCGCTTAACGTCGCTATTCAGCGACGTATTGCGATGTCTGTAGAAAGGAGTCGCTATATTACATATTTAGCGACGTTATTTATTACGTCGCTAAATTACGTCGCTAATATAGCATATTTTAGTAGTGTACCGACGGAATATCCGTCGACCCGGTTCTGTGAATTATTCATATTTCCAGAACATTGGCGACGGGTAATCCGTCGTTACTCCGTCGTGAATCCGTCGTTACTAGCGACGGCATACCGACGGAATATCCGTCGGCCCTGTCCTGTGAATCTTTCATATTTCCAGAACCTTAGCGACGGATAATCCGTCGGCTTTTAGTCGCTCATCCGTCGCTAACTGGGAATCCCCCAGTTAGCGACGGATAGTCCGTCGAAAATTGGTCGCCAGTCCGTCGGTAGCTGAGAAATTTTTGAAAAAAAAATAGCATAAAACTGGACATTTCCAATATACACAATTACAATCAGGCATCATACACAAAACACACAAATTGTTCCCACAAAAACACAAATAAACTGAGCATTCCCAATATACACAATTCTCAATATCCAAAATCCACCAACACAAACAAAATAATCCCAAGCATTCAAATTGTTCACACAAAATACACAAATATTCAATATTTAAACATTTTTCAAAATATCCAATATCCACCAACACAAATAAAATAATCCTAAAAATACAAACATCAACGACGAGGGGTACGATCGTCCGCTGGTGGTGGTACTCCCTGATGTGCCCGTCTCATATACTCGTCCACCAAGTACGGAGGCAATCCCTCAAAGATATGGCCTGGAAGTTGGCGCAGCTGCTATTGCATTATCATGTCAAGGAGGGCCGTCAAAGTAGGAGGCGGTACGATAGGGACAGCAGGGTCAAAAGAAAGATGCCCGACGGAAGAAGGACCGGCAGCACCAGTAGACGGACTGGTAGCAGATGGACCGGCAGCACCAGTAGAAGGACGCAGGTACGTGGACAACTGCGTCCGAATCTCCGACACCGCCTCGTTCAGATGCGCAAGCTGGGACCTCACATCATCGTCTATCGGGACCGTGGGAGGAGACGGGGGAGGTGGAAATCTCAGAATTGCCGAGTGCAAATTAGCCAGGGAGTCGACTCCGTACACGCTCCCTTTCCTATATCCGTCGACGGTATCTACGAATAAGTCGTCGTAGCGAGTGGCCGTAGAAAAGGGCGTCCCGACGGGCGTCATTTCGCCGACATCCTCGAAAGCATATGGCTGAATCCGACTAAGGGCCTCACGATACGCAGCCTATCAAATGAATGTGTTTATTATACTATAAGTTTACCTAAGTTATAATCTAAATCCTATGTTATCCTAAGTTATAGTCTGAATCCTAAGTTTACCTAAGTTATTGTCTGAATCCTAAGTTTACCTAAGTTATTGTCTGAATACTTATAATTCTAACATAAATCTCATAAACGTAAGTACTTACATCCGTCGTCTTAGCCCTTTCGTCGACGAAGCTTCCGTCCTTCCGCCTCTTGTGGACATACTGGAATACATAGTGCATGGTGACCGAGTCAGCAGGTTTTTCTTCCTTCAACGCCTGTTGGGTCTGCATATGAAATATTCATAGAATTTAATTAATTAAGTATATTAATAGTACCGAATTAGATAGTGAATGAATTTGCGGTATCTCACCAGATCTGTAAGCGTCGCTGCGTGGGGCTTTGATCCCCCCGTATGTAGCCCCGCGGCCCGTCGGTTCACTTTTGCTTTTTTTGATTTCTTCTTGAAGGCAGAAGTATCCATCTTCTCCAACATCTGCTCATAGTAGTCCTGCCGGAGCCACTCCTTCTTCGAATGCGCCATTCGAAGGTCATGAACCGCATTCCGGATCTTCTTTTCGGCGGCACTTCTATAGGTCTTGTGGATCGCCTTCTCACGATGGGCGGGCCACCAGTAGGTCCTCTGACATACAAATTCAATTATTATGATATTAAAAAAATGTTTGACCGGCCAGTAGGAGTATTGAATGACCAGCAGCACAAGTAGAAGGATGCAGGTACGTGGACAACTGCGTCCGAATCTCCAACACCACCTCGTTCAGATGCGCAAGCTGGGACCTCACATCATCGTCTGCCGGGGCCGCGGGAGGAGGCGGAGGAGGTGAAAATCTCGGAATCACCGAGTGTAAATTAGCCAGGGAGCCGACTTCGTACACGCGCCCATTCCTATATCTGTCGACGGTATCTACGAATAAGTCATCGTAGCGAGTGGCCATAGAAGAGGGCGTCCCGACGGGCGTCGTTTCACCGACATCCTTGGGAGCAGATGGCTGAATCCGACTAAGGGCCTCACGATACGCAGCCTATCAAATGAATGTGTTTATTATACTATAAGTTTACCTAAGTTATAATCTAAATCCTATGTTACCTAAGTTATAGTCTAAATCCTAAGTTTACCTAAGTTATTGTCTGAATCCTAAGTTTACCTAAGTTATTGTCTGAATACTTATAATTCTAACATAAATCTCATAAACGTAAGTACTTACATCTGTCACCTCCAGTTTTCAAATTAGGGGTATTTTCGTCATTTTCAAGTTTTATAATATTTTAGGAATTTTATTTGATTTTATATGATTTTTAGGAATTTATTTGAGTCGGTTTGAATTTTATCCAATTCGGACTCAATTTGGAGACCCGGGTAGCCTGGACCCTAGTGGGACCCACAAACTAGCAGTGTTTGGCCCACACACTATCATAATTAGGCTAGAAATCTTTAACCCTATTTCTATGACTTAATTAGTCATTTTAGAGGCTTAAATTGTATTTAGAATTAAACCGAACCAAACCGAACTCAATTTGAACCAAACCTAAGTCTAATGGATAGGGGGCTTATTGGATCCCAAAAACCAAAACCCATTATCCCCCCCCCCCCCCCTTGGGCTGGCCAAGACTAGGAGCACCCCCCTCCCCCTTTTTCTTCACAAGTCAAACTCTCTCTCTCTCTCTCTCTAAACTTCTTCTTCTTCCCAAGCCCCTTTCTTTCCTCCAAGGAAACCTAAGCTTAGGTATGAATTTAATCCCTCCTTCATTTACTCTTTTGCATTAATGTCTTCACAATAAATGTTGAGAAGTAAATTCTCTACACTTTGCCCCTAGGATTGGTAGGGTTCCCTAAAATCTAGGTTATGGATTAATTTGGGGCTTTTATATATTGAATGGTATATATATATATATATATATATATATATATATATATATATATATATATATATATATATATATATATATATATATATAGAGAGAGAGAGAGAGAGAGAGAGATATGTATATATATATGTATATATAATTATATGTATATGTGTATTTGTGTGAGGATGAGAGAATGATGGTGGTGGTGGTGTATGAGTGAGAGTGGTAGTGAGAGTGTGTGTGTGTGTGAGTGTGTGTTTGTGTGTGTGTGTGTATGAATTTAGATATATATATATGGATATGTGTATATGTATATATATATATATATATATATATATATATATATATATATATATATATATATATATATATATATATATATATATATATATATATATAATGTATATATATAGATATATGGTTGTGTGTATATATATATGTATCTATATGTGTGTGTGTATGTATATAGATATATAGACATGTGTGTGTGTTTATATATATATATATATATATAGTGGGATGGATAGATATATAGATAAATAGATATATAGATATCTAGATAGATATGTATATATATATATATATATATATATATATATATATATATATATATATATATATATATATATATATATATATATATATATATATATATATATAAATATAAATATAGAGAGGTGAGTGAAGGAGAGTGAAAGAAGTAGAAGAAGAATGAAGAGCAGCAGCAGTAGGGAGGCACCAGCAGCAGCAGCTGCTTGCAACAGCAGCAGCAGCAGCAGCAGCTGCTTGCAACAGCAGCAGCAGCAGCAGCAGCAGCTAGCCTAGCAGCAGCAGCAGTAGCACATGCTTTCCCCCCCCCCCTTTATATATATATATATATATATATATATATATATATATATATATATATATATATATATATATAAAATAAAAATAAAATATATATATATATATATATTTATATATATATATATATATAAAATAAAAATAAAAAAAATAAAATATATATATATATATATATATTTATATATATATATATATAAAATAAAAATAAAAAAAAAATATATATATATATATATATATATATATATATATATATATATATATATATATATATATGTATGTATATATGTATAGATAAGTAGATAGATAGTTAGAATTAGAATAGAATAGGAGAAGAAGAGTAAGGAAAAGAATAAGAAGAAATTAGAAGAAGAAGGATTAGAAGATCAGTTGGAAGTTGAGAAGAATAAGAAGAGAAGGAGAGTTAGAAAAGGAAGAACAAGAAGAAGATAGAAGAAGTTAGTAGGATATGAGGGAAAAAGAGAAAAGAAGATTAGAAAGGAGAATGAGAGAATTAGAAGAAGGAAGAATTAGAATTTAGAGTTAAGGAAGAGATTTTGAATGAGGGCTAAAAAGGGAGTTTTAGGAGAAATCGAGTTAGAGAGCGAAATTGAGCTCGGAGCGTCGGATTGCGACGAAACTTGACGTAGGCCTAGGTTATATGAATTAGATTTTGCGGATAGGCTTCGGGATGGAAATCGGAGTCGTAGGGCGCCGGTATCGCCGTATCAGTGCGTATCTTGAAATATTCAAGATATCTGCAACAGGCCGTAAGGTGGACTAGACGTCCACTTTATCTAGGTATTTTGGTAGATAATGAACCTATAGGCTAGTACCCTACTACCCTAGGGAGATCGAGTCAAAATATCAAGCGTAGGTAGGCTATCTAGATAATCGCCGAAGGTAGAATTTTACCCTTTTTAAGGGTAAAATAGGAAATTGGTCCATCGCCAAGATTTGAGTTTCCAAGTCCAAGATGGACTTGGATATGGGTTGTATAGGTTGGTAATAAGTAGAATTAGCCGTCTAAACCTAGTCTTGGACCCGATTGACCACGGTTGACTTTTTAGACTAAAAGTCAACTATGGGTCAACACTTTACCGAATTTAGTTCCAAATTCCATTTAACTTGGACAGTTGACTAAAAGTCAACTATTAGTTACCAGTGACCTAGGGTTGACCTAGAGTTGACCTAGAGTTGACCAGAGTTGACCCGTTGACCAAAAGTCAACGGTAAGCCAGTTTTCGACCTAGTTTGATTCAGATTGACTTCTAATGTTCTTCCATGACCAAGATTGACCCGACTAGACATGTCTTGACCTAGAATGACTAAATAGGATTTAATTTGATTTAACTTTACTTTCTAAACATAGTATTGATACGTCTTGTTCTCTATAGGTCCTCGAGACACTGCAGTTGATCCGGTCGACATATTTTATCATCTTACAGGCGAGTACATTCTCTGATACTTATTCCCAATTTATGATAACTGTTATGATTCATGTACTTAGTGTTGATATGCTTATTCCCGACACATGGTTCTCACGGATTGGTATTCTTGGATCCCGACGAGAGATGTTTTCTCCTTCTTAGGTTGGGATGTATTGTGCAAGCACCCTTGTAGCTCTTGCTCAATATATGGTCATTGATTCTAGAGAAGGCTAGCTACCTTCTCATTAGAATCCTGTGCAGTGACGTGTCCTGTTTGGATCCATTCTACCAGTTGGGATAGGGGGAGTAATAGCGTATGCCTGTGATCATATCCCCTTGCATTCTTGAACAGTGTGAGTCATATACCGCACTTATGACTTGCCAGGCCGATTCTCGACAGGTACCTAAGCCGATCACAAGCTGAAACTACTACTCACACACATTGGATATATAGCTTACCTTGATTTGTTATATATATAAACTGTTGTCAGACTAGAAAATCTACAGCGTTCCACGCCATTTTTTCGGTGAGGGCTGGGCGTTGTCGCGTCACCTGCCCTTTTAGCGGGTGCGAGTCGTGACACATTTTAGTGGTGGCCCACGCAGGTCCTGAAGTCACGATTAGTGCGATGTCGTAGCGGCACTCGTCTTAGAGTGTTGACTATGAGCCTGTGTTACCCATAGGAAGTAGTAGGCTAAGAGTGCTCAATCACAGTAGGATCATTCCTTGCTTATCTTGCTTACCGTCTTTGATATTGATTTACTGCATTCTAGCTGTCCTCCTTTGATATTGCCTTCATGTGCTATATTGATATCTTCTTTTCAATTTGTCTCCAGGATAGTGATGACTCATTCTCCTGGCGGGGAGCACGGAGAGACGGAGAGGTCTGCCACCTCTGGCGGACAGGCTCCGGTCACTTCCCCGGCTGATGGGACTTCTGTTGGGGCTCTCGGAGGTACTCCTCCAGCTACCTCGATGACCGTCCCTGGGGCCATTGCGGGTGCTCTTCCCGTAGTGCCGGATGCTACAGCGGGAGCTGCCGGGGGCGTTCTTCCTCCTCAGCAGGGGACTCCTCCGGAGATGATGGGAGCTATTCCTCCATTGCCTTCTCTGTCCACAGACATGGAGAAGATGCTAGCGTTCTTTCACCAGGTGCTGGAGTCCCAGCAGGCCCAGCACGAGGCTCAGTTGAGGCAGACAGAGGCCATGCGCCAGGGCATGGAGGATGCACACAGGTTGGCTATGGCGGCAGTGGAGCGTGGGGCTCCACAGAGGGAGGTTCAGCAGCAGCAGCCGAAGATCGGGGATATCCAGGCTTTCAAGAAGCTGGGTCCGAGAGATTTCAAGGGGACTGAGGGCATTATTTATGCTGATGACTGGCTCGAGGATATCGAGCGCCAGATAAGGGCCTGCCGCCTGGCAGACGACCTGAAGGTCGAGGCGGTTGGGTTGCAGTTGCTAGATATTGCCCGAACATGGTTCCGGAATGAGCCGGCTCTTGCAGGAGGGCCATACTTGGGCTGAGTTTTGGGCCCTGTTCAGAGAGAAGTTCTTTTCTCCCACGGACAAGATCGGCCTCGTACGGCAGTTCCAGAACCTGCAGCAGGGCGGTATGACCGTAGAGGAGTATGCGACAGAGTTCGGCCGGCTGAGCCGATACGCCGAGTACATGGTGAGTGACCCGATGATCCGAGCGGAGTACTTCCGGGAGGGATTGACATGGGATATCAAGATCCTGATCCCTTCCTTCTATGCGACATATGCAGAGGTTTATGCGGAGGCTCGGAAGGTGGAGAGGGAGTGGGGCTTGAAGCCGAAGAGGGATCGAGATTTATTTTCAGGGGCCAGTAGCAGCGCAGGGGCTGCTAAGCGTCCTCAGCTTCAGCATCAGCCGTTCCAGCATCACCAGCAGCAGGGGCAGGCCAGAGCGTCTGTCCAGAGGAGTCAGCAGCGTCCGGGGCAGGATGATCCGCCATGCCACTTCTGCAAGAAGCCCGGTCACCTCTTCGAGTTCTGTAAGAGGAGACTAGGGCTGTGTCTCTTTTGCGGTGCTGCTGGGCATCAGATGCGGGAGTGTCCCAAGAACTTCCGTACAGCTGGAGCAGCTCAGAGGGCACCCGTTCAGAGGACACCCGTTCAGAGGGCACCAGCTAGTGTAACGGTAGTTCAACAGCGAGGTCCGCTTCCAACTCAGCAGCAGCAGTTTGTTCAGCACCGCCAACAGAGGGGTGGTCAGGGTAGAGCCTTTTGTCTTGCAGCCGAGGAGATGGAGCCTATCGTGGATGTTGTCGCAGGTTCTATTCTGCTCGATTCTTTTCCAGCTTTGGCCTTATTTGATTCTGGTGCTACGCACAGTTTTGTGTCTGTTTCTTTTGCTCTTAGGCACAATATTATTGCTGAGTATCTGGGTAGGACTTGCAAGATTATGACTGAGAATGGCATCATCCTAGTTAATAATGTTGCAAGAGGCGGAGAGTTTCTTTGAGAGGCTGGGAGCTGAGTGCGTGTTTGTTCGTAATGCCACTTCCGAGTTATGATGTGGTACTCGGTATGGATTGGTTGAGCACGCACCACGCTAGCATCGATTGCAGAGGGGGCAGGATTCTATTTAGGCTGTCGGGAGAGCCGGAGTATGAGTTCACCAGGGGTGCAGTGGAGCAGGGAGATGGATTCTGCGGAGCGTTGTTAGCGGGGCCGGTATTGCCACATCCACTCATTGCTGAGTTCTTGGATGTATTTCTCGAGGAGCTGCCCGGGATGCCGCCAGATCGTGATGTTGAGTTTTCTATAGATCTAGTGCCGGGTGCTGAGCCTATCTCCCAGTACGTCTATAGAATCAACAACAGTGAGTTAGCGGAGCTGAAGAGACAGGTCGACGAGCTGGAGGACAAGGGCTTTATTCGATCTAGTTCTTCACCTTGGGGCGTGCCAGTTCTTTTCATCCCCAAGAAGGATGGTACGATACGTCTGTGTATTGATTACAGGGCGCTCAACAACCTTACCATCAAGAACAAGTATCCTTTGTCGAGGATTGATGACTTGTTCGACCAGTTGAGCGGCGCGAGGGTGTTCTCGAAGATCGACTTGCGTACCGGGTACCATCAGCTGAAGGTGAAGCGGGATGACATTCCGAAGACTGCCTTTCGGACCCGCTATGGCTAGTATGAGTATACCGTAATGCCGTTGGGTTGACCAACGCCCCGACGGTATTCATGAACTTGATGAACAAGGTATTTCACCAGTACCTTAACAAGTTCATGGTGGTCTTCATTGATGACATTCTCATCTACTTGAAGACACCAGAGGAGCACGAGGAGCACCTGAGGATTGTGTTGGACACTCTCAGGAGGGAGCAGCTGTATGGAAAGCTGTCCAAGTGCGAGTTTTTCTTGGATCGCGTGGAGTTCCTAGGCCATGTTGTCTCTGGCGAGGGGATTTCAGTGGATCCGAAGAAGATTTCTGCAGTGGAGTCCTGGTCTACGTCGAGCTCAGTAGCTGAGGTTCGGAGTTTTCTAGGTCTGGCAGGTTACTACCGGAGGTTCGTGCAGGACTTTTCCAGGATTGCCCAGCCGATGACCCGCCTTACCAGGAAGGACGAGGAGTTTGTTTGGTCCGATGAGTGCCAGGCCGCCTTCGAGGAGTTGAAGGCGAGGTTGACTACAGCTCCTATCTTGACGCTGCCATCTGGATCTGGTGGTTATACGATCTACAGTGATGCTTCAGGACGGGGTTTGGATTGTGTGCTTCAGCAGCACGGGAAGGTAATTGCCTATGCATCTAGGCAGTTACGTCCTCATGAGAGGAATTACCCTACCCACGATCTGGAGCTGGCAGCGGCCATCTTTGCTTTGAAGCTGTAGAAATACTATCTGTACGGAGAGCGAGTTGAGATCTATACAGATCACAAGAGCTTGAAGTACGTGTTTACCCAGAAGGAGCTAAATATGAGGCAGAGGCGATGGTTAGAGCTGATGAAGGATTTTGATATACCCTTGCAGTACCATCCGGGAAAGGCCAACGTGGTAGCGGATGCTTTGAGCAGGTATCCCGTGGCCATGTGTTTGATGATGGATCGTCACCTTCTGGCAGATCTGGAGAGCTTGGGTATAGAGGTGATAGTTCCAGGATTCGATGCACAGATGTGGGGTCTCCAGGTGCAGTCAGAGCTGATGGACAGAGTCAGGGCAGCTCAGTTTGAGGATGAGGCTCTGAGAGTCATCAGGGAGCAGGTCCAGAGAGGACTGTTGGATGAGTTCTCTATAGCAGGGGATGGGTCGTTGAGGCATGGTACCAGATTGTGCGTGCCGAGCGGAGGACTTGAGGAGGTTCTTCAGGAGGCGCACCGTTCTCAGTACTCTATGCATCCCGGAGCCAACAAGATGTATAGAGACTTGAGACAGCATGTTTGGTGGTATGGCATGAAACGTGAGGTGGCTCAGTTCATGTCGAGATGCTTGGTGTGCCAGCAGGTGAAGGCCGGGAGGCAGAGACCGGGTGGATTGCTCCAGCCACTACCCATTCCTGAGTGGAAGTGGGAGCATATCACTATGGACTTTGTATCTGGGCTTCCGCGCTCTCCGGGAGGGAAGGATGCGATTTGGGTCATTGTTGATCGATTGACCAAATTGGCCCACTTTTTGCCTTTCAAAGTGGGTTTGTCGACGGAGAGGTTGTCCGAGATGTACGTACGGCAGATAGTCCGATTACACGGGATTCCAGTGAGTATAGTTTCGGATCGGGACAACCGATTCACTTCCCACTTCTGGAGAAGTTTGCAACTTAGCTTGGGTACATCGCTCAAGTTCAGTACCGCATACCACCCCAGACAGACGGGCAGTCGGATAGGACGATTCAGACCCTCGAGGATATGCTACGCACCTGTGTCTTGGACTTCGGGGGATCTTGGGAGGACCACCTTCACTTGGTAGAATTTTCTTACAACAACAGCTACCAAGCCAGTATAGAGATGTCACCTTTCGAGGCTCTATACGGACGGAGGTGCCGTACTCCCTTGTCTTGGGATGATGTCGGTGAGAGGGTTTTGCTTGGCCCTGAGATGGTGGTGGATGCTGCAGAGAAGGTCAGAGTTATCAGGGATAGACTTCGGGTGGCGCCGGATAGGCAGCGGCATTGGGCCGATAGCCACCGGAGGCCATTGGAGTTTGAGGTATAATTTAGATTTTTCTAGTATTTGAGTCTGATTGTGATTGTTGTAGATCAAGCTCTAAGTCTTGTGTTTTGTTCTAGGTTGATGATCTTGTCTTTCTGCGAATTTCTCCGACGCATGGCACGATTCGTTTTGGTGGCGGCGGGAAGCTTAGTCCACGATACATCGGACCATTCGGTATCCTGGGCAGGGTCGGTGCAGTGGCCTACCGACTGGAGTTACCGCCTGCACTAGAGGGAGTGCACAGTGTGTTCCATGTGTTGCAGCTAAGACGGTACGTGGCAGATCCCAGTCACGTCTTAGACCACTCCGAGATCGAGGTGGGACCGACACTCAGCTACCCAGAGAAGCCGGTCGAGATCTTGGACCGAAGAGAGAAGGTGCTCCGAAACCAGGTCATTCCCTTGGTTCGCGTTGCATGGAGACACCACTCTCCAGGTGAGTCCACCTGGGAGAGGGAGGACGACATGCGGGAGCGATTCCTACATCTCTTCGAGCCTTGAGGTAAAATTTTAGCTTTTTCCTTCCTTGTTCAATTTATGATTGCTGTGTTAGTCCTCATTCAATTTCGAGGACGAAATTTTTTTAAGGAGGGTAGATTTATCACCCCCAGTTTTCAAATTAGGGGTATTTCCATCATTTTCAAGTTTTATAATATTTTAGAAATTTTATTTGATTTTATATGATTTTTAGGAATTTATTTGAGTCGGTTTGAATTTTATCCAATTCGGACTCAATTTGGAGACCAGGGTAGCCTGGACCCTAGTGGGACCCACAAACTAGCTGTGTTTGGCCCACACACTATCGTAATTAGGCTAGAAATCTTTAACCCTATTTCTATGACTTAATTAGTCATTTTAGAGGCTTAAATTGTATTTAGAATTAAACCGAACCAAACCGAACTCAATTTGAACCAAACCTAAGTTTAATGGATAGGGGGCTTATTGGATCCCAAAAACCAAAACCCATTATCCCCCCTTGGGCCGGCCAAGACTAGGAGCACCCCCCCCCCTTTTTCTTCACAAGTCAAACTCTCTCTCTCTCTAAACTTCTTCTTCTTCCCAAGCCCCTTTCTTTCCTCCAAGGAAACCTAAGCTTAGGTATGAATTTAATCCCTCCTTCATTTACTCTTTTGCATTAATGTCTTCACAATAAATGTTGAGAAGTAAATTCTCTACACTTGGCCCCTAGGATTGGTAGGGTTCCCTAAAATCTAGGTTATGGATTAATTTGGGGCTTTTATATATTGAATGGTATATATATATATATATATATATATATATATATATATATATATATATATATATATATATATATATATATATATATATATATATATATATATATAAAATATATATATATATATATATATATATATATATATATATATATATATATATATATATATATATATATATATATATATGTATAGAGATATGTATATATATATGTATATATAATTATATGTATATGTGTATTTGTGTGAGGATGAGAGAATGATGGTGGTGGTGGTGTATGAGTGAGAGTGTGTGTTTGTGTGTGTGTGAGTGTGTGTGTGTATGAATTTAGATATATATATATGGACATGTGTATATGTATATATATAGATATATGGTTGTGTGTATATATATGTATCTATATGTGTGTGTGTATGTATATAGATATATAGACATGTGTGTGTGTTTATATATATATATATATATATATATATATAGTGGGATGGATAGATATATAGATAAATAGATATATAGATATCTAGATAGATATGTATATATATATATTATATATATATATATATATATATATATATATATATATATATATATATATATATATATAGAGAGAGAGAGAGAGAGAGAGGTGAGTGAAGGAGAGTGAAAGAAGTAGAAGAAGAATGAAGAGCAACAGCAGTAGGGAGGCACCAGCAGCAGCAGCTGCTTGCAACAGCAGCAGCAGTAGCACATGCTTTCCCCTCCCCCCCCCCCTTTAAGCCCTCTATAAGCCCCTTTAAGCCTATTTAACCCCCCCCCCCTTTTTATATATATATATATATATATATATATATATATATATATATATATATATATATATATATATATATATATATATATATATAGATAAGTAGATAGACAGTTAGAATTAGAATAGAATAGGAGAAGAAGAGTAAGGAAAAGAATAAGAAGAAATTAGAAGAAGAAGGATTAGAAGAAGTTGGAAGTTGAGAAGAATAAGAAGAGAAGGAGAGTTAGAAAAGGAAGAACAAGAAGAAGATAGAAGAAGTTAGTAGGATATGAGAGAAAAAGAGAAAAGAAGATTAGAAAGGAGAATGAGAGAATTAGAAGAAGGAAGAATTAGAATTTAGAGTTAAGGAAGAGATTTTAAATGAGGGCTAAAAAGGAAGTTTTAGGAGAAATCGAGTTAGAGAGCGAAATTGAGCTCGGAGCGTCGGATTGTGACGAAACTTGATGTAGGCCTAGGTTATGTGAATTAGATTTTGCGGGTAGGCTTCCGGATGGAAATCGGAGTCGTAGGGCGCCTGTATCGCGCCGTATCAGTGCGTATCTTGAAATATTCAAGATATCTGCAACGGGCCGTAAGGTGGACTAGACGTCCACTTTATCTAGGTATTTTGGTAGATAACGAACCTATAGGCTAGTACCCTACTACCCTAGGGAGATCGGGTCAAAATATCAAGCGTAGGTAGGCTATCTAGATAATCGCCGAAGGTAGAATTTTACCCTTTTTAAGGGTAAAATCGGGAATTGGCCCATGGCCAAGATTTGAGTTTCCAAGTCCAAGATGGACTTGGATATGGGTTGTATAGGTTGGTAATAAGTAGAATTAGCCATCTAAACCTAGTTTTGGACCCGGTTGACCACGGTTGACTTTTTAGACTAAAAGTCAACTATGAGTCAACACTTTATCCAATTTAGTTCCAAATTCTATTTAACTTGGACAGTTGACTAAAAGTCAACTATTAGTCACCAGTGACCTAGGGTTGACCTAGAGTTGACCTAGAGTTGACCAGAGTTGACCCGTTGACCAAAAGTCAACGGTAAGCCAGTTTTCGACCTAGTTTGATTCGGATTGACTTCTAATGTTCTTCCATGACCAAGATTGACCCGACTAGACATGTCTTGACCTAGAATGACTAAATAGGATTTAATTTGATTTAACTTTACTTTCTAAATATAGTATTGATACGTCTTGTTCTCTATAGGTCCTCGAGACACTGTAGTTGATCTGGTCGACATATTTTATCATCTTACAGGCGAGTACATTCTCTGATACTTATTCCCAATTTATGATAACTGTTATGATTCATGTACTTAGTGTTGATATGCTTATTCCCGACACATGGTTCTCACATATTGGTATTCTTGGATCCCGACGAGAGATGTTTTCTCCTTCTTAGGTTGGGATGTATTGTGCAAGCACCCTTGTAGCTCTTGCTCAATATATGGTCACTGATTCTAGAGAAGGCTAGCTACCTTCTCATTAGAATCCCATGCAGTGACGTGTCCTATTTGGATCCATTCTGCCAGTTGGGGTAGGGAGAGTAGTAGCGTATGCCTGTGATCATATCCCCTTGCATTCTTGAACGGTGTGAGTCATATACCGCACTTATGACTTGCCAGGCCGATTCTCGACAGGTACCCAAGCCGATCACAAGCTGAAACTACTACTCACACACATTGGATATATAGCTTACCTTAATTTGTGTACATGCCATGATTCAGTTCTATTTTCTTGTTCTAGCTCTAGCTCTACAGCTTACCATACCATGATACATACATGTACACTCCATGATTCATTGTATATGCTCTATTTACAGTCTTATAGCTTTTATTCTATCTTGAGATCTGTTATGAGATATATGTACTCGTTCCATCCTGACTGGACTGTTGATAAAATATTACAGATGCCGACGAGGGAGATTGCAGTACCTACTACGGTCCGGACGACGTAGTGGGCCTAGACTTGGTCCCACAGGGCGTAGCTCCGCCTGACGAGACTATACCATTTGTTTAGTTAGAGTAGGTCTTTGTACTGGACTTTGTTTCCAGTTACTTTTGAGACTGTATTTATATTTGGACTGTATTAGAGACTGGACTTGTATATTATTTGTATTTGGACTTGACAGGATATATTTTTTCGTCTTGTTGTCTTTATCTTTCAGTCTTTACTTATCATCTTAGAGTTATGATTGAGCACTTATATATTCATTGCTTGTCCTCCGTTCGGAGTTGACCATATTCTCGACAGGTTTTGTTATATATATAAACTGTTGTCAGACTAGAAAATCCACAGCGTTCCACGCCATTTTTCCGGTGAGGGCTGGGCGTTGTCGCGTCACGTACCCTTTTAGCGGGTACGGGTCATGACAACATCCGCCGCCTTGGTCCTTTCGTCGACGAAGCTTCCGTCCTTCCGTCTCTTGTGGACATGCTGGAATACATCGTGCATGGTGACCGAGTCAGCAGGTTTTTCCTCATTCAACGCCTGTTGGGTCAGCATACGAAATATTTGTAAAATTTAATCAATTAAGTATATTAATAGTACCGAATTAGATAGTGAATGAATTTGTGGTATCTCACCAGATTTGCAAGCGTCGTTGCGTGGAGCTTTGATCCCCCCGTATGTAGCCCCGCGGCCCGTCGGTTCGCTTTCACTTTTTTTAATTTTTCCTTGAAGGCATGAGTATCCATCTTCTCCAACATCTGCTCATAGTAGTCCTGCCGGAGCCACTCCTTCGAATGCGCCATTCGAAGGTCATGAACCGCATCCTGGATCTTCATCCCAACGGCGCTTCTATAGGTCTTGCGGATCGCCTCCTCACGATGGACGGGCCACCAGTAGATCCTCTGACATACAAATTCAATTATCACGATATTAAAAAAATGTTTGACCATCCATGGTGGCAGATTATAAGGGGTAAGGATGACCGGCCAACAGGAGTATTGAGATCCCGACTGCACGAAAGGGGCGAGCAATTAGAACATAGCGCCAGCCGTACATTTCTAGGCTCTGCAGCAAAATCTGGATGACACAGGTCAAAATATTTCCACGTCTCTCCATCCGAAGGATGTGATAATTCTCCATCGTCCTTTGTACGTTCTTCGTTGTGCCATGTCATGTGTTCAACTGTATTCAGAGACATATACATCCTCTGCAAGCGCTTCGTGATCGACAAGTAATGCATATACTTGTAAGGATGTCGTTTTCTAGTTGACTTTCATTTTTCCTTAACAGGCTTGTAACGATCCGTATTACAGAAGCTGCAACTTTTTATGTCCTTTTTCTCCTTGTAGTACAATATGCAACTATTGCGACAACAATCTATCTTATTGTACCCCAGTCCCAGTTTTCGGACCATCATCTTTGACTTGTAGAAGTTTTTGGGAGCTATTTTGATTCCTTCGGTAAGATCTCTTTCGCTAGTTGTGTAATCCGATCATAGAAAGCTTGTGGCAAGTTAAAATCAGACTTTATGCTCAACAACCGCATCGTCACTGACAGTACGGAATGAGTATCACAACCAGGATGTAGAGGAGTATCTGCATCCTGAAATATATCATAGAACTCCTTTGCCTCGGGATTAGGATCCTCCGGATTAAAATTAGGCCCTGCCATATCGTATACCATATCTCGTGCAAGGTTCTGCAGGTCTCCATAATCAACAGAGCATCCTTCGTCTTCGATGACAAAATCCGTTGCAGCATTATCATTAAAAGCATAAGTAGCAGCATTCGTAACCTGTCTTTTCGTTTATAGTTCACCTTGCGATGACCACATGTCATAATCACGTACAAAACCCTTACAGGTTAAATGATCTCTCACAGTCACCACCTCTTCGTAACATCTATTGCGACAATTACGACATGGACACTTGATTTTGGTAACGTCCATGTACTGAGCTTTGCTTATGGCATACTTAAGAAACACTTCCACGTCTGCCTGAAAATTGTCACTCACACATATTCTGCTCTCGTGTTGTCATTTGTACATCCATATACGATCAAAGAAGTAACGATCCATCGCAGATTGGAGGTAAAAATCTGTATCGTAAGACTAACAGAATTATTATATAATCATGTACTCACCAATAACCGGATGTAACTGGAGTCCTTGGGCCTGTCGTGCAGTAATTGGTAGATCCGCTGGTATAGGCCAGATGTACTTAGTATCGACCGTATCAGATTAGTATCGGTCTATCGGTTTGGTATAGGACGTATCAGATTGGTATTGGCCTTAACAAATTGGTATCGTCCTATCCGATATGTACATGTATCGGCCGTATAGCTAGGACTCATATTGGCCTTATCGATTTGGTATTGGTCATATCCGATAGGTATCGGCCGTGTCGGATTAGTATCGACCGTTTCGGATTAGTATCGTGGAAGGTTTAGTAACAACTGTACTTGGATTTCTCTCTTCTCGAGCTAGAATACCATTGTAAGAGAGTCACCAGATCGTGATTGGCCAGTTACAGTAACATACATTCTTTCTTTTCCATCAGGAAAAGTGAGATTGAAAAGGAAGCATGTATGTTCTGTAACTGGCCAGATACGCTCTTGTGACTCTCTTGCAATGGTAATCTAGCTCTAGAAGAGAGAAATCTAAGTACAGTTTTTACTAAACCTTCCACCATACTAATCTGATACTGCCGACACTAATCCGATATGTCGATACCTATCGGATATGGCCGATACCGAATCGATAAGGCCAATACGAATCCTAGCTATACGGCCGATACATATCGGATAGGACGATACCAATTCGCTAAGACCAATACCAACCGATACGGCCTATACCAAACCGATAGACCGATACTAATCTGATACGGTCAATACTTATAAGTACCTATGGTCGAGGAGGTTGATCCGCTGGTACATCCATGTATGATCAACGAAGTAACGATCCATTTCAATTAGGATGTGAAAATCTGTATCGTAAGACAAACTAAACATAATTAGTTCGATATCGATACCAATACCGATTCCGATACTCAACGAAATAGTCTGATACGGATACTGTCACGCCCCGCTCCCGTAGGAGCGATCGTCCTCGCTAAGGCATGATGCCGCACGGGCCTAGGTTGCGCCCGTGCAAGGCCAAGTCCAGAAACGGCCGATTTAAGCTAGGCCACAGAGTCGCACAGAGTGTCCCTATTTGCAGCGGAAAGTAAACGAACACAAAATTGAAGTGAAGTCAAACTCTTTATTGATTTTCAAGAAGTTTACAAGCGGCGCTAGGCCGATATTACAAATCGCTCAAGCTCTCTCTCTGAAACATAAAAGGCGTGCCAAGTGGCTTACAACATGGAATGATTCATGGCGATGTTCTGATACATTATGTCCTGTATAGGGTGCTTCAGCTTCTTGCAACGTCCCAAGGCCCCGGAGTTGGCTCCGTGCCTTAACACGTTCGATGGAAGCTCCGCATCCGCCGGCGTCTCCTGCATCCTGCAAGCAGACTGTGGGGTTATCAGTACATTGTTATGCAGTGGTGGGGAGGCTAGCTCGCCCACAATGCTATCATTACCAAACACATTATATTTACTTTTGTGTACTGTCTATCATTCATTGTCTTTCTAATCTTGCCTTAGGGTCAATTTCATGGCACATATCATGACCTATCTCGTGTTGCAAAATTTAAGTATCGTATGGAAATACATACACGACTTACCCATACTTACCATCCGGCCTTCTCTGTCCAAAGTAAACCAAGTTAGTCAACAATTCATAAGGAATAACTCAACGTGTCTCATATAAACTTTCATTATCAAGAGCGTGTCCCTGCCTCGGGTCCTAGCATGTCGTAGGCACGTTCTCTAACCCATTTGCGTGAAGCATTCTTATTATTTGGTGTGATACATTTCAAGTCATTCAGTAGCGCTTGTTCATTTAACTTAGACTACTTTGATTTCAATGCAAGGACTTGCACGTGGATAGCCACCAGCAAAGTCCACTTAATCTATATGCACCGGTCGCTGGCTTTACAAGCTATTTTGGATATTTCTCCTTGGTATTTCTTAACTTAGCATAGGGTGATGGCTGGTACACCCCGTTAAGTCTCTTGAAATACCCTGCACTTACGTCTCCCGGTGCCCAAGCCCGCACCCAGGCAGCCCGTAATTCCCGACTTTTTGATTCCGCCTAGGCCGGCCACGGTATACTCTACACAACGCCCGTGTCACAGAATCATTTCATGGCCACGGCATCGCCACCCCTCGCCCGTGCCGTTTGTCCACGACCATTTCGTATTATCTTGACATTTTAAACTTAGCGGCTATCTCCGAGCCGTAGGCTAACCCTTAGCCATAATGCGTTATCGACTAGATTGGCGTCCGTGCAGCGCGGGTAGCGAGCCCCGTTGCACGTGCCCGTCACACCGGTCGCTAACCATTCTTTCCTTTCTTATCTTTCATGTATTCTTTCTTTTCTTTCTTTCTTTCACTTGTTCGTTCGTTCCTCGATTCATTCACGTATTCATTCATTCATTCATTTATTCGTTGATTCAATTCATTCACGTGTTACGCAACTCCCAGTGCGGGAGTAGCCTTGGCGACCCATCGGTCCCATAGTCTTTCAATGTTGCTATACTCTACTCGAAACGACTATGTTGATAGTCTTCCCATTTCATTGTTGTAAACCATTCATTATTTTATTGTTTGAACGCATAAGTGACTTGAACGTAAGCTTGTGCCTTAGCACGAGCGTGAAGCGCAGTACGAGAGTTCACATTTTCTAAGTTCCTTTCCACATTCTATATAAGCATACAAGATGGGATTATTCCCTTAGCTAGGTGCGTTGAGTCATTTATTAGCATGCACGGTGTTATCGCCTAGCAATTTCTCGTGATAGTGTCCGTATTGTTATGTGTCTATGCTAAGCAAAGACGGGTTCATCGGAGCCACCCACCTTAGCGATGTTCGCATCGGCCGAGCGATACTCCGAGCGCGCCTTTGAAAGTCTAAGTCTGGATTCATCTTGACGGGCCTGTAGGCCTCAAAAATGAAGTCACGCTGAGTTGATCAGAACAAGTCACGCAGAGTGATCCAAGAAGCAGCATAAAAAATACGCTAAGTTCTGCCTGGCCATCTCCTTTAGAAGTCACACAGAGATAGCTCAGCCATACGTCAGAATCATAATGACTGACAACACAACAGTCGAGAAACGTCTCCTCATATGCCACGTATGCACAGAACTCGAGAGATCACAGCCGTCTTTTACAATCTTCCTTAGCAAGACTCACTCTTCACCAAATTGGCATGACTTTGGGTCTTATCTTCATTTAATGCGGCTGACAATATAATCAATGTCAGAGATTTTGTGTCAGACGAAGCGTGCCAAATCAAGACAGCTGGCAGTTTGCGTGGATTCTGAACCTTCTCCTTCCTCAAAATATTGCGTGACTTTTGAGTTATTCTTCTCAAAGCTTGCGTGAATTCTGAAGTATTCTTCTTCAAAGCTTGCATGGAATTCGCCTTCAACGAGTCTGCGTCAACGAATCTGCATGGATTTTTGCCTTCAGCAAGTCAGCTTGGATTTTATTTCAACTGGAGTACGTGGCAGCCATGCAACCGATCTCTTTCTCGCGTGCCCAGTAACTTGCACACGACCCATGCACTGATGCCATGTGTCCAACAGTTACGGGCCACGTCCAGTAACTACTCACTAACCCTGCGTGTATTTAGAGTCTGCGTGACTTTTCAAATGCACCAGTGGTGAGGTAGTTATCTTTTCAGTTACTGTTTTGACTCTATAAATAGAGTTCTTTTTCTCATTCATTGTACAGATACATTGATATCTACTGTCAAAATTTTGAGAGCTTTTCTTTTTCGCATAGTCCAAGGGATAAAGCGATCGTCTTCTAGATCGGATTCCTACAGTTGTAATTTTCCCAGAAACACAACAAATAAAGAGAATTTCTTTATGGAAAATAAATTGGCGACTCTGCTGGGGAAAACCATCTCCTCTTCTGAGATGGTAACAACTCAATGCGACACTTCGTCAATCGGCTCGACGAAGAAGGTGATGATGATCAAATTCGATCAACTCGCCTATGAAGAAATGCAGCGGGCTAAGGGTGGCAAGTCCACTCCAGCCTCCATCATCACTGCCAAGTCGAAGGGACACTCTGTCTATGTCCCTAAGAATCAGTTGGCAGTCAATGGTGAAGTCTCTGCCACAGTGTCTACTCCTAACACTGGCAAGAAATCCACTGCAAGCACGCACACTCTTGTGCGCTCGAAGATGACAGTAACTAAAAGTCACGCTGACAGTACTGGTTCCTTAGCCAAATCTGTTCTAGCGTGCAAATTCAATTCTAAAAGTCACGCTGACAGTACTGGCTCCTTAGCCGAATCTGTTCCAGCGTGCAAATTCAATTCTAAAAGTCACGCTGACAGTACTGGCTCCTTAGCCGAATCTGTTCCAGCGTGCAAATTCAATTCTAAAAGTCACGCTGACAGTACTGGCTCTTTAGCCGAATCTGTTCCAGCGTACAAATTCAATTCTAAAAGTCACGCTGACAGTACTGGCTCCTTAGCCGAATCTGTTCCCGTGTGCAAATTCAACTCTAAATGTCACGCTGACAGTACTGGCTCCTTAGCCAAATCTGTTCCAGTGTGCAAATTCAACTCTAAAAGTCACGCTGATAGTACTGGCTCCTTAGCCAAATCTGTTCCAGTGTGCAATCCCACATTCAAAAGTCACGCTGGCAGTACTGGCTCCTTAGCCAAATCTGTTCCAGCGTGTAATTCTAAAATCAAAAGTCACGCTAACAGCTCTGGTTCTTTAACCAAGTCTGTTTCAGCGTGTATTTCATCAGAGAAGAATAACTCCTTAGTTATCTCTTCTTCTTCACCGAGTTCTACTAGAACTGGGGGTGGTCTTCCACACAAAGTTCCTTCAAAAAGGAATAACTCTTTAGTTGTTTCTTCTGCTCCTGTAGTTTTTACTTCAGGAACAGCTTTGACTGATACTTTTATTAGTCAAAGGAAAGGAGATGGTCTTTTGACTACTCTTCCTTCTGGACATTCTATGTCTCAAAACTTGAATGAGTCTAAGAAGAAACATTCCTTAATGTCTTCTTCTTTGATTTCTTCAAATTGGGTACAGAATCTGTCCATTAAAAAGGGTCTATTACCAACTCCTAATCAAGGGAGTGGTTTAACTCTTCCTTCTCTGCAAATATCCAGATCAATGGAAGGAAAACTCCATGTTTCCAAAATTAATATGTTACCTTCCACTGATTTAAGAACAAAACTCAGCAACAATCTCCTAAACCCTCTGGAGAAGATTCTTTCATCATTCCAGTGAGTGGACGGATCTCTCCGTTACCTCAGTCATCTACTCAAAATACACTGATCATTCCTGTCAGTAGGCGTACTATAGTTCCTGTACCTTCACAAGATACTCTGCTAATTCCAGTTGGAGGGCGGACTACTCTTCCTACTCAAACTTCAAGGGAGCTCACCTCTTCTGAGCCATTTGTTATCGATCTTAATCGAAACAAAGCTTCTTCTTCTTCTCCCCCTTTAGTCATTGACTTGGCTAAAATCTCTAAGGCTCAGCCTTCTTCCAATGTAAATATTGCTGCTTTTACATTTAATGAAAAGTCTCCACCTTTGCAGTACGTTGATGTGTGTAATTATGTTCATAGTTATTTACATCTGTTAGATGACTTGAACACAATAACCATAGGAGTTGTACAGACTGTTCATACAGATGTATCTCTAGAACCTGTACAATCTTCATACTTTCTAGTTCCCAGCAGAAAGCCAGGAGACATTCCAATATTCTTCTACAAAGGGCCTCAAAATCCTTCTGATCTTGAAGATGATGACAAAAATGATGATACTGGAAGATTACAACTACGTCGTTATAGTCAGCAATCTAGAGACATCATCAAAAATATGGGCTATGACTTCAGGACTGGCCTCAATAATGGAAAAGAAAGAAAAATGCCTGTCCGGATTCCTCCTTTGAAATATGGAAGGACGAAATGCGGATTGGGTTATACTGCTCCTACTCCTTTTATCAACATTATCCATGAAGATCCTGAGTCTGACGAAGATAAGAGATCTGATTCTTCTAGTACTACTTCTTGGGATTCCGATACGAGTATTGGTGACTTCTATTGCAACCTTCTATCTTCCAATATGGTTTCCATTGACCATTCTGAAGAAAGTGATGAAGACGAAGAAGAGTTTGAAATCTCACCTGAATCAGAACAGTGGGCCCAAAGATTAGATAATCAATGGGAGTTCCGTTTCGAGCAAAAAGAACCTCCGACTGAAGATAAACTTGTTCAAATAGATGTTGGTGAAGAGGGATCTCCCAAACCAATATTCATCAGTGAAAGTCTTTCAGAAACTGATAAGAAAGACATGATCAAACTCATTCGTGATTACATCGATGTCTTTGCTTGGAGTTATGAAGATATGCCAGGGCTTGATCCTCAAATTGCAACTCACAAGCTCAACATCTTGCCGAATGCTAAACCGGTCAAACAACAACAGCGACGATTTCGTCCAGACATCATGGATGCAATTGAAGCTGAAGTCAATAAACTCATTACCTCTGGGTTTATTAGAGAGGAACAACATCCCGATTGGGTGGCTAATATTGTTCCTCTTCTTAAAAAGACTGGCAAGATCAGAGTTTGCATAGACTTCCGCGATCTCAATGCGGCATGTCCTAAAGACGAATTCCCTCTACCAATCACTGATGTCATGGTTGATAATACCTGTGGATTTGAACGAATATCATTCATGGACGGGTATTCTGGGTACAATCAGATCAAAATGTTTCCAGAGGACGAGAAGCACACTTCTTTCAGAACGCCGATTGGTACATACTGTTATACAGTTATGCCATTCGGTCTCAAGAATGCAGGAGCAACTTATCAACGAGCTATGAGCACTATATTCCGTGAACATTTACGGAAAACAGTCGAATGCTATGTTGATGATATTGCAGTCAAAAGTCGACAAAAGGAGGATCATATCCAAGATTTGAATACTATATTTGATCTAATGCGTAAGCATCAATTAAAGATGAACCCTACTAAGTCCTTCTTAGGCGTCTCTAGTGGTAAATTTCTTGGCTTCGTCATTACCTCTAAAGGTATACACGTAGATCTCGAGAAGATCAAAGCCATCCAAGAGATGCGTCCTCCACGCACCTTAAAAGAGCTACGAGGATTTTAAAGAAGAATCGCTTATATCAGGAGATTCATTTCTAATTTATCAGGACGCTGCAGACCATTCAACAAACTTATGAAGAAAGGTGTCTCTTTTGTCTGGAATGATGAATGTCAGAAAGCATTCGATGATATAAAACAATATCTGATGAGCCCTCCAGTATTGGTACCTCCCGTCTCAGGAATACCGTTCCTCCTCTATACTCGAGCAATGAGTCATTCATTGGGTGCATTACTCGCTCAAAAGAATCAAAATGGCCATGAACAAGCCATTTATTATCTCAGCCGCACTATGGCCGGAGCTGAACCTCGATATTCATCGGTTGAAAAAGAATGTCTAGCCTTGATGTTTGTTGTCCAAAAGACACGTCATTATATCATTGGCCAGACTATTCATGTCATCTCCAAGATCAATCCTATACAGATCATGATGAAGAAACCCAGTGTTTTGAATTCTCGATTGGCTAACTGGGAAATCCTACTTGCTCAGTATGACATGCACTATATTCCTCAGAAATCAGTCAAAGGACAAGCTTTAGCTGATTTTCTGGCTGCTCGCTCAATTCCAGAAAATTCAAAACTCTATGATGAAATCCCAGATGAAGTCCTAGATTCAAATCAAATTGTTGAAGAAGATCCTACTTGGCGTCTATTCTTTGATGGAGCATCAAGAATTGGTCCTAATGGCGATATTGTTGCTGGAGTTGGAATTATTCTTGTATCGCCAGAAGGTCTTGCCATCCAAAGAGCTTATTCTCTCGATCAGCCGTGTTCAAACAATGTAGCTGAGTACAACGCATTGCTTATTGGTCTTCAACTCGCTAAACATCTGAATATTCAATATTTGGAGGTGTATGGAGACTCTAAACTTATTGTCAATCAGATCAGGGGTACTTATGAAGTTCGCCATCAAGATCTGGTTCCTTATCATAGAGCGGCCATATCTATGGCCTCATCATTTAAGGAATTCTTCATTGAACATGTTAGGCGAGCATGTAACACAGAAGCTGATGCCCTTGCTAATCTTACAGCGGTGCTGGCTATCCCAATCAGACGGCAACAAATGATTGTTGTTCGTAATCGAGAGTTATTTCATCTTGAAAATAACCTGACTCTAGGACTTCCAGTTGACATTGAAGAATCAACATCTCATGACGTCAACACAACAAGAGGATTTGGATTCAGTCGTGAATCGATATCATCTTCATCCGATTCCAGCATGGAATTCATCTTCAGTAACTCGACTGAGAATCAGAATACGGATAAAGATTGGAGACTTCCTTTCTTAGATCTCGTATTATATGATATTCTTCCGGATGATCCGAGTGAGGCAGCATCTATCAGACGACGATCACTCAGATTCTATTATAATCATACAACAAAGACCTTATATCGTCGAGCTTATGATGGTTTACTCCTTCGGTGCATTGCCGGTGATGAAGCCCAACAAGTTATTCGTGAAACACATGATGGAATTTGTGGAGCGCATCAACCTGGGCCAAAACTTCAAGACCGTATTCGACGGATGGGTTATTATTGGCCAACTATGGTATCAGATGCCATTGAATATGCAAGGAAATGCAAAGCTGGCCAAATCCATGCGGATTTTATACATCAACCTTCAGAATTTCTACATCCGACGGCAGCATCATGGCCCTTCGAAGCTTGGGGCATGGACAATGTCGGCCCGATCAATCCACCGTCATCTAAAGGTCATCGGTTCATTCTCGCAATAACTGATTACTTCTCCAAATGGGCCGAAGCCATTCCTTTATCTGAAGTTAAGACGTCTAATGTCATCAGCTTTATTAAGCACTACGTCATCTACAGATTTGGTGTTCCTCGACGCATTGTTCATGATAACGGACCACAGTTCGTCAGCCAGAAATTTACTCGATTTTGTGACGATCACCGGATCAATAATGTTGCTTCTACCGCATATAATCCAGCAGCTAACGGATTAGCAGAAGCTTTCAACAAGACTATCATCAAACTCCTAAAGAAGTTTGTATCCACTAACAAACGTAATTGGAGTGACAAGCTCGGGGAATGTTGTGGGCTTATCGTACTACAGTCCGTAATGCTACTAAGTGTACACCTTTCTCTCTAGTGTACGGATCTGAGGCTGTTCTCCCATTAGAGATTCAAATTCCTTCTTTAAGGATAGCAATCGCTAATGAACTCACTGCTGAAAATAATGATCGTCTTCGACTTCAAGAATTGGAGGCTCTGGATGAAAAGCGGTTATCTGCTCAACAGAATATTGAATTCTATCAAGCTAGAATTTCAAGGGCTTTTAACAAGAAAGTCAGAATTCGAATATTTCAGAAAGGAGAACTTGTGCTTACTGTCAGACGCCCGATGACTATGACACACATGAGTAAGGGCAAGTTTGATGCAAAATGGGAAGGTCCATTCATTGTCAATAAGATCTTTTCTAATGGGGCTTATCAACTCACTACTCTAGATGGTAAAGCCACTATGATGCCCATCAATGGCAAATTCTTGAATAAGTACTACGTCTAATATTTCTATCAAGATTGTCCTCCCATCACTCTCCAGATGTTTCATTGTTCTTTCCGAAGAATCATTCTGATATCTATTATCCCCAGTGGAGATAGGTATTCTACTTTGTATCGTTTTCTCAACAAATTTGATATCCAGAAAATTATGTCCACATTACCTCTGAATTTTCTATCTCAATATCATATTTATGAAAATGATATTTAATCTTTTGATTTCTGAGTCAAAAGATCAATGAATAAAGGCAAAAAAAAATATAAAGTGGGAAGGATGTATCGTAAACAAAGTTTCCTTAAACGGAGTTTATTTGAGACAAATTCTTCAAGAAAAAGAGTACATCATCATGGAAGATCACTGTAATCCCTTTCATATTTGGGACGAGGACCACATACATAATCAGCAAAAGAATTGAGTACATCTTTTCCTGACCGTACCAAGAATTGACAGGCAGCCAGCCTCATTGCTTCTTCTTCTTCGGTTTCTCCTGGTTCGACCAGGAAGTCCAGGATATCTTTCGGCGGCTTGGGAGTAAACGAGCTTTCGCCCATTTCCTTCTTCTGCGGAGGTGGATGTTCTTTAACACCTTCAGTAGCTTCGGGGGCGACTTCAGCCTTCTTTATATTCTCTTCAGAAGACATTATGGATAAAATGCGATCCTTCTATTCAAATATATTCTCTATTTATAGGCATATGGTTACAAGGATCGAAGGGACGTATTCTTTCCCGATATTCAGTTCATCCATTCATTTCTCACATTCATCCGACGTTTCATATGTTCATTAATACTTGACGGTTCGTCCGTTCATTTATTACATTCACTCGACAGTTCATCTGTTCATCGTTTCCTAATGGTTCATCCGTTCATAATCTTCTATCATTTATCAAGTAGGGATTCGTTATTTATCATGTTTTCATAACCTCTGAATCAATTCCGAATCTACTTACTCATTTGTCATGTTTTGACCTCTGCATAGAAATTAATCTATTTTCTTTCGAGTTCCTATATATTATCACGTCCATAATACCTCTGATAATATCATATACTCTAAAACAGAAAAGATGATTTTATTATCTATCATGTCCACAATTCATCCACAAATATAAATCATTGAGCATAGAAGAATTGTCATTTCCATTCCCATTTCACCACAAAAAGTCTATTATATTTTCTTAGACTTTCCTACAAATCATAATGGAAATCTATTACAAATCTTGGATTTTCATTCTATGTACAACTGAGATCTATTTCTTCTTGGATCTTCTCTGGCAATCTCGTTGTTTGTGGCAATTCCTGGGTGTCCAACAGGAATCAAACTCTGGTCTTATCTCTCAGACGAGAGGAGAACCACAGAGTAGGGCAACACGAAAACGTGTTGCTGCCAATACAACTGGTGGATGGGGGTAACCTCTCAAGGAAGATAGGAATGTATCCAAACCTTGGGATACAATTCCTGGTTCTGCCTTGAAAGAAACTCTACTACCCGATTTCTCGGTAGTAGAGTTAACTCCACCATCCAACTCTCGTGTATAAAGGCTCTTCCTACCATCTAAGGAAGACCCTTCTATCTCACGAAGAGTTCTGAGTTGTCTGATTTATGCGTCAAAAGCGTATGAGCTCCCTGATGTGGGTGTCAGAAGAATATTGTCCACAGCATCCACATCACCAATGCCAGTTCTGAAGAAGGTTTTCAGCCAAAATTCTGCAAGAAACAGTAAAGAAAAATCAGCCAACAGAAACTGGCCAAGCAAAGACAGATGCATTCTGTTCATTTCAGGAAGATGAATTTGTCTTTAGTAAACAAAAAATTCGATGCCTGTATATTGAACTTACCGCTGAGTTTGCTGCTAAGGATTGACAGATCCATGTCTGGTAGCGTGCACAGAGATTTGACATCAGACAATATGGCTTTCCTATTTTCTTCTCACAGAAAATTCATTCTCAGAAGAGAGGAAGAAGAATGAGAAGATGAGTTTGCGTGGAGTTCATCCATCTATTTAAAGGGTCAAGTGTAGGTCTATTCTTGGAAAAGATCCGCATAAATAGCGCTCGTAAATTATGGAATGAGTGTCACGTGTGCTTCGGGAGACAGTGCAAACATTGGAAACAGTCAAAGTGTGCTAATTAATATTCTTCATAAAGGCACGCAGATCAAACACAAAAGTTGTACTTCATTCTTTAAACAGGCACTGATGGCCTTACAAAAAGACAAAAAGTGCAACAAAAGCATAGAAAGTTACGCTCTATTTTCCAGAGCGGCTAAGTTTGATGCCTAACTCCTCTACGCTCTTAACTCCCAGGCGATGCAACAGAGTCTCGAGCATTTCACGCTTCTCTATAAGGCTCCGCCCATCAGAAGAGGACAAGCCATCCAATCCAAAGTAGCTCAAGAGATTCTTGGCTAACTGCGTGGAGTCGTCCTTGAGCTCGATGACGACAGGTTTGGGTTCTTTATCCCCAAAAGTGGGGTCACCATGGGAATAAAAGCCTAACTTACGTGCTTCCTCTTCGGCTGCTTCCTTTGGGGTCATATTTTCGAGAGATGAATGTCAAAACTGAGAACCTCTTTCTGTTTATATAACAGATCTCGTCGACAGTTCATTTTCCACCATAAATTGGACGCAATCAGTCTCGGAGAACGAAGAGTCATTATGACATTTAATAAGTTCATTTGGATGTTTTCAAAAGAACTTCGAAGTCTTTTCGACTTCCGAAAAATTTTGGAGTCATCTCAGCGTGACTTTAACTCATTTCATCATCTCTATTTCAAAGTATTTCGAAAATATTTTATCATTTTTCGAAAACTTTGAAGGGGGTTTTGTAGGCCTCAAAAATAAAGTCACGCTGAGTTGATCAGAACAAGTCACGCAGAGTGATCCAAGAAGCAGCATAAAAGATACGCTAAGTTCTGCCTGGCCATCTCCTTTAGAAGTCACGCAGAGACAGCTCAGCCATACGTCAGAATCATAATGACTGACAACACAACAGTCGAAAAACGTCTCCTCATATGCCACGTATGCACAGAATTCGAGAGATCACAGCCGTCTTTTGCAATCTTCCTTAGCAAGACTCACTCTTCACCAAATTGGCGTGACTTTGGGTCTTATCTTCATTTAATGCGGCTGACAATATAATCAATGTCAGAGATTTTGTGTCAGACGAAGCGTGCCAAATCAAGACAGCTGGCAGTTTGCGTGGATTCTGAACCTTCTCCTTCCTCAAAACATTGCATGACTTTTGAGTTATTCTTCTCAAAGCCTGCGTGAATTCTGAAGTATTCTTCTTCAAAGCTTGCGTGGAATTCGCCTTCAACGAGTCTGCGTCAACGAATCTGCGTGGATTTTTGCCTTCAGCAAGTCAGCGTGGATTTTATTTCAACTGGAGTACGTGGCAGCCATGCCACCGATCTCTCTCTCGCGTGCCCAGTAACTTGCACACGACCCATGCACTGATGCCATGTGTCCAACAGTTACGGGCCACGTCCAGTAACTACTCACTAACCCTGCGTGTATTTAGAGTCTGCGTGACTTTTCAAATGCACCAGTGGTGAGGTAGTTATCTTTTCAGTTACTGTTTTGACTCTATAAATAGAGTTCTTTTTCTCATTCATTGTACAGATACATTGATATCTACTGTCAAAATTTTAAGAGCTTTTCTTCTTCGCATAGTCCAAGGGATAAAGCGATCGTCTTCTAGATCGGATTTCTACAGTTGTAATTTTCCCAGAAACACAACAAATAAAGAGAATTTCTTTATGGAAAACAGGGCCAATGTAAGCCTTGCATCGATTCTTCTTCAGGTCGATGCCAACTCTTCGGGTCGATGGCTCGTTCGAGTCGTTGCACTTGCCGTTTGAATCGGCGTTCCGCTAGGGCGGAGTGGGTCGTTACATAATATACCACTCAAAATAAGTCTCGTCCTCGAGACTTTCTGAGTGCAGGTCATCCTACCATTCCTTAACTCGTGTCGTCGTATTTCTTAGACAATTTCATCGAACGGCTCTATCGTTCGATGGCATCGAACCATACTTGATATCTTTCTAAGTTCCGTGTCGCACGCGTTTGGTCGATTTTATTGAATAGCCTTTCATTCATTTAGAGTTGATGGTACTTATTCAATTCAAGTGTTTCCTCATCTTGATTGCTATTCCTCCGTGTCATGGGACGAAAATGGTTTCATGAGGCACGTTGTAATTCGTCAAATACGAGGGTCATAGGCTGAGGCAATCTCACATTTATTTATCTTGGTCACCGAGATGACCCGATTCGCTTCTCAAGCGTTTGTGTCAACGAAATCAGTATGATTTCTTCTTAGCGGGGTCGACCAAGTCTAAGCAATTTTCGTCCGATTCAAGACCACGTATCGTACTATCATTGAGTATATCTTTCTATCAATGGTTCAATTCGTTATACCAGCTTTTATTTTCACGATATCGATTCCATATCATTCGCTTGTTTAGGGCCAAATCTTGGTTGTCGTTCACGCACACTCCGCTCACACGTTTCTTGATTCCGAGCCATGCTCGTACTAGTATCATTCCTTTCTTTTAACACGATTTCAAGTTCTCGACACTCATCCATTCCTCAAGTCTCATTTGTACTCAACGTATCACTTGGCTGGATCGTGCACGCATTCCAAGCGTCCCCAGAATACATGCATTTAGCCAAACCGTATGATAGGGAATTCATCATTCTCACTCGAGTCATATCGTGCACATACTCCGACGTCTCTGAAATATATACATGTCAGCCGAGTCTCGTGAGCAGGATTTCCTATATTTGTGATTCATGCTATCCCTCCATGCCAATCCTCAAGATCAATCTTTCGATTGCTAATAATTGAAACATGACGTCTCGTCTAACCGCTAGGCTATTTCTTTTCGAGGCTAAGTCAATGTCAGGATTGGAATCATAGTTTCCCCACAATAATGCCAACACTGACCCCAATCCTATGGTCAAACCAAAGTCGGTAGTACGGAGGTTTTCTATCCAAGCTCGCGTCACTCAGATTTCTAAACATCGAGCACGATCACCTATTCGCATCAATACATCGTTGCACATATTCGAATCCATTCAAATCACCAATTCTAACCAATTCATGTATTCGATCACGAGGTCGTCTAGCTTTGACAATATGTTGCGCCCTAATCTCACGCGAGTCCGATTATCCACGGTGGTTCATGAATCACCATGCAACGCTCTCGCGAAATAATCATTCTCATCGGGGCGTAACTCTTGCTTGCGTCTAGACTAATTCATTCTCGATACTCGGATTGGACCTACTCAATCCTCAAACTCAATCATCAAGCACACCAAATCATTCCCAAGTTCACCTTCGCGTCAAACCATAAGTCGAAACATACCAATTGCCATGCCATGCAAGTTCGATTACCTCCGCTGTATGAATCACCATACCAGTGCTCACGCGGAGTGATCACCCTAATCTAGTGCGACGCATGTACGAGGGCTGGAGTTGCGCTCGCATAAGACAAGAATGTTGACGTTGGGGTTATCGTCGAAGCAATCCAAATATTTTATTTTCATCCAAGCTGAGATCCCTATTCGATAGTCCGACCGCCATCCATTTAACCAGAAAATCCTCGAGGCACGTCTTATATTTTCCTTGACATGTTTTAACATCCCGAGTATAGCATCCGTCAGAACAATAACATTTGCACGATCGTCATCGCCGAGTCAGAGTACCCCCGAGTTATCGTATATCGATCTTTGATACGCCTCAATACCATCGACGATATGCATAACCTGACAATCTTCCTTTGCAACCAATTTTGAATCGTGCGACTGATGCTATTGTTCAAACTGGATAAACCACAATTCCATTCGATTCAATCCAATATCAAGTTCGATCGCTATTCCTCAAGTTAGTTTCAATATCGTTCTCCGAAACTCAAGTCACGTTTCATTTGAATCAATCTGAAATCGTACGTGCGATCCTCTAAGTTTCCTCGATCAAGACCATTCATTTTCTTTCATCGTTCCGAACCATTTTCTAACTCGCATTGCCTATTGACAAGTTGTCCAGCGACATCTCGTTCGGGACTTTTGAAGTCACGGCCAACTAAGCGTGACACATTCTAAGGCTTTTGCGCGATCGCATCGCTTCGCCGACATACTCGTTCTATCCGTTAATTCTTTAGTCTCGCTCGAACAATTTCTATAACGTCCATACACCACTCAGGGTTCGAGCCACTCGACTAGTCGTTGACACTCATTCTTATTCTTCTTCGAACCTATCACATACACCACTCGAATTCAAGCCATACGATCTAGTCCTCAATCAGGTTCGCGTCATGCGCTAAGACATCCTTCAGATTCGTTCGACGAATCTCTAGCGTAATTGCTCACGTCGCCTCGACGTACTAAGTCGTTCGCACTAATCCTAAAAATCCAAGTCAATCTTCCGTGCACGCCTAAGCGTGAACTCGATAGCGTTCCTATCGATGTACACTCCAAGTGTAGCTTCGTTCCCGACCGAGCGGTACTTGATATCGCTCGTAACTTGATTGCACCAAAAAGTCGAGGTGCGCGACACGCGGACTAAGTTATGCCGCATAACCATCTCGTTCGGACTATATTCTGAGTTTGCATGCTTAATTGCTAGGGTCATCGCAAGACTAGTCAGGCACGCACACGACATGTTAACTTAGCATGTATTCTCTATCGAGTCAAGTTTAACATCGTTCGACACAAAGGCCTTCGCCTATCGATCCCATTCAACCGAATACTTGTACGAGCTTTTGAAAATATTAGACTTATTGTATGGAACATCCCAAGGCACAATGAGAGAGAGCGTACACTTCTTTATTCCCACGACGAGCTTTCAAAACTGAGAAAATCGACATGAGGTCCAAGGACGTAAAGCCGTGCTCTAATACCAATCTGTCACGCCCCGCTCCCGTAGGAGCGATCGTCCTCGCTAAGGCGTGATGTCGCACGGGCCTAGGTTGCGCCCGTGCAAGGCCAAGTCCAGAAACGGTCGATTTAAGCTAGGCCACAGAGTCGCACAGAGTGTCCCTATTTGCAGCGGAAAGTAAACGAACACAAATTGAAGTGAAGTCAAACTCTTTATTGATTTTCAAGAAGTTTACAAGCGGTGCTAGGCCGATATTACAAATCGCTCAAGCTCTTTCTCTCTGAAACATAAAAGACGTGCCAAGTGGCTTACAACATGGAATGATTCATGGCGATGTTCCGACACATTATGTCCTGTATAGGGTGCTTCAGCTTCTTGTAACATCCCAAGGCCCCGGAATTGGCTCCGCGCCTTAACACGTTCGATGGAAGCTCCGCACCCGCCGGCGTCTCCTGCATCCTGCAAGCAGACTGTGGGGTTATCAGCACATTATTATGTACTGGTGGGGAGGCTAGCTCGCCCACAATGCTATCATTACCAAACACGTTATATTTACTTTTGTGCACCGTCTATCATTCATTGTCTTTCTAATCTTGCCTTAGGGTCAATTTCATGGCACATATCATGACCTATCTCGTGTTGCAGAATTCAAGTGTCGTATGGAAATACATACACGACTTACCCATACTTACCGTCCGGCCTTCCCTGTCCAAAGTAAACCAAGTTAGTCAACAATTCATAAGGAATAACTCAACGTGTCTCATATAAACTTTCATTATCAAGAGCGTGTCCCTGCCTCGGGTCCTAGCATGTCGTAGGTACGTTCTCCAACCTATTTGCGTGAAGCATTCTTGTTATTTGGTGTGATACGTTTCAAGCCGTTCAGTAGGCGCTTGTTCATTTAACTTAGACTACTTTGATTTCAATGCAAGGACTTGTACGTGGATAGCCACCAGCAAAGTCCACTTAATCTATATGCACCGATCGCTGGCTTTACAAGCCATTTTGGACATTTCTCCTTGGTATTTCTCAACTTAGCATAGGGTGATGGCTGGTACACTCCGTTAAGTCTCTTGAAATACCCTGCACTTACGTCTCTCGGTGCCCAAGCCCGCACCCAGGCAGCCCGTAAGCCCCGACTTTTTGATTCCGCCTAGGCCGACCACGGTATACTCCACACAACGTCCGTGCCGCAGAATCATTGCACGGCCACGGCATCGCCACCCCTCGCTCGTGCCGTTTATCTACGACCATTTCGTATTATCTTTACATTTTAAACTTAGCGACTATCTCCGAGCCGTAGGCTAACCCTTAGCCATAATGCGTTATCGACCAGATTGGCGTCCGTGCAGCGCGGATAGCGAGCCCCGTTGCACGTGCCCGTCACACCTGTCGCTAACCATTCTTTCCTTTCTTATCTTTCATGTATTCT